>JAPQNM010000008.1:9717219-9762219 GCA_029783475.1 Metacarcinus magister
GAGTCACTGTTTAAAGGAGTATCCCGTCACTTTGAGCTTTATGAGGTCTTGAAGGTGTCTGGTCGATGGATTTTTTAAGGTTATAAGCTCTAGCCCTTTTTTTTTCTTGTGTGTGTGTGTGTGAGTGTGTTTTTTTTATGTATCAAAGTATAAACTGATAATGCAGTAATATAAGGTAATATGATCACCTATATGAATGAAATCTTGTAACTTCTTGGTGGTGGTGATGGTGGTGGTGGACGGAAGGAAGCACTTGGGAACTTGAGGTCAGAATATTACCGTTTTAAGTGACTGTTGGTGCAAATAAAAGGAAGGAAGAAATAGAGTTAATTTAATAGCACGTAAGCGAATCATTTCAAACCAATAGCGTCGGAAGCAATAGGTGATAATGTCCTTCGAATACACTAATGTCGTATCTTTCCGATAAAAAAATAAATATATATATACTAAACCAGGATGAAGCGATTGAAAAAGAAAAAAAATATATATGCAAAGATGTAACTGAGAAAAAAATCCCCCGCATATAAAATGGAAATTCTATAAAAGAAAAAAAAAAGTAGAAAAAGAAAAATGTTGAGAAAGAAGGTCGGTGATGTAGGTTGAGACGGAGGTATACGGCGCAGTGCTGTCAACGAGGAGGAAGAGGGAGGAGGGAGAAAAGGAGGAGGGTGGGAAAAGAAGAAGGACGGAGGGAGGAGGGCTAAACGGAGGAGGAAGGAGGGGGCGGAAGAGGAGGAGGGAGAAGAGAGGAAGGGAGCAGGAAGGGCAAGGAATGGGTGAAGGGTAAAGGGTGTAAAAGGAACGTGGGATGGCAAGGGAGAGAACTGGAAAGACATCTGAATCTTCTTAAAGGGAGAACTTTGAAGGGTAAGTGAGGCGGAGTTAACAAGTCCCTGGAGAGGTTCGGGCACCAGAAAGAGTGACTGCCTTGGCTGCTCGGGGACTACCTACCTACATTGTTTTTCCTCTCCAAGCCAAGGCAACCCAGAATACCTAAATCGGCCCATGTGTTTCTGCAGCGAACAGATTGAAGTGTTAAGAAAGGACATGGAGACGCAATATTATTTTACTGAAGAAAATTAATATATCAGAATATCATTTAATAGTAAAAATTGTATTATAAATGAAGGTGTGTTTATCTAGCCGCATATTTTTTAAGAACATTCTTAAAAACGGAGGGGAAGAAAAAATCAGTATTTATGTAGATTCTTGGAACGATGATGTCGACAGGATGAGGTGCAGGTGGATATCGCTTCCCAGCCTTCCTCCTTCACCTCATTCTTGCTCACATGGATATAAGACACTCCCCTCTCTCCTTCCCTCTCCCTGCCATCCTTCCCTCCCTATACCTATACCCTCCCCCTCCCACACCCTCCCTGCACCCTGCCCTCCCTGCGCCGTATTGACACACCACCTCTCTCAAGATATGACCCCATTACCATACGCAGCGCACAGCAAATCATCCTCGACTAGAAGCATTACCACCCGTGAAATATGCAAAGGCTCGAGGAGGAATCTCAGAGGTTTCATTTAACTTTTCATCTCGCTCAAGTTTTTGGCGACATAGGTAAGGGGCAAGGAGGGGGTGTGGAGGGGGGCACTAGGAGGGGCGTCTAGGCTGCCACCTCACCGCCGCACCTCCGCCTTTGGCATAATGAAGCGACCTCCAGATGTTACATGAATAGGAATGGAGATTAACAGGCGCGATTTACTTCCCACGAGGGCCAGGTGGAGATTTACGTGGTGGCAGATGGACGCCGGGGCTGACGGAGGCCGGAATAAGATACTGATGATAGTGGTAGTGGTGGTGGTGGTGGTGGTGGTTCATGATTTCTTATTCTCTCTCTCTCTCTCTCTCTCTCTCTCTCTCTCTCTCTCTCTCTCTCTCTCTCTCTCTCTCTCTCTCTCTCTCTCTCTCTCTCTCATGAATTCCTTTACAAACCACTTTTTTTATTCTCTCTTACTCAACAATTAATAAAACAACGTAATGCCCGCTTATAATGTTCTTCTAATTACGTAAAAGAAGAAGAAAAAAACACCACCATGAAAAGAGTGGAAGCCAATGAATACCAATGGATGAAAACGGAAGCAGCGAGGGATTTACAGAAGAAATTTTGGGATTAACTAAGAAGTGAGGGAGTGATGGCAGCAAGGGGAAGGCTGGGGGTGGTGGTGGTGGTGGTGGTGGTGGTGTTTCATAATGTGTGTGTCTGTGTCTGTGTCTGTGTCTGTGTCTGTGTGTGTGTGTGTGTGTGTGTGTGTGTGTGTGTGTGTGTGTGTGTGTGTGTGTGTGTGTGTTTGAATTATTTAATAGAATTAAAATTTATGCAAAAATAGCCAAGATTTCGTGAAAATTTCGAAACCTCCGAATCTCATAAAAATTGGAACATAGGGGTTCTCGGGCATGCTGAACACGAACCTGGAACCAGTTTTCTGATAATAACTATAATTTCAAACCCCGGTTCAACATTGATTGCCTAACTATACATACATACATACACACTACATTGATGTTATGTACACGATTTGTCTCCTCTGACTGAGTAGCGTGTGTGTGCAGCCTCGTCCAGGTTCAAGGTTCAAACCGCAAGGCTCTAACACACTTTAAGCTGCACTCCAAGTGGCACACCCTGGCTCCCCCACCTTCAGGTTGGAACATTAACCCACTTCAGAAACTTCAGCCTACTTTACCCTCCTTCTCCTCCATCTTTCTTCCTTAGCAGAACACACTCTATTCCTTTCATATATTTGTTTTCATTATTCTTCTTTCCATATGCTTTTGGTGTGTCTAATTTTCCCTTTATTAACTCTCTCATTCTTGTTTTTCTCTAGTTACATTTATTTTCTGATCCATTTTTTTACCTTTGTCCCTTCTACACCTTCCTATTTCTTCTACACCTGCCCTACCGTCCCTATCCACTCTTTTACATCTCTATCCACCCCTCGTACTTCCCCTTTCTTTCCCCTTAGCCTTTGTTTCCTTCTACTCCCCATCTTTTCCCCCCAAGAAGGTGCACCAAAACTTTCCGCTTGAGACAAATGCCTTGACTCGTAAATTTCAGGCATGCAAATGAGATGTGTTCATATGTTCAATCGAATTTTGTAATATATATTCTGTATTAAAACTGGTGGATATACTTGGTGCTCGGATTTACGTATACCATTCATATATTCAGTCGAGGTAAAATTTATATCATTTATCTAGACTTGAAGATTTTGTAATTATATGTCCTCGTTTTTTTATTTTTTATTTATTTATATCTAGTTTCCTGGTGTACTATTGATTAATATACTCGGTGCTTTATTTTTCTATTATTATTTTTCTCTCTCTCATAAAATCTTTCTTCTCTCCCTCCATTATTATGATATTCCTTCTTCTTTCCGATCTCTTCTCCTCACTCTCTCTTTCTATCTCTCTTTCCCCTCTGTTCCTTCCTTCCATCTTAACATCGGGGTTCGTCTCCCCTCTCTTCTCCCCTCTCATCTTTTCCCTATTACATGTACCTTCCAAAGACGTGGTGTTTTCCATATCAACTCTACAACTCCTTATAAGACTGATGGAAAGGTGTAGCATGTGTGTGTGTGTGTGTGTGTGTGTGTGTGTGTGTGTGTGTGTGTGTGTGTGTGTGTGTGTGTGTGTGTGTGTGTGTGTGTGTGTGTGTGTGTGTGTGTGTGTGTGTGTGTGTTTGAATATACATGTCTTCAATCGGTTCTGAAGCAAGGAAGAGCAAACATGGGATCGGAATGTTTATGTCTGTGACCATAACAAGAATGGACACACATTATCTACTGCGACAAACTGCTTTTCCTGAACCTCTGTTTGGAATGGGCGCTGTGTGTACCCCTTACCCCCCTCCCCCCGCCCCCCCAAAGCCCTCCCCTTAGGTTATTCACGAGCCTCGGAGATGTTAGTTCCTCATCTCGGCATTGCTCTCCTCCTCCCTCTCCCTCCTCCTCCTCTTCCTCCCTCCTCTACCTCCTCCTCTTCCTCCTCCTCCCTCAGTTTATGTTCCGAGCGTTTGTTTCCTGTCTCTGGGAAGCCAACAGTATGAAGGAAAATATCTTCTTTATTGTTTTATTCTCCCTCTCAGTTTTCTTACAGTCAGGAGGGAGACATCTCAAGCCAGGGAGCCACACGGACACAAGGCCTGGCTGTCCCTCGCACCCCTAATCACCTCTGTGGATTGGAGACGCAGGGGTCATTTTAGCGACCTTCTAGCTATCAGGATAATGACTCCCGCCCCGAAGGCTGCCGCAGCGGGCCAAGGCGCTCTGAAGGGCGGTATCCGGCCACGAATCGTAAAGGGAAAAAAAGTTTCCAATATGTCATAGGAGATGTTTTGTCTGTCCGCTGAGGTCCGGAATTTATCTAAGCACTTTCTTCCTGAGTAAACTAGAGTGAGTGAGGTGTGGTGTTGGGCGGCTCTCCTGTGTGTGTGTGTGTGTGTGTGTGTGTGTGTGTGTGTGTGTGTGTGTGTGTGTGTCCCCTTCCACCACACAAACACACACACACACACACACACACACACACACACACACACACACACACACGCACACACACACACACACACACACACAGAGCTCGTATTTCCAGCTTCGAGACTTGTGTGATGGATGTGGCTTTGATAGGACGAGGCCTGAGGAACCGAGCCGAGCCGAGCCGAGCCGAGCCGAGCTGAGCCGAGCCGAGGGTGAGATTGAGGGATAACTTACAACAATCGTCTAAAATAACATCATCAGCACTGCTATTGACATTCACAGTGACAACAAACAATGATCCTCAAACACGTTATACCACAAACCCTAAAATACACTAAAGCAGAGGTAATTTCAGAGACTTATAAGCTCTTAAATAAATTAGATCCAGGTGCCATACTGACCCACTAATTAATGAACAGGTATACAGGTGATAAACATCCTCATCTTCATCTCCTGGACCGTGCATCCTATCTTAAATTATCTTGTAATATCCTACTAGTGTTACATATATTACTAGTCACCTCACCTTGATGTTACCTGGGTATTCATCTATCAACAATAACTGGAGGAGTCAATAGGTGTCAGATACCCTGTAGAGGATTCGATACCAAGTTGATTTGAGGCACAGGATTCGCATTGGGTATAGAGTACATGATTAAGTGATTGTTTGTCGAATTAGTACATGCATTCTAACACCACACGAAGAAACACCATTATTCCCTCTACCACCATAACACCTTCCAAACCTACATCACCACCACCATCACCACCATCACCACCATCACCACCATCATCATATACATAAAAGAAGAGAAGAAGAGAATCATTCCTGCCGCAACACAAGAGGCAGCGGGTCCCCCTCAAGCCCATTACGTTCACGTGGTAGCGAGGAGACCAAACATAAGGGTAAGCGAGGCAGAAAAGTTACCGATATATATAAAACTGTTCCCGCTTTCCTGACAGGGGAGGAGGAGGAGGAGGAGGAGGAGGAGGAGGAGGAGGAGGAGGAAGAGGAGGAGGAGGAGGAGGAGGAAGAGGAGGAGGAGGAGGAGGAGGAAGTTCCACCTCTTTCCTGCCTCTCTTATTCCTTCCTCCCACCCTTACCACCACCACTACCTCCTCCTCCTCCTCCTCCCTCTTCCAACGCCAGCGCCGTCAACCTCCGCCGCTATAAATTATACCTTCATTATATCATAAATCTAGAGGTTTAATCCCGCTGTGGCTAAAACAAAGACTGGTTCCCCGTTCCGCTGTGAGTGTTGATCACCCCAACGAACGCCAAGCAAATTTGTGATCGCGGTAAATTGTATAAAACTTTTTCGAGATAACAGAGCGATGCCTTAAATATCTTGAGGCTGGAATAACAATAGTAGAGGAAGCGATGCCGTTACCCAGTGTCCTTCTCTCCTCACGGGTTGGGTTGGAATGGGAATTAAACGAATTAGAATACGTCCTGCCTTCCTAATTCCTGTTTTGTACCGTGAAGTAATAATAATAACAATGATAAAACACAAGGCAGGTAGTATAAGCAAGAACTTAGCGCCATTCTCAAAGTTGGCACAAGAAACGACAACAGTAATTATACATAAAGGAAATTTTGTTGATAAATAATACAAGAGTAAGATTGAAGCATTGGTTAAGAAAACGATCAAATATTTACATAGAGAAAATACATAGTTATCAGAGGGTCGTAGGAACAAGTGAGCATCGCCGGAGGTTATAAAGCTTAGGGAAAGCGAGGCCAGGGAACCAGAAGACATGTGTCCCTCTCCTCCACAAAACACCACCTCCCTCTCTCTCCCTCTCTCTCCCTCTCCCTCCCTCTCCCTCCCTCCCTCCTTCCTCCAGATGCTCACATTCTGAAGGCAGGAAATCTGGGAAAGGAGGGTATAGGAATATATGAGTGTGTGTGTGTGTGTGTGTGTGTGTGTGTGTGTGTGTGTGTGTGTGTGTGTGTGTGTGTGTGTGTGTGTGTGTGTGTGTGCGTGTGCGTGTGTGTGTGTGTGTGTGTGTGTGATGAACGTTCCCTGGCCTCGCTCAAGTCAAAAATCGTGAGTCTGAGAGAAGAGGAAAGAGGAGAAAGAGGAGAAAGAGGAGGAGGAGAGGAGGAGAAAAGAAGAAAAAAAATAAAGAAGAAAAGTTTGAAAAAGAAGGAAAGAAGAAAAGAAGGACAAGCAAAAGTATACCAAAAATTTAAGGACAAAAATAAAAACAGAAGAAGGACAACAGATAGAATGAGCATGGAGGAAGAAGAGAAGGAAGGGAGAGGAGGAGGAAGAGGAAAGGGAGGAAGAGGAGGAAGAGACGGGAGGTTTGAGGGACGCGGCAGAGAACAACGGAGGCCAAGCGATATGTCACAGCAGGAAAGGGAAAAAGGGAAAAAATGAATGTATAGTATTCGATGGTAAACTTACGACATCATTGGAGATCGTCACTGCCCCACGCGAAGGGAAACTTGGTGGCGCCGACTCCTGAAGGACTCCTGAAGGGCTCCTGAGATCCTGCAAAGATATATATAGATCAAGATATGTACTTTAGGATGTATTTCATATCATTAAGTCATTTTTTTATATCCAATTTTGCAACACTGAGGGAAATAAATGCGAAATATTTTGTTTATATATAACGAAACGTATTGAAATAATAAAGAAAACAAAAAAAAAGTATTGGAAAAGCATAAAAAATAAACCAAAAATCAAAAGAAAGCTAAGACTGGGAGACTAATGGATAAAAATGTATCATATCTAAGTGAAAAGTCTTACATTATAAAGCCAAAACCACGAAAAAAAGGAACGAAGACTGAATAGCTGATGCAAATATTCACAGCATCGATGGGAGACAAAACAAAGCAAAGATTCTCAAGCACAAAGGCATGACGGAAGAAAGGAAACAGAGAGAGAGAGAGATAGAGGGAGAAAGAGAGAGGTGGCGCTGCCCATCATCCTTCCTCGCGCCTTTCCAAAGAGTCAATGGTCGGCGTCTATAACTACACACTCAAAATAACACTGAATAAACTAGGCGCCACCCAACGCAAGTCTCTCAGCTACAACAATGCATGAATTGAAGACGGTGTGGTCAGTCTGCTGTGACATACGAATGAGAAATACCAAAAAGAAAACGGGGATAAACATTAGGAAAGAGATGGAAGTTAGAAAGCATAAGGCAAGGGAAAATATCACTCTCTCTTACACAAACACGCGATTTAAAAGGCTGGGAAGGCATACGTCACACACAAACACACACTCAGAGTTTCCATATGTGTTTGTTGAGGCGAGGAGGAGACAGAGTTCCCTGGAGGAGCACTGGAGGCTATGTGGGCGGCGTGCAAGCTTAATGAAGGGCCAGGCGGGGGTATTGCTCCTTAATGAAGACGCCATCGTAACTTAATGGACCACTGCCGTGCCTCGTAACTCAGGCGAACCACTTCTTGGCGTATGATATCTTAATGAATGGACCGCAACGCACGGCCACTCATTAATTCGTGAGACTATAACTCCTCTCACTTAACACAGGGGCCCCGTAGTGGTCTCATTATGTCCTCACAGCCTTGGTGATTGTCTCATTAGGTTGTTAAGTTAGCAGGTTAATTGTTTAATAGTTCCTATCACTGTTTTCTTTCACTTTACACATAATAAGATGGATTTTCACGATGAAGACGTAATGTTAGTCTTGTGTTTTGATTAAAATGTATGGGATTCCAGTGGCCACAGAATTGAATTATAGATTATCACTTTTAATTATTCCACTATTCATGTCTCGAGTCCCTGAGAGGAAAACACTAAATATGAAGTGAAAGTAGATAAATGGAATGGGTATTATAAGTATATTAGTGAACGTAGGATCCCATAGAGTCAATGAGAGAAGTGGGACGTGACAGTGTGGTAGTCTAAGACATTTGTAGCTTTATCTATCACATTGAATAAGAGTTTCTAGTGTATATATAATAATAATAATAATAATAATAATAATAATAATAATAATAATAATAATAATAATAATAATAATAATAATAATAATAATAATAATAATAATAATAATAATAAGAAGAAGAAGAAGAAGAAGAAGAAGAAGAAGAAAGAGGTATATATTTGCCACTAATAACATCAGCATCCAATACGTGGTTGGAACCCATTCGTAAAGTTAATCTCAGCGGACAGTAAGGTAAGTAGGAGTTAAAGGGAGTATTTATCCTCTTCATAAGTAGTTAAGGGGAAGCCATACACACACATATACACACAAAAGAAACTAAATCGAAAACACACACACACACACACACACACACACACACACACACACACACACACACACACACACACACACACACCATTGAAACCACGCAGCAAGAAAAAAACACAATACTTAACGGTGCATTAAGTTATCCATGCAACATAAACCACCTCACCAACACAACCACAAAACCCTTCACCTCACCCCGCCAAAACAACACCATCTACCATACACTCTCTTCTCTAACCTTATTCAACCCAAACAAGCCACCAACTCAACCAAACCAACCCGCCAAGACGACTGACGACCGACCAACCGACCCCTTTCCCTTCCCTTACCTTTTTATAACCCAACACTTCTTATATTTTTTTTTCCTTCTTCTTCTTCTTCCCCGAGACCCAGCGACGCCATCTCTCTCCAGTATCACCTCTCATGATACCCTCGCAGAGTTACGGGTCTTGTATCATGACAACTCTACTGCCTCGCCAGCTCCCTCCCCTCCGCAGTTTACGAGAGGACACTGCTATTCTCCAGGCTAAAATATGCAAATGAGTTTTTCTCCAGCAAGGGGTAAAGTTAAAAGAAAAACAAATCTTTTCTAATGAAACCGTGGTGCGTTATTCTAATTTGTAGATGAATTTTTACTCTTTGAACTGAGGGATAGTGTAAGTTTCTGCCTCCCTGCCTGCCTGCCTGCCTGCCTCCCGTGATTCAATTGTTATTATTACTCATGTTATTACTCTTATTATTAGCATCGTTATTGTCATTATTATCATTATTATTATTATTATTATTGTTATCAATGTGGTTAACATTAAACTACAATTAGCATGACTATTACAACTAGAAAAACGATGACATGAGGATAAGAAGAACAAGAAGAGTAATGATAATAAGAGGAAGAATAACAACAAGTAATAATAGCAGTAGTAATCTGCAAAACGTTAATATTTCATTTTGCAATATCATACGCACTTTTTTTTTATATATATACGTAAATCTCTTCTCCCTCCCCCTTCCCCCTCAACATTCACCTAAGTAATCTCTGAAATCTCGTTACAAACACACCATCGAGACAGACAAATAATACTTCGCGCAATGAGACACTCGACACGTCCCCCAGAAACACGACTCTAATCTTATTTTGCATAAACGTAAAAGAAAACTGAGATGGAGGTAATATACTCATAAATTATCACCCAAATAAAGACAACACGCACGTACAATTTTTCCACGCTGCACCTGAAGAAGTATGTATATATTTTTTTCTTCCCTTCCTCCACCTGGTATTACTCCTCCTCCTCCTTCTCCTCATGACGACACCTTGAGTAGTGTCCTCCCTCTTCCTCCTCCTCCTCCTCCTCCTCCTCCTCCTCCTCCTCCTGCTCAGTGGTAATCACAGAATATACAACTTGTAAATTATCTTCAAAACACTTGATCCGGTTCCCACACTTAAATTTCCTTGCCGCCTCCTGTAGGCTGTCATAAATCAAAGGCGTTCATCTGCTCCTCACACGCCGCTGAGAGGAGAGGAGAGGAGGACGGGAGGCAAGGGGAAGGGAGGCGGAAGAGGAAGGAAAGAAGCACCGGGAAATAAAGAGGAAGAGGCAATTAATCACTACAAATGATCTTTCTAATTGAGAGGTTGTGGCGAGTCCCATAAACCCGTGATCAGACAAGAGTTAAGACAGTCCACGGGGTTAAGTCTGCCACACCAGCTGCCAGGTACACACGATCGACTCCGCAGCACTAAATCTGTATGAATAAAGGTCTTAATAACTCCAGCGCGCGGCACCCTCTTGCTCCCGCCCATTCGCTCTGCCGTAGGACCCAAAGACAAGTGGAGATAATAGGGATTTTCCACCTTGTGTGTGTGGCGCAGATCATAAACCTCTGGAGGGGATCTTTGTAGTTTTTCGTGAGGTGTGAGGCTAACAGGGGCGGTGTGGGGGCGTCCCGAGAAGGTGGAGACACGAACTCAAGATCCACTGAAGCGAATTCCTCATCCCCGGTTCAAGGGATTTTCACCCAGTCGTCGACGTGTTGTTTGTCACTGTCATGCCGCGTGGGAGGAAGATCGCAGCCCACAGAAGAACACGGTGTTTGGAAACTGTACTGTTTTAATGATATATCATTGGCTGTCGTCTCTGAATGGATGGGATTTTGGGCTGGAGCGCGATCATACATCTCTAAAACCTGAGCTAGCGTGCAGCACCAGCCTCGTACGGCGTCAACAAGGCCACTCTTACAACGATTACAACCTTCGATCGCTTAACCCCGCGGACTGTGCGAGGGCGTGAGTCTGTCCTGGGAGAGACTGGTGTGATCCTGCATGACAGCGTCCCATGAGTGTGATATAGATGATGTGTTGGTGGTGCGGTGGTGTGGTGGTGGTGAGGGTGATGCTGTGGTGGTGACGGAGAAAAATCTTACCTTAGAACCCGAAAATATGTTAACTTTAGTCACCTTTCTCGTTTCTCATCATACAAAAAACGTCACTGAATAATTTCTTAACATCTGTATTCCTATCCTTCTCGATCTAACCATCCTAACACATCCTATCACCCTCCTAAGCTCCTACCCACCTCTCTGAAACATCCTTCCAGCCTCAATTAAGGGGTCTCTCATCTATTTCCAAGCCTGCAACACGTCCCTCCCTCTTCCCTTACTATCAACACATACAATCACTACACATGCTTGCAACACAATCAATCACCACCCATGCTTGCAACACATACACTCACCACCCATGCTTGCAACACATACACTCACCACCCATGCTTGCAACACAATCAATCACTACCCATGCTTGCAACACACACTCACCACCCATGCTTGCAACACGTGTGCTTTCCACGCTTCAATGTCTCTGCGGGGAGTGGGCGCCCCTAACCCGCTATGGTCCTGGGAGACACACCGATTGTTTGGGTGAGGGAGGTCCATTTTTCACTGCTCCTAGGATCCGGTTTCATATTGATGCGGACGAGTCACCTCCCCTCCCTTCCCTTTACTCCCCTTCCCTTCCCCTTCCCTTTCCCCTCACTCCTATAGTTTTCTACCTTCTATATCTCCTAAGTTTATTGTTTTTTTCTATCTCTGTCATCCGCTACCCTCTCTCCACCTCCTCTCCCCCTTGGTTTCTGCTGGATGTCTATGGCTTAAGTATAAAAAAAAAGTCCTTCAGTAGTTAGTTATTGATTTCTATGGATTCTAAATGTTATAATGTACTACTATTACAACTCTCTCTCTCTCTCTCTCTCTCTCTCTCTCTCTCTCTCTCTCTCTCTCTCTCTCTCTCTCTCTCTCTCTCTCTCTCTCTCTCTCTCTCTCTCTCTCTCTCTCTCTCTCTCTCTCTCTCTCTCTCTCTCTCTCTTATTTCTTAATCTCCGTCTCGCTCGCTGGCTTGATCGAAACTCTGAGGGAAACTCGATGAACACATTTGAATTTGGATAAAATATGACGGAGGCACAGTTGCGTGGAATGAGAGAGAAAGAGAGAGAGAGAGAGAGAGAGAGAGAGAGAGAGAGAGAGAGAGAGAGAGAGAGAGAGAGAGAGAGAGAGAGAGAGAGAGAGAGAGAGAGAGAGAGAGAGAGAGAGAGAGAGAGAGAGAGAGAGAGATTCAACAGAAACGAAAACTAACACTCACTAAAAGACTAAAAACAAACAGAACAAACACAAACATAACCTCTTTACCATTGCCCATTTCCCCTCCACCTCCCTCCCTCCCTTCCTCCCTCCCTCCCTCTCTTTCTTTTCCCCTTCCTTTTCTTGCCTGTCTCCCCTCTTTTTCCTACCCTTATCCCCTTCCCCGCCAGCCTCTCCCTCGGACAAAGATACGCTCCTTCTGCAGATACGACTTTTGACTAATCCCTGAGTGTCGTGTACGGATAGATAAGATAAAGAGAGAGAGAGAGAGAGAGAGAGAGAGAGAGAGAGAGAGAGAGAGAGAGAGAGAGAGAGAGAGAGAGAGAGAGAGAGAGAGAGAGAGAGAGAGAGATGTGGGTAAAAATATTCGGACAGACTGAGGGAGAGATACATGGAGAGAGAGACAAGAGAAGACAGAGAGAGGTGAGGGAAGACAAGGCAGATCAGCTGAGTCAGAGGAGGGAAGACAGATGGCGTGGAGGAGTCGAGGGCCAACCACACCACGGAAACAGAAAGAAAAACAGGCTAAAAAAATAATGATGACGAGGATAAGGCAATTAGAGTCAATAACAAGGTAGAAAAAGAATAGGAATAAGGATGATGATGATGATGATGATGATAATGTGTGATGATGATGGTGATGATGATTCTCTCTTTCTCTCTCTTTTTTTGCATTATAAGTAGTGTTTCATTTCTAACCAGTAGTAAACACACACACACACACACACACACACACACACACACACACCTCATCTCCTACCTCTACTCTCTATTTCCTTCTATTTCCCTCTACTACTTTTTTCTTCTCTTTTTTATACCTCCACCAATTTATCCTCTATCTCTTCCCCCACTTTCTCCTCTTCCTCCTTCTCCTTCTCCTCTTACCCATAATTTTTCCCCTCGCTCTCTCCCCTCCTCCATCGCCTCTCATGGAAGATTTTGGAATATTAAGAAGAGTCCCGCGGAGAGGACACTCTAAAGTTTGGCATCCTAAAAATAAACTTACATTTTTGTTGAATATTTTTCCCTCGACCCACGCGAGGTTTATAATATTCCAGGCGGGCTGTGGCAGAGACGTGGTGGTGGTGGTGGTGGTGGTGGTGGTGGTGGTGGTGGTGGTGGTGGTGGTGGTGGTGGTGGTGGTGGTGGTGGTGGTGGTGGCCTTGAGGTATAGAAACCCTACGTTCCCTTCGTCAGCGTGTGTTATTGATACGTTATATAAGTCAATTATGTGGTGAGGGTGAATGTGTGTTAACTATATATCTATAAAACACACCACACACACACACACACACACACACCAAAACACATACAAATAAAAAAAAGTATATTATATAAGACGTCGTAGAGTTAACTACATAAATTATATATGAATACATACATAAATATATAAGTAAGATGATGAAATTTGCGAAACCAACGTGACGATAGGATTCAGAGAGAGAGAGAGAGAGAGAGAGAGAGAGAGAGAGAGAGAGAGAGAGAGAGAGAGAGAGAGAGAGAGAGAGAGAGAGAGAGAAAGCTCGTGTAGGAAACAGCTGGAAGGACCTCGCTGACAGAACTGCTGATGGAGGGAGGGATGGAGATGGGTAGAAGGGAGGGAGGGAGAGAGAGAGAGAGGGAGGGATGGAGGGAGAAAGGGAGGGAGGGCGGAATGAGGAAAGGGAAAGGCAAGGATTGGATAAAAAAAAGAAAAAAAGGGATGGACAGACGGACGGACGAACGAGGGTTGGATGAAAACGAACACAAGATAACGTGTATAAATGGTAACTTCTCTCTCTCTCTCTCTCTCTCTCTCTCTCTCTCTCTCTCTCTCTCTCTCTCTCTCTCTCTCTCTCTCTCTGAGTCTATTTTTTCCCCTTTTTCAGTACTTTTTCCTTTCTATTCCTGTATTTTTTTCATCTTGGCCTTTTCAACGCCATTCATTCATTCATTCATTCATTCATTATAATCAATACTGCCATTACCATAATTATCAGTGTCACTGCTATGCTTCCTTTGCAAAATGAGGACAACAGTAATGGCTCTCTCACCATCACCACCATATACAGTCACTATCACCACCATAACACCACCATTATTACCATACACAATCACCATCACCACCACTATCACTATTACTCTCACTCACTATCACACAATCATCATCACCATAAGAAAATCATCACCACCACCATCACCACCACCACCACCACCACTACCACCACCACCACCACCATCACCACCATGTCAGTACTCGGAGCGTGACGTCACGAAGCCCATTGTGTTTTGAGTGACAGGTCCTCCCTAGTGGTGGTGTGGGCGGCCTGTGATTGGTCGGGGCTCGGCGGTGTCCTGCTGGCAACGGAGTGGGAGGAAGGACACCGCCCTAGGAACCACGCAGGGACATTTTGAACACACCCATGATATAAACTGTTTTCCCGGGCGTTGTGTATTGAAATTTACTATGATATTTGTGTTATAATTTCCTAGGTCGGTTATATGAAGTGATATCGATTTTTAGTTTATTTTTTTATACGTTTTCATCATTTATTTATCATTGAAAGTTACGTAAATGCGATATATTCATTAAAATCTAACATGACAATATTAAGTGCTTTAAATATACACAGAAAAACTATATATTACTTCCATTCCCAGTTATCCGCATCATCACAGCCTTAATCATATACTCCCTTCATTAAACTCAACCAGAGAAATACTGAACGCAATTCTATACCTAATACACGTGAAATACTCCCTTACTTTCCCTCACCCTATCAAAATGGCTGATATAATACGGCCTGATGGAGGTGATAAGGCGAGGAAGGGCTGTGCCTCAATACAATCAGACGGTGGGTCGTGGTGTAGGGCCAGAGAGGGCCGCCCGCCGCTCCCTGACAGCTGATCCCGCACACTGCACCTGCCACTAGCGTCTGATTGGCTGCCTCAACCCTCCCGCCCGTTCATTGGTCGACTCAAGGGCCCTGATTGACAAGGGTGAAACGGAGCCTCTTTTTTTTTTTTCTCCACCCTTCCCACTCTCCGTCTCATCCCCGCAGCCCCGCCAGCCTATACTGCAGCTGGAGGGATGTTTGAATTAGTCTACACGTGGAGCATCGTTGGTTGGGTCTCTGGCTAAGTGTGGATAGCTATCTAGTGTGTCTAAGGAAGGTTCAAGGAAGGATCATACATTTGTTGTTGAATTTCTTATGATTTTATGGGGAATATCACGTTTTTTTTTTCAGTAAATGTGGTGGAAATTGGTTTAATTTATATCTAAGACATTGTTATTCCACGTATGTCCTTGATAAGTAAGTTAATTAAGTAGATGATGATGGGTGTGTGTGTGTGTGTGTGTGTGTGTGTGTGTGTGTGTGTGTGTGTGTGTGTGTGTGTGTGTGTGTGTGTGTGTGTGTGTGTGTGTGTGTGTGTGTGTGTGTGTGTGTGTGTATTGGTATGCGAGGGAGGGAGGAAGGGAGTGAGTGCGGCGGAAGAAACATTACTATAATCATGAATACAATAAATATTTATCGGCCCATTATCGCATCAACCTCCGTCACCGCTGCGCCGCCGTCATTATGCCCAGCCTCATCACAGTCATCTCCATCACCACCATTACGGCCGCCTCACATCACCACCACCACCAATAAATGCAACACACAAAGATTTAAGTTTCAGATCCCTTCCCTCGGCCAGCAGGAAGAGTTGGTATGTGGTCACCTTCCTTCCCTCTTCACATCCTCCGTCCTTCCTATAAGAGTTAATTTTCTCCCCTTACTTCCTTCCTTCTTCCCTTAAACCGTTCTTCTTCTACCCTCATTTCCTTCCTTTGGTGTAGAAGTTTCCCTGTCTACTTCTTCCTTCCTCTATCTCTCTCTTCTAATTTTCTTACCCTCTCTTTGCTTTCCTCTCTTCTGTCTACCCTTTACCTTCTTCCTCTATCCTTCCTTCTTATCCTCCTCCCTCATCTCTCTCCCTTTGTTTGCCTGTCTGTAGATATCCCTCTCTCCCTTTCCTGTCTTTGCTTCCCTTTCTATACAAGTGGCCCCTCCAACACTATTCCCTCCCTTCTTCTTCTTTCCCTCCCTGTCTACTCTGCTTTTCCTTTCCGTAGAAACTTTCCCCTCTTCCTTCCCTCCCTCCCTCACTCTCTGATCATTGGCTATATGCATTATTCTATCGCCCAGTCCAGTGTCTTCTAATACTTTAATCCTCGCACTGCTATTGGGCGGTTGGATGCATGAGTTTCTGATTGGCTAGTAGGAGGGTCGTGATTGACAAGGGTGACAGTAATCCTAACCCTTCCGCCTCTACCAATCCCCTCGCCCCTGTTAATCTGCTCTCATCTCTTCTTGTCCTTGGGGAATGAATTAAATATATGATCGGAAATGTAAAGCCTTCGCGATACAGGGATGTTTTTTTTACCCTTCTTCTCTCTATCTTTTTTTTATTTTCTTGGTGTTTTTTCATTATTTTTTTTTCATCTGAAATGCATAAAGGGTTCCACCTGCAGGATTGGGGTTTTTTTTTAGTTTTTTTTTCCCATTTTTTGTGATTGGTGTTGTGTGCGCTGCGATTCGCTTTTGTTTACGTGGAGGTTTGTGATTGGACGATAGAGGGAAGCTGGTGAGAGTACAAGGTGGTGGTGGTGGTGGTGGTGACAGCTTTCCCTCCCTCTTTCCCTCCCTCTTTCTCTCCCTCCTTTCTCCCTCTCCTCTCCCTTCCTACACTTTTTTTTCCTCTCGCTCAGATCTTCTCATTGTTATCTCATCCTCTTCCTTAATCTTACTTTATCTTACATCCTTCTCTTCTTCCTTATTCTGTCTCCTTCTTCCACTAATACCACCACTACCATCACCACTAACAACACTTCTGATCCTCCTCTTTCTCCTCCACCTTACCATCCCTTACACACACACACACACACACCCACACACACACACACACACACACACACACACACCACACACACACCTTGGCATTCCCAAACCCATGAGTCAGTGTCACCTTTCATTAACGTAACAATCTAATTAAGCAGCTAATCGTTGTCTGTCATTAACTACTTGGAGGAGGTCGTCTCGGATTGGCTAAGCACCACTGAAGCAGTTCGGAGTTAGTGTCGAAATTTCTGCTTCAAACTATTTTTTTAACATTAATTTCTTATATATTAATTTTCATAAACTATAATGTGACTTCTATTATAGAGAAAAAATGTTATTAAATTTTTTTCCCAATTTTTTCTATCGTCTATCAGGGATTATAAGGACGTTTAATGGGATTCAAATCTGTATTCCTTAGCATTCCGTTATTACGAGGCATTAATTTTGTATCAGTTAAATGGCACACTCATTAAATCATGCAGGGTCATTATGGTGTGTTTGGTTAGCTATAAAATATATTCCATTTAGATTATACAGCCACTTAATAACTTAGTAATCCTTAAATTATGTACTTATAACACTGTCTTAGCACAATACTCGTCGCTTTCACTCATTTATTTCAGTAGTAAAGGACTTTTTTCCCTCGGTCAGGAAAAAAAAGTTACGTGACAATGAAAAATATACGATAAAAAAAAAACTGCAACAACAAAATAAACACTAAAACCATACAATCGAGTGAACATAAATAGAAACTGAAAAAAAAGTATAAAAAAAAAACATATACGAGGTGGCGAGAATGAAAACAAACAACAAATACATGAAAACCGAGAATTTGAGAAGCACACATACCCCACTTTCCCCTGAGCGAGGCGACGGGGCGGGAGGAGGAGGAGGAGAGGGAGGAGGAGGAGGAGGAAGGGGCGGTAGCAGGGCGGGGAAGGGCAGGCGGGTGGGTGGATGTGGGTGGCGGGTGGCAGGCAGGCAGGCAGGCGGGGCTCGGGCCAACACCTCCCCGAATTTATCACCTGAGCGAGGGTAAAGTACTCGCCAAATGACCCCCACCGCCATTTTTGCCTCTCCCCTCGCCGTATGATGCTTCACGCTAATATTGAGAGAACGCGAGAGCGAATAAATGTTTATAAATGGTGGTATTGCTGCAGGGGGCTTAATACGCCTGTGGTGGTGGCGGTCTGCCCATTGATCAATAGCATATCACTACACTGTATTTGTCCACCAAACACAGGACGGGAGTCGTATATTACTCGAGACGGGCTTTGCATCACCAACACCCAGACCCCCTGTGGTGTCGCGGCGGGCGGTGAAGTGCTGGTGGTGGTGGTGGTGGTGGTGGTGGTGGTGAGGGTGAGGGTTGGGGTGATGGGTGGTCAGGTAGGGGAAGGGTGAAGGAAGGCGCAGGAAAGTTTTGGGAGTATAAGGTGTGAATGAGGAGGAGGAAGACACCTGTGATGGGAAAATAAGGTTACTTGATGAAGGAAGTTGACAGCTTAAGGAAATAATGATGGTGATGATAATGATGATGATGATAATATTGATAATGATAATAATGATAATGATAATGATAATGTTTAAGAGTTAATTATTGGAAAAAACCCTAAAAAAAACATTAATAAGATTAGTCACATCATTAGCAACAATAATGACAACAACTACAACAACCATTATCATATGTAACCAAATTAAGTGACACAGTTTCATATAATATTGAGTAAACCGGTTTGTGAATGCGTGTGTGTGTGTGTGTGTGTTTGTCTTTTAATTGTTCGTCCGTGCTGTGTATGTGTGCGTGCGTGCGTGCGTGTGTGTGTGTATATATGTGTGTGCATTTGTCTATGTGTTTGTTACTTACTGACCTACACACACACACACACACACACACACACACACACACACACACACACACACACACACACACACACACACACACACACACACACACACACACACACCTGTTTGTCCTCCCTCCCCCTCAGACATTCACCTTCTCCCTGATATCCATACACCTCCCATTTTTTCCCATTTATATACATTTTTTTTCTTTTCTACCATGAGCTCTATTTTTTCTTCCCCTTTCCTCCTGTTTCCTCCCCTCTGATATATTCCCTGCATGTTCCCTCCCCCGGCGCCCTCAACAAGCTGGATCTGAACTTGCATATTCAGCGTCAGGGTGGGGTGTTGACAGTTCGGGGAGGGGGGCGGAGGGAGGGGCGGGTTGAGATACACCCCGCACACTGCCACACGCTACGGTAACGAGGATCTGGTGGCAGTCATCCCCACCCCCACACAGAAGGGCACTCGTGTTTGTTGAGTGCCATTCTTACTGCACCGGCACTCAGGCCTCTAAGGGATGTATAAAAGGCGTGTGGTTGTGGGTCCTATATATATCTTTTTTTGAGCTGTGATTTTTTTTCGGGTATTATTATTAAGTTGTATGTTTTTTTTATGCATTATTTTCGTATATACATTCGGTTTCTTTCCTTTCTCTCTCTCTCTCTCTCTCTCTCTCTCTCTCTCTCTCTCTCTCTCTCTCTCTCTCTCTCTCTCTCTCTCTCTCTCTCTCTCTCTCTCATCCATCTCTAGCCCTGATCCCCTATTTCCTCAGCAGCCCCGGGCATCCTTCCTCTCGTGTACCTCGCCCCGTCCTCGCGACAAACACCCGCCAATGTTTGCTCTCCTTTCACTTTCTGCCTCGAGAAGAACCGCGAACCACACACGCCAACGGAGAACAACACACGCTAGAGGCAAGCAAGACAGACACACAGACACACACACACACACACACACACACACACACACACACACACACACACACACAGATCCTTTTGCATAGAATCTTTAAACATGTAAATAAATTCCATAATCTTACTTAAGCTATTCATTTGACTAACTGTCGCCTCAAACAATGGAAAGCTACGTAAATCCCCTTCAACAAAGAACATGGATATCAACACATAGGATTAATTCACCTTATTAACGTCTAAGGGTCAATAATAATAATAATTACCACGTGTTTCCTATCTCACCTCTATGCTCGCCTCTATAATCCACACACAGACACATCACTCTTCCCTGTACCTCGCTCTACAGTGGACACAAAACCCTTTAAACAACCCTTATGGACGGAGCTCCACCTAACAGCCTTGTATAGTGTCAATTCATCTTCAGCTCTCAGGCTAAAACACTACCAAGGCGATCAATATTATGTCACGACAGCTTCCATTAACCCATGCTCCATACACACACACACACACACACACACACACACACACACACACACACACAAACCAGGTACACCCACGAAGCCTCATCCAGATTTAAGTACTCGTCACCCACTCAACAGCGGATCAGTAGCATTTATCGCTATTCCCCCGGCGCGATTTACAAGGGTGCTGAAGGGCCCTCGAGCCTGCGGGACTGAGCGGGTAGAGAGATAGCCTTGGAGTACCCTTGACTGCCCACGAGTGTTTGATGACAATATAAAACTTGGCTAAATAATCACCGCACCCTCAGAGTCAACGCACTCAAGAGCTCCCCAAACACACCGGGGGGAGGAGGACGTTCTAGGACCCTCCAGTGACCTCTACCCCCCCCCTTAACCCCCCCTCCTGACCCTCCAAGTTTGGTATGGTGGCCCCGTCCTTGCCTCCACCAACCTCTTGCCCCGTTTGTGTACTCTTGCTCTTGTCGTTTTGCTGGTGTTTACATTCTAATTGGCTCAGGTGATGCCTCGGACTTGTTAGAGAGAGAAGAGGTTGTATCTGGAAGGCGGCGGGGTGAGGCGTTCCCTGTAGCGGGGGTGGGCGTGCAGGGAACACCCAAGATACATGATATGGATGTCTAAATATTGTCACTGTGGTTTTGTAAAGCTTCGCGGGGCCTTTAATGTTCGCTTCTGATGGAGGAGGAGGAGGAGGAGGAGGAGGAGGAAAAACTAGATAAGGAGGAAGAGGAAGATAAGGAGGAGGAGAAGGAAGGAGGAGGACAGTGCTGCCGTCTAAGAGGTGGCGCCCCTTGATCAGCCTTCCTCCAGGGCGCCGCTAAGATGGGTAAGCAGTAAGTAGAGTGGAAGGCAAACATGTACCAAGAACGCGAACGAAATCTGATGAATTTAGCGGGAAGCAAAAACAAAGAGCGAGCAGCTTGTCACTTGAAACGCGACCTCAGACAGCGGAGAGGCGACGGCGGTGGTAATGACTCCCTTTTAGGAATCAATCAACTTAACTACATCAACACAAGGCGAGGGTGTTTGAGATGGGAGTTAACCTTACTGCTTCTTAGCGATGAGGTGACCAAAACAATGATGGAAGGAAGATACAAACAGGGAGGGTTGTAGTGGTGTGAGATAGACATGTGAGTTTGTGAGGCGAGGAAAAAACAGGAGTGATAGTATATATCAGGTATAGAAAATAGTATGAAGGCCTATATTTCCTATAACAGATACATTTTCTTATTTATTTATTTATTTTTATATGATATAGTGTCGCAGGTGCAAGAAACGAGGCGAGGACATGAACTCACCGGGCTATTTAAAAGATACAGTCAGTAATTATTACGATACAACACCCAAAAATATATATACCCAGTGCGTTTTTGTCATAAATAAACCTTAACTACAACTTAATTTAACATGAAACAGTGTCACATAATGGCAAGCTTCACCCTCCTTCACTACCATAAAATTCGAAACACTTAGCCTTACAACATCGAGCAGCGGTGAAGTCAAGCTACGTCACACACCTCCTTGCCCCACCGCCTAACTCTCATTAACTTGGTGTAATACCTGTTTAGTTGTCTTACAGAGTCCATTGATGCTCCTTACGCGCTGTCACTGTGTCCTGAGAGATGATCCACACATCCTGCAGTACTTCAGTGGGGCAGGGAAGCCGTGATGCCCTTTAACACTATTAAAAAGACACGTGTGACCACCACCACCTCCTCCAGAGCTTACCAGCCTTCTGCTGCTGCATGGCGCCAAGGCTGCCAACCGATGCTGCCCGCCAAAACTTGGAAAATCAAATGTACATAATAATAAATCAGTTTCTTTTACTAATATCTAGTAGTCTGGTTTTCTTTTTAAATTAGTAGTATTACGTAAATATTAATACAGGTTGATAATTGCATTTGAGGTACATTGTTTGACTACTAATCAGTTTATGTAAAAAAAAAAGTTTAAATGGCCCGTTGGTCAGCCCGTTAAATATATATATATATATATATATATATATATATATATATATATATATATATATATATATATATATATATATATATATATATTAAATGCGTAGGGCACCAGTATTGGTGCATAGCACGCATATGACTCGCACTACCAGATTCAGATTCAGATTCAGATTCAGATTCAGATTCAGACACATACATACACATACACATACATACACACACACATACACACACACACACACACACACCCAGTCACACTCACACATAGAGGAGGGTAGGATTCCCAGCCTACCGCTCCTGTCGGGATTGCAAGATCACAAACCCTCGGCTTACTCCCGTAACTATTTTACTGCTAGGTGAGCAGGGGCTGGCGGCTTAACGTTTGACGAGTGCAAGGAAAGAGGATATTACTACTCATATTCACGGTGTTCTTCGCCTTGGATGAGGATGATCAAGTACTTATCACTCTTAAGATAACCAGTGTATTTCCAAGTATCAGCAGAATATCCATAATGATAAAGAAATATTGAGTAATACAGCTTTACCATAGTGGTGAAGGAGAAGTTGGTCACTGACCCTATCAAACCAAACTAGAATTACAATATTTTAACCTATATGTATTTAGTTATGAGTTCATTAAATAAAAACTGAATATTGAGGAAGAGTAGAAAGCAAGCCTAGTAATCTGCCATATTATAAGGAAGATTTACTAGGCTACACCTCACCTCCCCACAGGAATAATAGTTAGGTTGAGTTAATTTCATTATATAACTTTCAAGTCACATAAATCAAGTACGATAAGTTTCAGGTGTTTTTTCTATATTTTCAGCATCAGTTTACTAGGTATAATTCATGGTATAAATATAAATAATCGACGATGAGGAGAATAATGGTTAGGTTGGCAGCCTAGTCAGGGGATGTTAACGGTTAGTCCATATTTTTCCCTCCTATAGAGTTTCATTACATTCATTATCGTTATTATTAGAAGTAGTATTAGTATTAGTAGTTGTGTTATGCCTCTGAGACATGTGGATTTTATTGATGTCTATATATATCCGATATTTACACTTTTTTTTAGACTAAGGTGTATTACTACGAAATCCAACATTCTAACGAAACAGCAATAGTATGATCCTTGCCAATTGTTTCTTGTTTATTTTTACTGTTTGCAAGTGTTTTCCACCGTCAAAATCCCTCGTCACTGTACCCCCTTGCCCCTTGCACTTACAGCCACATACAATCACATGCAGTGGTGCCACATACATTCACAGGGGTGCCACATACATTCACAGGGGTGCCACATACATTCACAGGAGTGCCACATACACTCACAGTGGTGCCACATACAAGCCCCACGCTGACATATTAATGGAGACTGCCACAGATACTCATAACCTTGTCTTCCTTACATTTTTCCCGACCTTCGCCTCTGTCTTACTCTACTCCTCACTCTCGTTTAGTCCTCCTCGTCCTCCTCCTCCGTTCCTTATCCTCCTCCACTACCTCCAAGACGACCATTACACGTCAGAGGCACCCCCATTCAAAAACAATATAATGGGGGTCCACGCCCCACCCCACACGGGCGGTATTGACAAATTCAGTCCGATACTCAATAAATAAAGGAAAGTCGTATCGCTTAACCCCGGAGCGTGTATGCGGGAGAAAGATATCCTGCTTCGCCGTTTGTAAAGTGGAGATAGATATTCCGGAGAGAAGGCTACAGGGATACTATTTTACCGTGGGAGCTACTGGGGAGATAGGCGGGGTGAGGCTCGTGTCTAATGATTATAAAGGAAGAGATGGTGATGGGGTCTTGCTTCAGCTCCGCACTGCCCCGCCCGACGATGAATATTTGGGTGACGGGGAAAAAAACAAAGGCACACGACTCGTTAGTGATGAGCTTCGGAATGAAAGACAACTGACGGTGTTTGGGGAGTGTATTATTATTGTGCTGTATTTTAAATGTTGTTTGAGATGTGTGAGTATTTATTAATGTGTGTGAGTGTGGGTGTGTGTGTGTGTGTGTGTGTGTGTGTGTGTGTGTGTGTGTGTGTGTGTGTGTGTGTGTGTGTGTGTGTGTGTGTGTGTGTGTGTGTGTGTGTGTGTGTGCACGCGCGCGTTTGTGAATTGTATATGTATATATATATATATATATATATATATATATATATATATATTATATATATATATATATATATATATATATATGTATATAATATATATATATATATATATATATGATATATATATATATATTCATATTATATATATATATATATATATATATATATATATATATATACTATATATATATGTATATAATATATATATATATATATATATATATATATATATATATTCATATTTATATATATATATATATATATATATATATATATATATATTGTTTTTGTTTTAGAATGATCGTTGTTTAAAAGATAATTGTAATAATTAATCATAATTGTTACAGGATTCGTATTTATATAAGACAATGTTGTTCTCCCTCAAGGCTCCGTATAGTAGCAAAGTTACGTATTTCATGTGCCATAAAATATGAGTACACGGAAGGTAGCGTCAACGTGATCGAATTACTGTTCTCATCACGGATATTTACTCTCGCCATGCACTGTGTATTCTTACTAAGGTCAACAGTCATACTTCCTGGGCGTAACGGCGTACCCTCTTGCCCCTGTATTCCCAAATTTTCAATCGACCATCAGGACAATTCTTCTCTGTCCCGCCAGAGTCAAGAACAGGCAGCTGGGGCGAGGTGAGGGCCCTGGAGGCAGCTATAATCATAATCATTTCTCTCCTCAACTTTCCATAAATTAAGACCAGACTCGGAGGATGAAGGACGAACCCAACTCCCTCCTCTAGGCCACCTTTGCCTTCCAGTCGTAGTCGTCGTCCTCTTCCTCCTCCTCAAACACACAAAACTCACCGCTTTTTTTCCCCTTACTATTCCTCCTCTCCCCTCCCTCCAAGATGTCCCCTGCAAGTGTGTATTGACTATCGTCATCTATATCCCCCGGGGCACAGTAGTCCAATACGTTGTGATTTTTAGTCATTCCCATGCACAGTCGGGGGGGGAACGAGCAGCCGACTTAGCGTGGTCTTGGTACGAGGGCGCTGCCAGTATTTATGCGTCGGATTTGCATAAAAACTGATTTGGGATGGGCACTCTCCAGATATTTGTCGGAATCAGAGCAACTTATTGGCCTATTCGGCTCCTTGGCAACACACTTCACGTCCAGATTAAAGAGCTCCAAGAAAAGGCATCGTTTACGTCCTTGTTGTCTTTTAGAGTTTTCTCAACTATTTTTATCTTTGTTCTTCCTTCTCCCCGCTCCTCTCTCACATTCCTTCTGTTATTTCTCTCTTCTTTCACCTTTTTGCCGCCTCGCCCCTTTCCCACCTTCCAGATTTTTGGTTTATTTCTACATGGAAAGGGATTCTTTTTTTTCATTCTTTCTCTTCTCTCTTTCACTCAGTCTCAGTAGCGTGGGCTGACTCGGTGAGGTAGATAGCAAGGCCCTCCATCAGGCGCCTCGCTACATGGGGCACCCAGGGAAGGCATCAGCGAGGAAGATGAATCGTAAACGTGGATTCTGAGAAAGCATTCGGCCGTGTTAAACAATGGCTACTTTTCATCGGATGGAGATGCAGCATTCCACCCTTTTGTTCCTTGTCTGTAGAGTGAGTTCATTTGCTTCCTGATGCAGAGAGAGAAAGAGAGAGCGAGAGAGCGAGAGAGCGAGAGAGAGAGAGAGAGAGAGAGAGAGAGAGAGAGAGAGAGAGAGAGAGAGAGAGAGAGAGAGAGAGAGAGAGAGAGAGAAAGTTGGTTTGGCTTTTACTATTTTTAGGGACGGAAAAAAGAATTGTTTTATCATCTGCATACTATTTCGCTCTGAGTGAATATAAGGTTAACGTTGAATTTAACAAAAGGCTGTAGCAGTTTATACGTGTGTGTGTGTGTGTGTGTGTGTGTGTGTGTGTGTGTGTGTGTGTGTGTGTGTGTGTGTGTGTGTGTGTGTGTGTGTGTGTTACAGTCCCTCCTTCCTGTCCCATCCCTCCTCTTTGCTTCGGCCTATGAAGATTTTTTTTACCTTTCCCCTTTTTTTTCCTCTCTCTTTCTGAGCGGGAACACAGACTTCGTTTTAAAGTTTAATTGTTAGCTTGATAATGAAACCAGCTGATCGGGTAGAGTTTTCCATCTTATCTCTCGCCCAGTTCAAACATTGGAAAATCAAATTCCATTCAGAGCTGAAAGTTTTAATAACTCTGAGCTTTGGATTGTATCAAGGGCTTCGATCTGTGTTCCGACGATTACGCTGAATATCGACTCAATCATCATTCATACGTAAATTGTAAGAAAATTGCTCCACGGAAACCCTACTCGACGCGGGAACTATTGTAAATGTGTCTACAAAAAATACCTTCCGTTGATGTTCGTGGGAGTTACAATAAAATATATGAGTGCATGTAACTGATAATAGCCCAGGCCGCGGCCAAACGATGCGAACCGAACGGCTTCCTGTCAGCCAGTGTCTCTATCCGTTGATGGATCGCCGACCAATGACGGATGAGGACACACCCCCTGACACAGCCAATCACACGTTGACATCGCCACACACGCTGCTGCCTTCACTCCGGCACCTACATCACTATTTATAATGATTCACCCACATGTAAAAGCGACGTAACTGTGTCCCAAGACTCACCCTCTCACACACCGCCACTTTCATCCTTGTTTACGGAAAATCTTTACCTGAGATCCCGAATGGGCGTTAAAACAACTCTTATTTACTAAACTCTCTGAAGTTCAACGATACAATGTGGGAAACCTTTGTGAATAGGCGAGCATTACGCACATTACGCCGAGCTCTCAGTAAACCTTTGAATACAACTGGCTGTCATCTGTGGCCCAGCGGCTCGTCACCGTCCTCGGGGGTAACTGATGTATTTATCGGGGACTGAGGGCGAGTGTCGCGTCCCTGAGCTGGCTGACGGACCCTTGGGGCAGCCCTGGCTGTCTCCACCCTTCTCTCCTGACAGCTGCTGCTGTCACCTCTGTTTTCCCAGCCCTGTACTATTGCTGCTGCTGCTGCTGCTGCTGCTGCTGCTGCTGCTCTTCAGAATAGAGAAGGTGATAGAGCTAAAACCCTTGTCGTCAAGGTTTTTATTTAAAACAAAGTAAGATATCAACAAACAGTATTTACAAGAAAAAATCACATCAAACTACAAATCCCCTACCGACTACTTATTACACACCAAGGATTGATAGTTAATCACAATCATAATTCGGTTGATACGTTGACTGGGAAGACACAGTTGCATCATGTGGCAGCACTGGGAAGTGCAGTCAAGCCAGACAAAATTTGACCGGGAAAGGCGCGCCTCACCGCGGCTCAGAGTGACACCAACTCGTCCTCGTTGTCATGGGGCGGCGACGGGTAGCTGTTGGCAAGGCTGGTCATCCCAGAGGTAGTGATGGGGGTTTGAAGGGGAGGCACGACCCACCCCATCGTCTTTTTGACATCCTGAGCCATGCGAGTTGCGAGGGACTGCGTGGTCTGGGGCGTAAGGGGCGTGAGGGCGCACGGAGGGTAGTCCTGCAGCGACGGCGGGCACGGGCAGTTCACGTGTCGGTCGTGGTGACACTCCTGCAGGTGCGGCGCCACTGACTGTCGCTGCTGCTGCTGCTGTTGTTGTTGTTGTTGTTGTTGTTGTTGGTGTTGTTGTTGCTGTTGCTGCTGCTGCTGCTGTTGTTGTTGGTGGTGTTGCTGTTGATGAGAATGTTGCTGCTGCTGTTGTTGCTGATGGTGCTGCTGCATCTGATGGTGTCCAGTAGTTGTGAGGGAAACCCCCAAAGGCAGACCCTCAGACATGACCGGAGTGTGAGAGTAATTTTGAGATCCCAGGAAGTGTGCCATCTGAGCGTGTGGGCTGGACATGGTGGCTATGGTGGCCATGGTGGCCATGCCGGGGCCGAGCTGCTGCTTAGGCCCTGCACAGGTGTTTGGCGGCAGGTAGTGGCGGGCGTCCTGTAGGTGTTGCTGCTGGAGGCGAGGCGGCAGCTGCCCGTGTGGCGTCCCGGAGAGGCCTGGGCCGTGGCAAGCACCCGCGTGACACTGGGAAGTGGGAGGCATAGTGCCCATGTCCCCTGAGGGAGACATGGGCGGCACGGACGTCGCCGGGGAGGCACAAGGGGAGTTAGAGCCTTTGTCGATGCAGCCTTTGGACTTCTGCTCCTTTTTGTACTTCATCCGACGGTTCTGGAACCATATTTTGATTTGTCGTTCCGAGAGGTTGAGGTGCGCGGCCATCTCAATCCTGCGGGGCCGGCAGAGGTAGCGATTGTAGTGGAATTCTTTCTCAAGCTCCACCAGCTGGGCGGAGGTGTAGGCTGTGCGGGCACGCTTAGTAGGTGCCCCTGAGATCCCACCCTGGCCACCCACCCCGCCGGCGCCGCTGCCCTCGCCACTCTCACCATAATCTGAAAACACAATATTTTCATTAGTACGTTGTTATGCCTCGCTTCGCACAAACCTCAACCAGAACACTACAACTAGACTAGTATTTTATCTTAACACCATTACACATACCACAAAAAGTTTGTTAAATGTAGCTTATACGGCTTGATGATCCTAATGATGATGATCGTGGGGAATTGTGATTTTTAATACAAATATTTATAATCAAAATGACATCATCCCGCCCTTTCCTCTCCCGCCTCTGATCCAGGGAGAGTCTGAGGGCGGCTCGCGCGACCCACAACAGACGTGACCTTCCTGTTTGTTTACTATTTATTCATTGTTTACAGTTCCTAGATGACCATCCCAACACAGGAACCAAACACGTACTAATCCTAGGACAACCACCACCACAACCACCATCACAACCACCACCACCACCTGCATCCCATACTTAAGTTGCATATTGAGTGAAAAAGGACAATCAAGACTGGGCGTGAGGTGAGTGTTATGCCTGACAATTATTACTGTATTTTTGTAGTGAAATTAACTGTTCTGAGATGATACTGTCTTTCTTATAAGTGTGATGTGTAAATGTAGTAACGCTGAGAGAGAAACTGAAGTGAGAGAAGGGTTTCAACGGTATAATTCACGATTACAAAACAACAGAAGAGTGAAGGGCGTAACTTAGACTCCTGTAGTACCGTCACCTCCTCCTCCTCCTCACCTTACACATACAGGCATCAGTCACTCCTCTCCCTCTCATCCACTGTGTCTATCTTATTCTGTCTACTCCCGTCTCTTCTGTGGTGTTCCAGCTGTCTGTAACCCCCTCCTGTGGCCTTCCACCCTCCCTTCACACCCTCTCACCCTCCCAGTATCCTCACCCCACACTTCACTGCCTCTCCACGTGGACACCCTTCCTCCCCTACACGATCCATCTCGAGTAAGTGTCTGAAAGCACTCGATCCCTTAAACAATGGGACGGATGGTTACTCTGTTACTTTACCCAACGCAGGGAAAAGGACAGGTGGACAGAGAGTGAAGGTGAAATGGGTGGAACTGGGAAGTGAGACGGAACGGAGATGTGGAATAAAAAAAAGTTAGAATTAATGTATTGGAAGAAAAAATTTGAATGCTGGGAAGACTGAAAGAAAATTTGAAGTCATGTTACGGAATGAGAGACTTGTCGAATACTTGTTAATATCCATCAGTTTATTATGATTGAAAAAGATAAACGAAAGGGTCAAGGCAGTGATGCAGAGTTAGAGAATATTGAAGAGTTAGAGAGGACAGCAACATGAGAGTGTGCGGGTTACAGTGAGATGTGTCAAGGGAGAGTGAGTACTGGGAGGTGATCGATAAGTGAGTCTCGCCTCGTATACCCTGCCATCACACCATCAAGGACACCACCCTGCCTGCCTGCCTCCTACCCCTGGCGCCCCTTCCTCCTACTCCCCTAGTCATCCTTACATCCCAGCCTCCCTCTTACTTTTAAAACTCTTTCTCTTGATAATTTCCTTCTTCATCTTAAATTTCCTCTCTCTCATTCTTCCTCTCCTCCTCTCCTCTCTGCCTATGTGAAAGCTTCCTCTCCCTTCCCCCCAGCAGCTCTCTTCTCCTTCCCCCTCCCTCCCTCTCTCCCTTCCCATCCCTCCTGTTCCTCACCCCTCAATATACAGCCTCCCCTCCCTTGCAGTCAGCCTACCACCACCACCACCACCACCATCCTCCCTTCTCCTCCTCCTCCTCCTCCAACGCCACACTGTCACTCTTCAGTACAAAATCCGCCCATCACACAAAATAGCGGAAGGTTGCATGACAGCTCCAGGATTTTTTCTTTGTCTTTACTTAGCGGGGAACCTTTGAAGTTGTGCTGGTGGATTAGGAGTAAATAATGGCAGTAAGAAAAGCAAAAAAAAGTGAAATGAACAGTTCGAATCCTCATCCCCGGCTTCGTTTGGGCGAGTCGGGACAGTCGAATGGTGTACAGTGCTTCGTTTTGTGTTCTCGCTCGTCCGTGTGAAGCAGTGTCCCTCAGCGCGGCGTCCGTCAGGTGTAAATGAAGGCATATGATCGCTAAATGGATGATATTTTTGCCCCACGCCGGTAAATATAGCGTTAAACAGTGGGTATGAGGAGGTTGTGTTAGTGAGCAGTGTGTCGGTCCACTTTAAACACACAATGTTGACACAACCTGACCAAACGACGTCACCTGGTGGCCGCCGGGATCCTCCTCTCTCTCCCTCCCTTGCCTCCCTCCCTCTCTCTCATCCCCCAGCCTCTCTTGCCTTCCATCCCCATCTACCCCCAACCTCCCATCCCCATCCTCCCTTCCCTTCTATCCCCCAGCTTCCCTTACCCTCCAGCTCATCCTCCACCCTGCCACTCCTTCCCCACTACCTTCTCCTCCTTCTTCTCCTCCTCCTCCTTCTCCTCCTCCTCCTTCTCCTCCTCCTCCTCCTCCTCCTCCTCCTCCTTCTCCTCCTCCTTCTCCTCCTCCTTCTCCTCCTCCTCCTTCTTCTTCTGCCTTCTACCTACCATCCCTTCCCCACTACCTCCTCCTCCTTCCTCTTTTCCATCCCCCTACCGCTCCTCTTATTCTTCCTTCCTCTTCCTCCTCTTTCTCCTGCCTCCGCCTTCCTCTTTGCTCCGTCCCTTGCCAGCATCACCACCATCGTTCCAAAACATGACTACCTTCACAACTGTTCCCAGATCACTCATGTTAAAAATTAATGTGAGATGTTAAGGTTTATTTTAACATTCATATCCACTGCATTTATTGGCGATCAGTGATGTTTTAGATCTAATTGTTTACATATATATTTTTAGTACTGTAAAATATAGTATGATTTTTTTATATATATTTCAAAACCCACAAAACGGCACAAAATTCCACTATATACATTTTGATATACTTTTTCGCGTATATTTTTTCCCATTTTAGATTTTTTTCCCCGGCATTCAATTTTTTTTTAATATTACATTTTTTTCCCGCCCCGCGTACTTTTCATCGCTGTATCCGCGGCGCACATTCATCATAGGCCGCGGCGAGGGTTTGTCACCGGCCGTATTGACACAAGGGCTAGAGGGAGTACGTAGTTTTTTGAAGGTTTACTTATTAAGGGAAGTTGTAGGGGGCGTCCCTCACTGGCGCTGGCGGTCAACATGGCGCCTTTGTGCTTCCTCATCGGTGTTTGCGTGTCGGTGGTGAGGGACTGACTACACGAAGGACAGAAACGTGAACACAAGCTAAAGAAGGAATAGGTTGACGAACAGGTGAAATTTTTTTTTAATGCTAGCGTTTATTAGGTCATGAATTTTCACGAAGACCAAATTGATAATACAAATGATAATGTAAAAAGAAATCCAGGTGACCTTTTTTTGTTGTAATGTTGGTGGTTATTAAGTTATGAATTTTTACGAAGTTCCAAATTCATAACAAAAAGAACAGGCGACTTTTTTTTTTAATGTTAGGTCATGAATTTTCACAAAGAACAAATTGATAACAAAAAAAATGTATAAATGAAAAAAAAAAATCCAGGTGTCACTAAAGAAAAATAAATGAATATCCTTTACTTACTTAATGAAAATATTCTGAATAATAAATGTTCAGTGACTATAATTAATGAATAACTAATGTAACTATGATGTTCTAATCCTCTTATGTGTTTGATGCATAGAGTTTCCGATTCCTTATGTCTTTCTCAAATGATTTATGAATATTTGTGTTAATTAAGAAAAAAAATTACAGATTGTAGGATTTCGTTCACGGGTAAAAAGAAAAAAAATAGCGATTGAATGTCGATCAAAACTAAGGGAGTAAATAAAGAGAGAGAGAGAGAGAGAGAGAGAGAGAGAGAGAGAGAGAGAGAGAGAGAGAGAGAGAGAGAGAGAGAGAGAGAGAGAGAGAGAGAGAGAGAGAGAGAGAGAGAGAGAGAGAGAGAGAGAGAGAGAGAGAGTAAATATTGACCGGGAATGTGTGGAGAGTGAGAGGAGAAGAGCAAACAAGAGAGGTGGATAATGACGAAGATAAAAAGGAATAAAAAGAAGAAAGCAAGTACTGAAGACGCAGAAACTTGACTAATAAAAGAAAGAAGGAGGAGGAGGAGAAGGAGGAAGAAAAGATAAGAAACATAACAACAATAACAAAACCATAAACGAATTGAATAATAAGAAAAAAATAAAGAAAACTTGGAAAAGGAAGACTGACAAAATAATGATAATACAAAATAACAAGTAGAAATAAAGATGAAATAGGGAGATGAAGGAAGAAAGGAAACAGAGAGAGAGAGAGAGAGAGAGAGAGAGAGAGAGAGAGAGAGAGAGAGAGAGAGAGAGAGAGAGAGAGAGAGAGAGAGAGAGAGACAGGCAGGGAGGCAGACAGCTGTTCTCAATGAATCATGTTACAGTCTCGTCTCTCCCAGCTCCAGTTTATGCCTCAACAGACATTCCTCTTTCCTCTGTGTTCAGCCTCTTCCCTCTTTCTGTCCCTCGCTTCCCCGATCATTCAATTGTTCCAGCGGCGGCCTTCGTGTAGTGACGCATTCTCCTCTATTCATAGTCTCACCAGAAATAGAATTCTTTAAACCAGCCAGAAAATAAATCCCATGAATCACGAATTTTTTACTTGCCCCCAAAAAATTGACTCTCCGTTAAATCTTCTTAGTATGTTATAAGAATTTTTTTATTATTAATTTTTTTTCTATTATTGTAAAGACTGATAAGAAGAAAAGACGTCAATAAAATCACTATGGGACAACAACGGTGTAAACAAGGGTGCCCGCGGAAGAGAAATAGGTCCGTTTGTGGGTGGTGGGGAATCGCAGCTCGATCCATCACAGGCCATTGACAAAATCGAAGCAGGAATTAATTTTGTCCGTGTCCCCCGCGGCTCTGTGGAGGGGTCAGATGTCCAGTCCCACCACAGCCCCCTCCCCCGCCTTCTCTTCCTCTCCCCTCCCTTCCTCCAAGATTCAGGGTGGGTTTATTGTTTTGGTCTGTGGTGGAAAGAGACCGATTGGGGAAGTAAAAGGGTTGGGTGTATATATATTTGGAGTTGTAAATGTTTTTTGTTTTTCCTGTTTTTTGTATACTTCATAATGGTGTTAAATGGAGTTAAATGTCACTAATGAACTTAACTAAACGTGGATTATTGACGTTTTTTTTTATTATTTCTTAAGCTTCCCCTTCCTTGTCTTTCCTCCTCACTCTTTCATCCTCAGTCCTCTACCTCCCCCACACACATCAACACCAAAACACATCACCTACCTCTGAACACATATACATATCTTCATCCACATCAACATCTAACTTTCCTCCTCCACCCTGCCAGGAGACGCACAATAAATAATCAACCTCACCCTCCGCCTCTAACCTTCCCTCAGAAACCCCACCGTAACCCATAAAGAAGCCGCCGATAAAACCTCCCACATAATCAAATTGTATCCTCGTCGCGTCACAGTTCCCAAAAGAAGAAAAATCGATGTTAGGGAATCCGCAAACGGTGTCTCCTCCCATCCCCTTTCCCTTTCCTCTCCCCTTATCCCTCCCTCCCAAGCTAGCGTAAAATATGGCACTGGTAGCGGGAGTGTCAGATGATGACTGGGCGGGTGATGGAGTGCCGGGGAGTCGGGTCCGCTGTCCCGAAGAATGGCACGGCGGCAGGGCTGAGTGATGATCCTCCGTGGCCCACTGGATCACCGGCACCCACTTGAACAGGTGTTGGAAGGGCCTTCAGGGAGGAGGAAGAAGAGGAGGAGAAAAAGGAAGCGAGGAAAACGAGAGGGAAGGGACGCCATCGGAGGTAAAGGAGAGTTATCGAGACGCACGGAGACTGAATAGAAGTAATTGGGATGCGATGTGTTCTTGCCTGTCTGACGCGGGGGGTGGGGGGTAAGAGAAAGAGAAAGAGAGAGAGAGAGAGAGAGAGAGAGAGAGAGAGAGAGAGAGAGAGAGAGAGAGAGAGAGAGAGAGAGAGAGAGAGAGAGAGAGAGAGAGAGAGAGAGAGAAAGAGAGAGAGAGAGAGAGAGAGAGAGAGAGAGAGAGAGAGAGAGAGAGAGAGAGAGAGAGAGAGAGAGAGAAAAGAGAAAAAGAAAAATAAAGTAATTCTACCAAACTCTACACAAGATACAAACAAAACACTGAACCAACAAAAAAGTAACTCAGGATTAGTCAATAAAATCACATTAAATCCAGATAAAAAAAAATTCAACTCAGACGAGAACGATATGTCGCGGAAAATTTACTTAAAAGTTGCCAGAGGAAAGTCGGGAGAGTGTAGACTGGAAGAGTGAAAAGGAGAGTTACAGGGGCGTGAAGAAGGCTGCCAAGGTGACGGTCGGGTAGTAGGAAAGGGTAACTGAAGGAGGAGACTGAAGTGACTCCGTGTCTTGAGAGCAACTAAAAACATGGACCTACGAACCGATACATGATGGTACGGGTCACTATATAGGAGGTATTGGAGGTGGTGGTGATGGTAGTGGTTCAATCTAACGTGACACTGTACTGGAAAGTTCAGTTGTTTCTTTCCTAATAACTAACACGTTCAGTCTGCACTCGACATATTTTTTTTTCCATGTAATCAACATCACACGATCATCCCGCGGGAGAATGATCACACCTTCACCCACAACATTGTAACAATGCTGACTCACCTGCACCGGAGGGAAGAGAGATGGGCGTGAGTTGATTGGGAGGCGTGACGACGGTGGGGGGCTGTCTCTGCGGCGGCGGGGGCTGCTGCACGGTAGGGGGCTGGACGCTGGGCTGTGTTGACGATGGAGGTTGAAGGGAACGCTGGGTGACGGGTATCGTGGTGCCCTGAGCTGTGTTGGGTGTCAGGTGGGCTGAGGAAGGGAGAGGTGCCGGGCTCTTCTTACCATGGGCGCGTGGCTGCTCCCTCGCCCACGCAGGATAGTCCCTGTTGAAGCTGGACTCGTAGTAACTCATCTGCGGTGAGCTTACGTAGGAGGAGTAGTCTGTCTGCGGCCCTGGACTGATCATGACGTGCTGCGGCATCATGTTGGAAGCCAAGCCACACGCTGCTCGGTAGTCCACGTACTCGTCGTAATACTGACCACAGGTTCCCGCCTCGTACGAGTAGCTATTGTTGAAGGCGTTGTCATAGTAGGAAGTATAGGAAGGCGGCTGGACTGGGTAGGTCTCGTAGAAGGTCTTCTGCATGGCGGGGATGTGAGCGGGCGCGGCTGTGCTAGCGTCCTGACCCTCACAACTCACCAGGTGAACTGACCCCTGCCCGGGCTCGCCCATCTCGACCTCAGGTCAATCACGTGTTCGCTCCTCCCCTTTAGCCAATAAGGAGATTTTTTTCCTTCGACCTGCAACGAAAGTTTAATGAATTAATATTTCGTGACTTCATCCCTGGTGCAAAAAAATGTCACACAATTAATAATAACCATCTTCGTTGTTTCTCTCTGAAGCCACACAGCAGTTATTGTGTTCAAGTTATCCTTTCCTCTGATACTAAGGAGTCTGCTAATGTGTAGTGATGGCCATAAAGGGAAGGCATGCTGCTAGGGACACCTGCCCTGTGAGCGGCGCTGGCCACCCGCCTCGGCCAGTGACAACACACACTATAACTATATATTCCAAGATAAACACGCACGCACGCGCGCGCACACACACACACACACACACACACACACACACACACACACACACACACACACACACACACACACACACACACACACACACCACACACACACACACACACCCACACACACACACACACACACACACACACACACTCACACACACACACACACACACACACACACACACACACACACACACACACACACACACACACACACACACACACACACACACACACACATACACACATACACACACACACCCGCAGCCTGAACAGAGAGAGAGAGAGAGAGAGAGAGAGAGAGAGAGAGAGAGAGAGAGAGAGAGAGAGAGAGAGAGAGAGAGAGAGAGAGAGAGAGAGAAGAAAAAAAAGGTTTATATCAGCCATCAGTTCCAGCGTATCAGTAGAGACACAAGACACGTTCAATCTATCAATATAACTCCAACCAAGACCGTCCTTTCCTCACAGTCCCTCACATTCCTTTACAACCTCATATTCCTTGATGCTGAGCCGTACAGTCCCATGGAAACTGTATAAGACTCTCCCTAACTTCAACACTGATCGCGGGGAAAGTATACCAGGCTCTTCCTAACCCTCCCCAACACAACAGGTATAGGCAGGTGAAAAGACGAAGGAGGCGACGCTCATTATCTGTGGAGGTTCAATAAGTAAACACAGGTGGGCTGGGTGGGGGGGTTTAGGGGGCCGCTACTCATCCTCAGGCCTCGGTGGTTATCAGAGTTACATCCTGTCTCGAGGCGGCCCTCCTTCCCTCCCTCCTTCCCTCTGTTCCTCTCATTTACTCATTTTTCTCCCTCACCTTCTCTCCTTCACTCATCATTCACTCGCTATTTCCTTCCATCAGTTAACGATTTTACTCCGATGTGCTTTTTTTTTTACAATTTTTTTTCTCTCAACATTTCGTCCATGTCACTAAAAGGTCACAGAGCAGTACTTTCAGGTCACCCATTCCCTTCCCTCGTCCCTTTTGGTCCCCTGTGTGTAGTACCTCCTCACAGCACGTCCCTGGGCTCATCAACACAGGTATAGATCATCAGTGCTCCTCGTCAACAATAGGCCACCTCGCTCACCTCTCATTAGCTCGACTAACAACATAATTATTACCAGATGTGTTGAGTTGTCTTCGTGGACGACTCAGTAAAGACACTCAAGACGTCTAAAAAAGGAGGAAAAGATAGATAAAATCACCTGTATAATGAGCGAGTCAGTTCCTAAGTAAAATAAGACTATGGCATTATAATTCTTAATCCCAGTCCTCGTATGCGGTAGTAATGTTAGTCAATACGCCGGGTTAACACACTAAGTCAGACAGGTTACCGCATGGCCAGCTAAGGAGGGATACTAAGCCGTACATTAGCAACTTGTAACTCATCAACCGTTACTTACTACCATTCACCCATCGCTTCCCCTCACGTAGATCACCTCCTCTCGACCTCAAATGATCTTTCACTTCCACCACCATCACCACACTTGACAAATAAATACAGCTTTATTTAGACTGCTCCCTCGGTGTGTTTAAGAATAATTTTATAGTGATTAGCGAGTGTTTATTAAGGCGTAGAACCTCCAGGTGTATATGTCCACTTTCCCTTCCCGTGAGTCCTCCCTACAGTAAAGAAAACGGGGAGTGAGGTGCCCGGGGGAGCAACGATGCCTATAATACCACAACCTCGACCACAAACCAGCAGTCATTAGCATTCTGTAAGTGTTCGCCTCGGTTCCTCCCACTAATGATGACGTCAGCTCCTTCCCCTCTCCTAGGCCCCAAAATAAGGGCAATACTACCCCCCACACCCCTCTCCTCCCCGCTGTACTTCCTATTCTACCCACCCGCCAAAAAATACATTACTCAGATATCCCAGCGTCTCTCTCTCTCAGTCATCCTGTTTCCCCGGTCAGTCTTAAGCCCTGAGCCACCTGCAGACCACCTGGTGTGCATTCTGTCGCTTCCTGCATCCGCCTCTAGCCACTGGTCGGAGAGGAAGGGAAGAGGAAGGAGAGAGGAAGGGGGGTCTCGCTCCCTTGCTGCCTCATATGCAAATTCTGTCTCCATTTTCGTAATTGCTGCTCGTTAAGGCGAAGCATGACACGTGGGAACTTTGTCTAGGTTTCCACAGTCCTCCATTACTAATCGACGAATGTGTTCAGCAGTCCCCCCTCTCCTTCCCTTCGAGTATTTCTCTCCCCCTCTCCTCCACGCCCCCTCCCTCCTCCCAGCAACTTCCACCTCCAATATAAAAAATGTTAAGCACTCTACACTTTCCCATCGCCAACTTCCGTCTCTGATCCTCGTTATTATTATGTCTATACTCTTATTACTTATACTTTTCTCTCTCTCTCTTTCTTAAACCCAAAGAATATTTTAATGTTATTCATGATTCCTTAATATTATTAGTGATCGGTTTGGTGTTTTTTTGTTAACTAATCATCGCTACTAATTCACTTCACTTGCATATAACGAAAATAAAATGAAATGAAATAAATAACAACATCTGAGCGAGACACCGATGATCAGTTCGATAAGGAGGAGGCTCGCGGGTAAAACAATTCAGTGGTTAAGTTGATAATCCTTAAGGTGCGACGCGGCTCATGCATCACCATAAAACTGTCCAAGTCCTTCGTGTCAGATCCTTACTTGATCCACCGTGACGACCGATCCTCCCCACTGTCCCTTCCTCCTACATGCATCCTTCCACCCTCACATCCTCTTAAGACAACTCCTAAAGCAACACAAGAATCACTTCACACTAAACTATAGAAAACTTTACCCGTAGTGAAGTCATGCAAATTAACCTAAAATGTAAACGGTGTAGAGGTAAAGCAGTGGGCATAAGGCACCGCGCGACCTCACCCCAATGGACATTAGTAGTGGGTGGTGAAGAATAAATTATGAGGTTGTCGCTGGTGGCTACAGGCAGGTCAACACTCGACCTTGTTGGGGGACTGTCTGAGCACACCTTCGGGAGTCGAACAAGGGAGAGAAACAATGAAGGGGTCGGAAGTGAGGAAAGGAAAGGAGAGGAAAGGAGAGGAAAGCAAAGATAGGGAGGTGAGTGAGGAAAACGAAGGAAGAGAATAGGAGAGGAAAGAAGAGGAAAGGAAGAATGTAGGAGGTTGGGGTAATGGAATAGCAGGTAATAGGAAGCTTATTGGTGTAGTTATGGTAGTAGTAGTAGTAGTAGTAGTAGTAGTGGTAGTAGTAGTAGTAAAACAAGTAGCAACAAAATACAAAATACGAAGGAGGATGAAGGAGGAAGAGGAGCATAATAATTATAAAAAAAAAGAAGAAAAAAGGAAGAGGAAGAGAATGATAAAATGAGGGAAAGAGGAGGAGGTGCTGCTGGAGGGAGTTCCTCTTGGCACTTCCAGACGCCATGAATGAGAAAAGTTACCTAATAGCTTTTATAATTCCATTAAAAACCTTCCCAGTTGACGTAAGAGTATTAAGTATAGAAGAAGAAAAAAAAGTAAAGTGTAAAAAAAACCTGTACGTTTATGTAGTTTTTTTAGAACAATATTATTTAAACTTTCATCTTTTTTTTACTACTCAAATTCGATTGGCGTGTTATCTCTCTCTCATATTCTCTCAATTTACATTATTTCAACAATACTAATCAACATTTCTTCCTATTCCCCATTCCCCGTTCTTCCTTCATTCCCTCCACACACTCTACTCTTTCCTCCACTCCCCACCCTCCCTCAGATCCATTTCACCTTCCTCACTCATCTTTTTCCTCCCCTTTCTTTCCTCCTTCCTTCTGGGTCCCCTCTCTGACACTCTCTCAAAATGACCAATTACAACGAGGTGATATGGATGTTCAGAGGCATTTAGGTTTTGTCACACCCAAGAGACCTGTTAATATGTCCTGCCTCCGCCCCCAGCCAGCCCTTGCCTTCCTTCTGGCCTTCCCTCCCTCCCTCCTCTACCCTTCTCCTACTCCTCCCGGTGTGTCTCTCCCGCAACGCTTAAGAGTGTAAGTTCTTGCAGTGATTAATGGATGGAAAGGATGAATAGAAGACCTGAAGATTGGAAAAATAGCATCATTGTGTGAGTAGATAGAGACACAACGATGAAGAGGAAGAGGAAGAAGAAGAAGAAGAAGAAGAAGAAGAAGAAAAAGAAGAAGAAAAAAAAAAAAAAAAAAAAAAGAAGAAGAAAGGATAATAATAATAACAAGACGTGGACAAAAAAAGAAGAAAAAAAAGCAGCATATTTTGGAAGTAAGAGAACAGAGAAGAGGAAGTTCCCTCCCTCCTTTCTTTCTTTTCTTTTCTTTCCTTTTCCTGTTCTCACCAACTTCACCTCACTCTGTACTCGCCCTCAACCCTGCTCCCTCTCCTTCCCCCTTAACCAACCCTCCTACTCCCCCGTGTGTATTAGAAAAGACCTCTCACGCCTCGATAATAAATGATCTTCGACCTCCCAAGTGTAAAATGACGGTATGGTGGGTCAGGGGAAGGCAAGGGAGGGTCACGGAGAGGGGGTCACGGAGAGGGGGTCATGGAGAGAGGGTCAGGGAGAGAGGGTCAGAGAGGTACGGATGAGAGCACCACAACACCTGGGGTCACTGTTCACCTCTTTCCTTGTAGTTCAGTGACCTGGTTCGGCCCGATTTTTATGGTCCATCACGAGCAATTAGAACTGAAGTATGAGGAGAAAATCGCCCGGGAAATTGGGGGCCGAGAAGAAGAGTTTGGGAGGCGTTGGGGCGGTGATGGAGGTTGAGGAGATGGAGGGAGGCTGTGGTGGAGGGGAATGCTGTGGTGATGGTGATGAGAGAGACAGAGGGAGAGAGAGAGAGAGAAGAAAAAAAAAGAGTAAGTGAATGACCTTGAGAGTCCTTCGATAAACTCAGTAACGGAGAGTGTAAAGTCAGAAAGTCATGGATAGTGGATGTAAAATTTACCTTGCCACCCACACACTCAACACTCCTCCCCCCCCCTTTAAGCACGCCGCTACACCCTCTCTCACTCACTCATCCCCCTCCTACATGAGTCTCCCCTCCATCCCCCTTCAACATGAGTTCCCCCCTCCATCCTCCCTCCACCCACCACCACACCCTTATCAAATACAGCCTCACCCCTTCACCCACACTCTTAAGAATACATAGGAAGAACTGATACTAAGAAACTTCATTATAATCAGTTTTATGTGTCATTCTATGGTGTGTAATGTGCTGTGATTCATGATATGTGTATTGAAAGCACATATGGAGTTACATTGTATAACTGATGTGGTTCTTTGCATTGTATAACCATCAGTATTCAATGGATTTATACAGTAATTTCCGTATGTTAGTATATAATGAATGTAGAATGTTTTAATTATATATTCAAAAGCTAGTTATGCATATAGTAGGTGTGTTTTGGAAAATATAGTATATACATAGAGTGCTACAAGAAGGTTCACATGTGCCATACAATTATATACATTCTAAACTAAACGTGATATTTACGAATGTTTACCTTTAACGAATATCTTTGCACGGCACTAATCACATCTGTAGCCTGGCACGTGTTCCCTATATCAAAGTCATACACCTGTATATTTACTCCCCATCATCACCATACCTGTGCACGTGTCCTCCATTACTTTACTTTTGCACGTGTTCCTCGTCACAGCCATACACCTTTGCACGTGTATCCCATCACTGCCGTACGTACACTTGCGTCTTCGTACAGGCCTCGGGCACGCCGCTGGACGATGGAAGGGGAGTCTAACAAACAGCCATTTGCATAATATTTGAATATACAACCTCTCACCCCTTGTTCAGCTCAACTCTTCGCTGGATTTAAATATTAGCTGATGTTATCTCCGCCGATGCTCGATATTGGAACACACAGGCCGGCCAAGGCGAGTTTCCAGGGAGTACTGCGAATAAGTGGTCTTGGTAGTGCTAGTTATGGTTCATCTTATTTCCTTATCTCTATTATCGCTTCCCGTATATCTGGATCTTCAATGGATTCAGCAACAAGTGTGCGTAATTGCATTCAATATATTTTGGTGTGTACTATAAGCTTCGGGAAGTTGTTGGGTGGTAAAGAGAGGGAAATACTTTGGAATTAGTTAATGGTTGTGTTTCCCCGCCTATGGTCTGTCTGGGTATTTCCTGTTTGCTTAAGGAATTAAATACTTGATGCACGATATACCTTCTCCTGGCGGTGATTTTTCTTTTCTTTCTCTCAGTGGTTTACTTTTTACCTTATGCACTTCTTTTATGAATATATACACCTTAATTAACCACAGAAAAAGGTGATTTAGCTACCGAGTTATCTTAATTCTCCCCACTTGATAGGCACAGGTAGATAGATAGACATAATAAGTCTTAATATACCTTAGTTTTATCTATCTATCCCTCACATTAAGACAAGTCCACATATTTATCCGGGATTATAGACGAACTGAAAGACGCACGTGCCCGTCTCCTAACACAGAGGTGTGAAGCCAATAAGCCGCTCATCAACCCTGACTCTTTCTCCTCCCCACACTCACTAATCCCATATATAAACAAAAGGCTCCTGCCAGGTAGACACGAGGGCAGGTGGGCTCGGTCAGGTCATCCCCATAGGAGCGGCTCGGGTCAAAGGTCACCGGAAAGCCATTATCACCTAGTTGTCAATTGGACTCTGAGGTCGCCCAACACTCGCTTGTAGGTTGGTCCGGAGATGCAGCTGTCCGTGGCGGTGTTCTTAATCATTGGCAAATATTCACGTGGGGAAAGGAGTCAACTGTATCTTTGATTGATGAGGAATGCGCGGTGAAGGTAGCGAGGCGGAGGATGCGTGGAGTAAGGAAAGGAGGGAGTGAGTCAGGGAGGGAGGGAGGGAGGGAGAGAGAGGTAAGGGGATGGAATAGTGAGGGATGTAGACGAGGCAGCATCCATTGTATTGTGGGATATCGGGAGGGTCATTATTATGTATTAATTTCTTTGGAGACCAGCATCGCCCAGTGAGAGGTAAATAATCATTATTTCAATTGTCTTTTCGGCAATCATTGATAAATTACGGTTATAGAATGTAGTTATCAGAAAACTGAGTGCAGATTCGTGCTCAGGATGCCCGAGAACCCCTTCGTACCAATTTTCATGAGATTCCAAGGTTTCAAAATTTTCGCGAAATTTCCTGTAGTATCCCCTTGGATTTTTTCGCAGAAATTATGTTTTATTACATAACTCAAAAGGTATGAGGTTTACGTATAAGATGTATATAATAGTAAATATAGGGCAGGAGAAGCCCGTTGTTTTAAGCTATAGTGGAACTCAATTGGAATATTAGTAATCGAGAAAATTATATATTATTTGTATTTAACGTAACTTTACTTCTTTTCCATTTTTCTCACAAACTATAGAAGTTATTAAAGATTTGATGACAGTTTCAAATAGAACTTGTCAAGCTTAATACATTTGATTATATGTATTTTTCCTGTAAGATTAATAGTTACCTAGTAAAAAGGCAAAAATATGTTCGACTCATATTTTGGTCGAAATTTTCAGGCTACAAATTCGGAAATCCATTTTTGTCATGAAAACGTGAAACTAAGTCTAGATTCATGTTCAGCAGGCTTGAGCATTCCTATATACTAATTTTCATAAAATTTGAAAGCTTTGAAATTTTCATATAAGGAATTATACAAATGCATTTTGTACGAATATTTCAGGACCCCCTATATTCCATCACGGGGCTTCTGATTTTCTCTCTATATCAGGATCTCTCATTTACCTTACCTATGGATGCCCATTTCTCACGCATCAAGGCCCTTCTTTCCCCCTTACCCCTGCATCCCTCACACCCTCACCCCCTCCCCTCAGGACTGGTCTCCCCCTCACACCCTCCCCTCAGGACTGGTCTCTCCCTCACCCCCTCCCCTCAAGACTAGTCTCCCCCTCACCGTCACTCTCCAGCGGAAGTCACAGGCGGGAAAAGAGGCTGTTCGCTCCGGAATGAAGAGTTAATGGTCATTAAGACAAATGAGACGCAGCTCAGAAATTCTTTTTTTGCACAATTACCTCAGCGGCGCACTAATTATTATTAATCATCTAGTGGCCAGCGCTGGAAGAAAAATAGTAACAGTATGAGGCACACCTGTAGCAGCGACGCTTTACTGCACCTGCCTTCCCTGCCGTAAAGTTACCTGAAGCTCTTTGTCTTCCTCGATAATAGTGTTTTTTCCCCACTCTTCCATTATTTTCCTTTTCAGTTCTTAACACGCATCGTCTGTTGCACTACCAAAGGAACACAAGTAATGATCTTCAAATTAATTAATGTTTTTTTTTTCTTACTTCATACGACTATAAAATGTGCGTGTGTATATGACTGGTATTGTCGGTAAACTCGTTGAAGTACGGTGGTGGTATAACCTTTTCCTCCACGCAGGCACAATTAGCGCGACCTTTAACACACACACACACACACTCACGTTTGCAAATGTCTGTAGGCGTTAAATAAATGAATAAACATCAATATATTTAGTTTC
>JAPQNM010000008.1:9764719-9772219 GCA_029783475.1 Metacarcinus magister
TCTTTCTCCTTATTTTTTTCCCTCCTCTCTTCCCTCCCTCCTTTCCTCCCTCATCTGTTTCCCCTCTTTGTACCCCGTCGCCCCTCTTCCCGCCCCTCCACCCTGCTCACTCACCCTGTTTCCTGGGCTTTAGTCTCCCCTTCATTCCCTTTTCCTCCTCCCCTCCTCCTCCTCTTCCCCTCCTTCGTCGTCCCCTCCCTCGTCCTCTCACTTGATTACTCTTCCCTCCAGTCTTCCATTTTCTCTCACGCTTATTCATTCGTTTTTTTCATTCTCTTATATTCATCGTTTATTTAAAGTCGTGTATTATTATTTTTGTTTCTATTATCGTTATTCTGGTTTTGATTTTGTGATGTTTGTAATGCTAATAGTTTGGAAATGTTTAGGAATAAGGAATAATTCTCTCTCTCTCTCTCTCTCTCTCTCTCTCTCTCTCTCTCTCTCTCTCTCTCTCTCTCTCTCTCTCTCTCTCTCTCTCTCTCTCTCTCTCTCTCTCTCTCTCTCTCTCTCTCTCTCTCTCTCTCTCTCTCTTTTTCTCTCAGCTATCCTTCTCTTCCTCCATCTTCCTCCTCCCTGGAATCTGATGCCCTGAGGTAAACAAAAGCCGCTCGGCCCCGCTCAAGGTGCTGCTCCTCACCGCTCACAGTTCCTTATCATAGACTTTCCCCAACTTTTCGTCCTCCCGCGGAAAGAAGACGGGGAGAGAGGAAGAGAAAGTGGTAGAGAGGCTCATAAGGATGGTAATATTAGCGCTGATTTAAAATTTTCTCTCTATCTGTAGTAATTCCTAAGATATGTAAATTTTCCTCGTGATATTAAGAGGTAAACGATTGGTATATTTTTCTTATTTAATTCTACTTAGCAAATAGTTGAATGTAATGCGTTGTTTTGGGCGGTACTTGAACACATCGATATTTGGTTATGTTAATAGACTTTTCCCACTTGCCTGCACCACTCAGCATATTTACTCATGCTTTCCTGAGGACTTACTTACACGGTTTTATTAGGGAAGGAAAGGCAGCTCCAGTCTATAACTATCTATAGCTTATATTGCTTTTTTTATGTTGCCAGTTTAGTTTCATACAATTTTGGTTCATGAATAAAAATTTTTCCTGAATATGTTACTTTTTGGTTTATATTGATTTTTTTTTTACTTATCGCTTTCAATTTGTTGTTCTCTTGGTTTGCAATATCTTACGTTTTTTTATTTATTTATTTACTGTTTCGATTTTTTTTTCCCTTCCTTCTATTAATTTTTATATCTCTCTCTTTACATTGTTTTTCTTCCATATTCTATTTCCATCCACTTACCTATCTATCTACCCATCTATCCATCCTTCCATCCTAAGCTCATCGAACATTCATCCTCCATTCTACACTCACATCCTTCCCTCACATCCTTCAATCCTTTTACATCCTTCACTTACATCCTTCCCTTACATCCTTCACTTCTCCTTTCCTCTCTCTCATTTGCGTTCGCTTCCTCATTCACTCACTCACTCACTCTCCCGTCTCCGCTTCCTTCTTCTCTTCCTCCTCTTCCTCCTCCTCCTCCTCCTCCTCCTCCTCCTCCTCCTCCTCCTCCTCCTCCTCCTCCTCCTCCTCCTCCATCCCGCCTCGTTCATCTTCCTGACTGGTGTTCATTAGATTAGTTTCATTGCCGTTGACAAACCCAGTTCTGCCTAAATGGATCGTAAGTGGAATCGGTAGCAACTGTCTGTTTCCCTTTCCATCTGTTCCTCCACCCTCCACCCTGCCCCCCATTTCTTCCTCCTCCCCCCTTCCCCCTTCCCTCCTCTAGTTCTTGTCTCTCCATCTCTCGTAGTTTCCTCTTCCTCCTTCTCTGTTTTTTTTCGTTTTCGTTCTCCATTTTTGTATTGTCTTATTTCCTGTTGCTTATATTTTCCCTTTAACCCTTTATTCTTCCATTTTCTCCTTTCTCTCTTTCTGTTTTCCCCTTGTTTTCCCTTTCTTCACCCTCCATTAGCTTCTCCCCTTCCCCCTTAGTTCCCTTTCTTTCGTCCCTTCCTTCTCTCCTTTCCATTCTTCTCTGTTTCCATTCCTTCTCCTCTTCCTCCTTCCTTTAGTTCCATGTCTTTCTCTTCTTTTCCAATTCCTTTTTTTACTTATTTCCACTTCTCTCGTTCTATTCACTCTCTTCAGTTTCCTTCCTTCCTTTCCTTTCCACCTCATTCGTCCCTCCCACTCCTTTATCATCCATTTTCTTTCTCTCCTCCTCCTCCTCCTCCTCGCTTCTCTCTCTTCTTCCTTTCCTTCGTATTTTCATTGTAATGTTTTCTTTATTTGTTATCAGATTTTCTTCCTTCTTTTGCAAAATATATAATTGGAAATGCGAAATAGAATAAGATTGATTATAAGATTGAGAGGTTATCACCATCATTATTACAATCACCATCACCACAACAACAGCAACTACATCATCACATCACTGTCAGACCCACTCATCACCACCACCTCCACCACCACAACACCATCACCACCAAAATCACACCCACCCATCACCACCATCACCACACCATCACTACAATCACATCCATCCCTCACCACCACCACCACCACCAGTACCACCAACCAACCACCCACACCCACACCGACCTGTCAACACCACCATCCTTACCACCACCACCACCGTCACCACCACGACGTAGCAGCTTGCTCGCGCCTCCATCCATTACCTCCCGTCACAAGGAACAAGATAACGCCCTAAATGTTTCGTTCATTGTCTGCTCTCCACCCACGCCGCGTCAGGGAGATAGGAGAGTATGTAGTAGTAGCAGTGGAGGCCTTCTTCGGGATGCCTGGGGAGGAGGAGGAAGAGGAGGAGGAGGAGGAGGGAAAAAAAAAGTGATGGAAAAAAGGAGTGATTGATAAAAGGTGGGAAAGGGATAGAAAGTATAGAGGGAAGGAGAAAGAATTATAGTAGAGAAAAAGAAGGAGGAGGAGGAGTAAGAAGATGAAAATGAAGAAGGAAGGAGAGGAAAAAAAACAAAAACAGGAGTGGGAGGAAGAGGAGGAGGAGGAGGAGGGGGGGGGAAGAGCTTAAAAGAAACGAGGAGAGAATGGGAAAAAAAGTTAGATATAAACTTAGAAATTGGCGAATATCTTGTTACCGAGAGAGAGAGAGAGAGAGAGAGAGAGAGAGAGAGAGAGAGAGAGAGAGAGAGAGAGAGAGAGAGAGAGAGAGAGAGAGAGAGAGAGAGAGTAAAGAAAGAGTGACGTAGTGACTGCCATATTGTTTCTTTTTCTAAAGTTTTTTCCCCTTTAACACTGGATGAGTTGGGATGAGTTTTCTTCCCAGGGCGTTTTTTCCCCCTCTTTTTTTCCCTACTTGAGCGTCTACTGTGATTGTTTCTAGGCTTCCTTGTTTCCTTATTTTCCCTAATACTCCCTAAAAGACTTAATACATACTTCTACTTCATCTTCTCGTGTATGAAACACTTTTTTTTTCATAATTGTCAAACTCTGGTTAGAATTGAATATTTAGTTACTTCCTTTTTGATAAATAGATAAATTTCCCTTTTATCTACTACATATTATCACCAAAATTAGTAGACAGTATCAGCATCCCTTTTAGAATACTTGTAACACCCAATTACAGCATAAAACTTAGCATTTCCAGCGATAATCTAACAGTATTTAGCATCAAATGTCACATAAAGAGACGTTACATTAATTACGAAAAAAATCTGACTAGAAAAAACAGTGACTAGGTTTGGACATGAAGTGAAGAACTCAATGAAGTGTCTAGGAAGGGAGGCAAGGTGGCAGAGGGGGGTACGTACTGCAAGGGGGAGAAAAAGGGGGCCAGAATCCCCCTCCACAGTCTATAGTCATCCCTTGAAGCTGGATTTTCTCGCACTTCTCAAGGAGACAAATACGATTTTCTTTATAGGCGGCGGGTACTTCGCGGGAGAGGATGTGTGTCGTGTATGTTGTGTTTGTGTGTGTTTTTTATGTTTGTTTAGGTTATTGTTACTCTATGCGGGTCCACGGCAGGAGGGATAAGGAGAGGCGCATAAAGATGTGATCGTGGAGGACTTAAACTATAGTAAAGGGGGCGGAGGGGACGAGAAAAGAAGGAGGAGGAGGAGGAGGAAGAGGAGGAGGTGTCATTGTTGGTGTGTGTTTATGTAGAGTTTATGTGTCGCCAACGCAAGGGTGACGGTGTCGTTACGTCGTCTTTACGTCGTCGTCGCCGCCTAGATTGACTCTGTTTGGACTGTGTTTGTGACGGGACTCCTTTTGTATGTGTAAGGCGGGTCTCCTCCTCACCTCCCTCACCTCCATCACCTCCCACTTAGCTTCTCCCTCCTCTGTGTCGTCTTCCTTCCTCCCTCCCTCCCTCCCTCCCTCCCTTATTCCCTCACTCAAACTTTGCCTGCCTGGACGACCCCTTCAAATACGTGTTTTTTTTATTCAGTATTTTTTGTTCTGTTTTGTATTCTGTGTATCTGTCTTGGTGTTTGTGTTTTTATTTAGAACATTGGTTTTTGTTTGCCATGTTCATGTGTGTGTTATTTGATTTATCTTTGGGTGAAGTAACACGTAGTTTAAGTAACATTAGTTTTTTTCCCTAATTTCTTTGCTTTTGTAGATTTTTTTTCCTTCTTTTTCCTTTTTCTCATTCTTCTTTCATTGCCTTTTCTACCTATCCTTCCCTCTTTTTCCCCTCCTACTTCTACTACACTTCTGACTCCTCCATCTCCTCCTCCTCCTCCTCCTCCTCCTCCTCCTCCTGCTCCTCCCTATGCTTGGCTGCGGGAGTGACAGCATCTGACGGAACACTTCCTGACAGAGGCACTGTTGCCACACAAACACACGCCACCAAGACACACAACACCCCAAAAAAGATGCAAAACTCAACCTCAACAAATTGGCAACAAAACTAAACACTGAATATTTACTGAACTTCATAAAAAAAAGCACTTGGAGGTTCTTATCATGGCTATCATTAGTATTTTGTTTCATTAATACTGATAAAGGGAGACAGTCTGGTTGGCTGGCTAGCGGAGGTGCATCTGGTGAGGGAGGAAGAGAAGACAAGGGACAGGATGGACGCTCATTTGCTCTGTTAATGGCAACACAAGACGCTCCGCTGGGTTTTGCTTCCAATACCGCTGCTGACCCGAGACATTTAACCTCCTTATAGTAGTCCGACAGATCCAGTCTTCCCATGGGTCCAACGTTGCCATGTCTACGTGAACTAGCCAGTTAGAACTTGATGTATATAAAATGCTTTAACGAAAATCCATGCAACATCAAATATATAAAAATCATGTATAAAAGAAAAGTTACCGTTCTACGCTTACGTTATTCATATGAATATCGAAGCGCGGCATACATTTTTTACAGGGTTGCTTAAAAAACGTTATCACTTTTATCAACGTTCACCGTAGAAGAAATTAAGGTAAATGTTGCAATAACTGTGTTCTAAATACAATATGAAGGAATATAGCAATAAAATGAGGTATTTCCTATATAAAATAAATATTGTAAACTCCCTTCAACACACACACACACACACACACACACACACCACACCCACACCCACACCCACACCCACACACACACACACATACCCCACCCACACACCCACACTCACACACACACACACCCACCCGACCCACACACACCCACCCCACCCACACACACCACCCACCCCACCCACACACACCCACCCCACCCACACACACCCACCCCACCCACACACACCACACCCACACACACACAAAGTGTACGAAGTAAAAGAAGGAAGGTATGAGGAAGGATTAACAAAGAAAAGAGAGAGAGAGAGAGAGAGAGAGAGAGAGAGAGAGAGAGAGAGAGAGAGAGAGAGAGAGAGAGAGAGAGAGAGAGAGAGAGAGAGAGAGAGAGAGAGAGAGAGAGAGAGAGAGAGAGAGAGAGAGAGAGAGAGAAGAAAAAAGAGAAAAACAAACAGATAAGAATAGTACTACTGAGATCGCAGCAAATAGAAATAAGAAAACAACATAGGGAATGAGAAAGCATAACACACACACACACACACACGTGTCACGCGCTCAGGCAAAGCTCTTTCACGTAGGCCTCGGCTCAGGTCACTCACCAGCCAATCAGAGCGAAGGAGATATGGCAGCGTTGGACCCATGGGAATACTGGATTCTGTCCCACCAGAAAGCTCTGCTAAGATCTGTCTGACTATAGTAATGGTGCTGCGGGTCCCGTATAACTGTGCTTCAACGCTTCCTGTAACAGCTTCTTTTCGGGGCATCTTAAGAAGGCATTCCATATAATTTAATTTAGTTTTTTATTGGTAGATAAATATAAAAGAGCCAGGTAGATAGATAGGTAAGTTAGATAGATAAGCAGACACACACACATACTCTCACACATTTTTTGAATCATTCTGCACAAATCTGTATTTTTTTCTATTTTATTCTCCTTTTTCTCCCTTCTCCTCCTCCTCCTCCTCCTCCTCTTCCTCTTCTCCCTCGCGTCCCCTGAGCCTGCAGCGTCGATTGTAAAAAGTGTTCGCGACGCATTAACAAAACTCCACCAGGACGCTACCTCTCCCTCCATCCCTCGCTGCCACTCCTTCTCCATTCCCTAAATATAAGCCTTACGTCATCTATTCCCTGATTCCCTTAAGATTGAGTCCCCTGATTATTTTCTGTCTTAATATAATGATGGGTTCCTAAATATTCTTCTACTACTGTGTTCTGTATGTTTAGTTTTAATCGCTGGGTTGTAAATAAGTGTAGATTCTTTATGATTGAGTGTTGTTATAAGAATATTTTATGATGTATTGCTTATCTTTACTATCTCATACACTGTAATTTACTAAGAGATAGTAAGGATTGATAAACGTGTAGATGTAGTAGTAAAACATCAAATATTGCAGAAGACAGATGAAAATGTTAGATGTTACAAGTCTTTCTCGTAAAACTTTAACGTATAAAATGCAAATAGAAACACCAGTAGCATCACCACTTGATATAATGTGTTGGGAGTTATATTATACAGAGTGAAATGCTACTTCAAATAAAATAAAATCTCACTAATAATATTTTAATAACATGTAATCAAGTAAAAGTTTTTTTTACGTCACCTGTCTATCTACACACAACACCTGCTGCAGCCCCAGGTGGGAGGCTCATTATCTTATCTTAATTTGATATGGATCGTTATATTATCACTTACTGTTTTGATATGTGTTTATTTTATTGTATTTCGTACGTTTATTAGAAAAGAAAATGTGTGTGTGTGTGTGTGTTAGGGTAGGAGGGAAAGTTTAGGGGAACGAGGGAGGGAGCTAGGGAAGAGGGAGGGAGGGAGGGAGAGAGGGAGAGAGGGAGGGAGAGAGAGAGAGAGGAGCCCCAGTATCCCTGACCCTCTCCTCACTAGTGAATGAGTGCGAGTCGTCGACGGAAAGGTTTTAAGAAAATTAAAATACAAAGCGGGAATTTCTTTTTTTTTTCCCCTTCCAAGAGTTGCATTTTTCCC
>JAPQNM010000008.1:9774719-9807219 GCA_029783475.1 Metacarcinus magister
ATCACCCTCATCATGGCCGGGAGAGCCTGGAAGCATCCCGTCCAGCGGCTGCATTGTTCCATCCCATCCCTTAGGCACCTCCCGTAACATCCATTGGACAAAAAATAGTGAGGACAGTAAGCGTCACCCAGCCCCGTCACCCCGACCCGTCACACGCCCCGACCTGGGTGGAAACGGCCTCCACTTCCATGAAACCCCCATCGGCTGTCACCCATCCCCGAGATTTATTGTTCATTTGGAAAAGTGGGTGGAACAAGCATAATTCTAGTAATGCACAGGCAGTTAGCCATTGTAATGATATAGTTGCAATTTCTCCGTTACGGCGTCCTACGGTTTCCTTCCTCCTCGCTGCCGGGATGCTGCCTGGGGTTTTGTCTTTTATTCTTTTATCTTTTTGATCTGAGTTGAGTGTATTTCTTCCTTGTCTTTTTATTTTGTATTCATGTTTTTTTGTGTGTGTGTGTGTGTGTTATGGTTAGCTTGTTTTTTTTATTTTTATTTCTTGTTTATTTTTTTATTTGCCTTCTTTATTTCGCTTTTATATATTCTTTGTATCTATTTATATTTCCCTCTTTCCTTCCCTACTTCCTTCTTTTTCTTTCCTTTTCTCTTTACAAATTAATGGTGATAACTGATTTGACTCGTTTTACTTCAATGAGTATAATGATAACGATGATAATGATAATGATAATGATGATGATGATGAGAAAGGGAAAGATGAGGAGGAAATAGCAGAGGAAACAAAGGGACATTAGATCAGAAGGAAAATATCCAGACGACATACATACATGCAGACAGATAGACAGACATACAGACAGACAGAGAGACAGACAGACAGGTGAGGGACAGTACAGTTAGTGGTATTTATTGAGGCAAGGATAACGGGGATGTGACGGCAGGTGTGACTCGGGAGGAGGAGGAGGAGGAGGAGACGGCTGCCTCTCTTACTACTTACCATCAAGTTCCCGGTCTTAGCTTGCGGGAGGCAGATAAGGGAGTGTGAACGGAAGTCATTGAGAGGCTTATATGACTATTTATATATTCACTTATTCATCTAGTTTGTGTCGCTTGTAGTAAAGATATAATTCTGGTTTTCAATTTCATGTTTTGGTCTCTTATAATTTACGTGTATGAACCAAAACAAAATATGAACTAGATAATATACTCTTATGCAGACCAATACAGTGTAGTTTTAGAATATAATAAGTAAAGACAAATCAGATACCTGCCTTCTTGCATTGCCTAACAACAAACACAACAGCTCGCCAGGTGTGTTACTCTAGTTGGTGGGTAATCAAAGGAAGAGACTCACCTCACCCACCGAGATGACCCAATAAATCCCAATTCTTGACCCCACTTGCCTTCCCTCCCTTCCCCGGGCGATTAACGAGCGTGAGAATCCAGTAATCACCGCTTTTAATTAGAAAGAGAGAGAGAGAGAGAGAGAGAGAGAGAGAGAGAGAGAGAGAGAGAGAGAGAGAGAGAGAGAGAGAGAGAGAGAGAGAGAGAGAGAGAGAGAGAGAGAGAGTGGACACAAGGCTAACATCATTATTACTCTAAGCCAAATGGGTCCCCTGAGTGTGGTAGTAGTGGTAGTGGTGGTGGTGGTGGTGGTGGTAGTAGTAGGGAGAATGGTAGATATAGTGATGGTACTGTGGTAGATATAGTGATAGTGATGGTGATGATGATGGTGACATTGACAGTGATAGTAAAGTGATAGTGACTGTAGATTGTAAAATAAATAGGGTTTTTTTTTTTACGTTATACTTATAAATAGAAAACGCATGATCAAAGGAATATTATGCTTCAAGAAAAACATATTTGTACCTTGTTTATCTATATTCAATTTGTGTCATAGTGAAGAGATGAGTTTAAAGTTAAGTTAGAAAGTATAGATAGCAATATACTAAACTTAATACCTAATATATTTGGCTGTTAATAGAGCGATGGCATTCTTCTATCCCCCCTCTTCTCTCTCTCTCTCTCTCTCTCTCTCTCTCTCTCTCTCTCTCTCTCTCTCTCTCTCTCTCTCTCTCTCTCTCTCTCTCTCTCTCTCTCTCTCTCTCTCTCTCTCTCTCTCTCTCTCTCTCTCTTTGATTCCTTTTGATGTGGTCTTTCCTTGGCACCACACACTCAGACATCTTAGGTCTGATATACTCGTAGCTGCTCCTCTTCTTCTTCCTCCTCCTCCTCCTCCTCCTCCTCCTCCTCCTCCTCCTCCTCCTCCTCCTCCTCCTCCTCTTCCGTACATGAACCATCAATAAGGACGCCACAAACACAAGCAGGTAATCATAATATCAATTACAGATTTCACCGACAGCTACACTTCCAGAAGGGAGAGAGGAGGGAGGGAAGACGCGGAAGGAGGGGGAGGAGGAGGAGGAGGAGGAGGAGGAGGGTTTTGGTTTCTCTGTGAGGTGTGACTCTAGTGGGTTGATAATTAATGTTAGCATATCCATAAACTGTACACACCCCGTTTTCCCTAACTCAAGAATATCCCGTCTCAATCCTGTACTAACAACCGGCCATCACATCACTAACTTACCTATAACTACACTAACTACCTAATTACTCCTACAAAAACCTCATTAAATCACATACCGGTTTATCCTACTATCGGTTCCCAGTCTCTATAATGGTGTGATTTAGGCGTGTTCGGTTTATGTGAAGTCGTAGCCATGGTCGGGTTTAAGGGTCGGGACGCGGCCACCTCTCAGCGTTAGGCTCATTCATCTTCCTCAATTTGGTGGTCTTGTGACGAGCGATCAGGATAAACAAAGCTTCTCGGTGTCGCACAGTCATATCGGGAGTGCCATCGTGGCCCTCCTCACTCCTACTCCCCTCTCCCTCACTCCCTCTCCCCTCTCACTCCTTCCCTCCTTCACTTTCTCTTTCGTTTCTCTCTCTCTCTAATGCTTCCTACTCAATCTGGTTTTCCGTTTTCCTTTCTGTTTTTTTTTTCTCTTTCCCTTTTCATACATCCATCCTTCTTTCCTTTATATATATTCCATCCTTCGTTTTTTCTGTCTCCTCCTATTTACCTTTTGAATTGAAAACTTCATCACAATAGAAACAAGATAATTTACCCTAATATATCTAACCAAACATTTAGCACAACACAAAACAAGTCATTATATCAAGTAATTCAACTCTACCACTACGAGAATAAGTTTTCCCTTAACATATACACGTGTATCTAACTTTCTACAGCTTCTATGTATTTGCGGATCACGGAGGGGCACGAGCAAGACGGGGCATAAAAAAAGAAAGTCAGTCAGCCCCCTTGATAGAAAGTTTCAAAGGTATGAGATGTTTATAGTAAGTGTGTGGCCTTCTCTTAGCTCTCACGCTGCCTGTCTGCGGGAAGGTGAATCTGTGCTCCTTGTATGTATGCAAGTCTGTGCTGGGAGGCTGAGGGTGCATCGGAGGGAGGGAGGGAGGAGGAAGGGAGAGCTTGGCGTGGACATTCCCTACCGACAGCCATGAACAACTGGTGTCTTGCCGAGTAATGGATCACTGTAGGGGTGCCGAGAGGGAGCAAAGGAGAGAGGGGGAGAGTGGGGCATAGAGGGTAGGGAGGAGGGAGAAAGGAAGAGACAGGCAAGGAGGGACGGAGGGAGGAAGAAAGAAGAGAGACTAGGAGGGAGGGAAAGAGGATGCAAAGAAAGGGGAGCGTAGAGGGAGAATAGAGAAAAAAGTGGAGAAATAATGGTTTATATAAAGAATAATGGGCAAGAAATGAGGGAAAAAGGGAAGAAAAGAAAGGCAAACGAGAGAGAGAGAGAGAGAGAGAGAGAGAGAGAGAGAGAGAGAGAGAGAGAGAGAGAGAGAGAGAGAGAGAGAGAGAGAGAGAGAGAGAGAGATAATAAAGAAAACCGATGAGTGTTTGTCGCCAGTAAAGGTCGGACATAAAGCATCGACGGAAGACAAAATTTCACGCACATCTCTTTTGCTCTTCACTCTTCCCTTCTCTTCTTTATCTTCCCTTCTCTCTCTCTTCTTTCTTTTCTCTTCTCTTCTCTTAACCTAACTTTTATATTTAAGTGCAACGATGTGTAAATAATATAGAAAAAAAGAAAAATCACATCAGTAAATAAAAAAATACAAAACATATATTGTAAGCTAAAAAATAACGATGATAATAACTGAACTTATATCGACTACATTACCATTATCTATTTTATCATCACGTGTAAGTATAGAGTCACCAGAAGAGGGAGAGAGGGAAACGGGAAAATAGGGGGAAGCAGAGGTCCACCGGTGACTCGAATATAGGAAGAAAAAAAAAGGAAGAAAAAAAAGACAAGATAGAGGAAAAAGTGCAGGTCTTCCGTACCGGTGAATCCTGCGCCGCCCGCCACGTGGAAATCATTTTTGACACAAGCTCGAAAAACCTGTCCACCAAGTGAGGTCTTTTGACAGGTGTCGTGGGGGAGCGTCAAGGTGTTTTTCAGAACCCCTTCCACCCCCCCTACAACCCCTTCCCTCCCTTCCCCTCATGCCCAAGTTCTCTTCTTCCTCTCTTCTCAAACCTCCTGACGTCGACTCTTTCCTTTTCTTGGGTCTTCTCTTTTTCCTTCCTTATCTTCCTTCCTCCATGTTCTTCCGTATAGACAGACGCCTAAGGGATAAGATGGCTACTGGTGTGTGTGTGTGTGTGTGTGTGTGTGTGTGTGTGTGTGTGTGTGTGTGTGTGTGTGTGTGTGTGTGTGTGTGTGTGTGTGTGTGTGTGTGTGTGTGTGTGTGTGTGTGTGTGTGTGTGTGTGTGTGTGTGTGTGTGTGTGTTAGCCAGGTGTGTGAATCTTGCCAACAACATGGAGAGCCAGACTTTCTCCCTCTTTTCCTCCTTCCCTCTCCCTCTTTTCCTCCTTCCCTCCCTCCCTACCTCCTCTACAGTACCTCCTTCTTTCTCTCCCTCCCTCAGGCTGCCTCTCCCCGGCCATCTTAGCCAAACAGCTCTCCTCGCTGCACCTCCCGGCGGCTCTCCTTCCTTTGCTGTTCCTGGGTCTGTTTTTCCCTCGTGTCACTGTCTCTCTGCTTCGCCAACTGTGTCTCGCGTGGCTTTTCTTACACACGAAGCGAAAATGTTAGTGCGGATTTATTTTTTGGTGGAGTATAGAGGACGAAACGAAGTCATGGTCCTCTTCCTGCCCATTACATATGATTTTAGCATAGTGAGAAATGGGTTTTTTTTTGTAATATTTTTATTTGAATAGAAAAACTGATGTAAAAGAAATGTTAGTTTTTTTCGTAACTAGTTGAAGGTTAAATATTTACGACCCCACAACATACTCACTAAATAAATATACTTTGATCTTACTGAAACTGTGTTAGACTTTTAATTTGTTGTTAAATGTTAAGGTGGTGTTTGTGTTTTTGCTTTGATCAAACAAGTCTTATTTCTTGCTTACTTTAAATTATTCTTACAACAGATGGCGCCACACTTGCTTTTAGTTATTTATGATAAAATTAAAACGAAGAGTGTATGCAATATGCAGTTTATTTTATTAGTCTCACCAAACTTATTTTTATGTGATAACTAATAATAAAGCAGAGTTAGATTATTCTATGGCTAACGACACACACACACACACGCACACGCACACGCACACGCTCTCTCTCTCTCTCTCTCTCTCTCTCTCTCTCTCTCTCTCTCTCTCTCTCTCTCTCTCTCTTTCTCTCTTGCATATTCATCGCCTCAGTTTTGTTGGCAGTGACTCACATCCGCCCGAGGGAACCTTTATGGGGGCAGGGGTGACGATCTCTCTCTCTCTCTCTCTCTCTCTCTCTCTCTCTCTCTCTCTCTCTCTCTCTCTCTCTCTCTCTCTCTCTCTCTCTCTCTCTCTTTCGTATCTACATATACTGTATACCTATCTACCTACACGCATAAGTATAATAACAAAAATCAATAAATAAATATGTAGATTAATAGATAGATAAATAAGTAACAGTTTACTGGATATACTAAATAAAAACTGTTTGCATTACTTATATTTTCAAACTTTCATTTATTTTTTTCAGATCCATTGAACTGTACTGAGGCGTGAAGGGAGGACACGCCACATCCAGCACACCTGACAGGTAAGCTAATGACGTGCTTTCTCACTCGTGTCTCTCCTTGGCTACTAAGATCTCCAAATTTGTAGATCACGGTTGCATTTATGAACCAAAATAAATCTGGTTCTTTTATAATGTGTATGAGTGTATTACGTATTGCAGTATTATGTATAGTGTGTATTGCAATTACTTAAAACTTTGTTGATACTGAATGCAATTGTACCATAACAAATCAGGTATATGTATTTTTAGTGAGCTAAGATTTCCTCACAAGACGAGAGCGATAGAGTTAAGAGAGGGAGGGAAAGAGGAAGGAGGAAGTGAAGAAGGGAATGAGGAAGGAGGAAGTAAAGGAGGGAGGGGGCAGGGAAGGAAGGAAAGGAAGGAGGGAGGAAGAAGGAAGTGAGTCAGGCAGGTAGAAGGGATAAAGCTGGGGAAGTAAGCAAATAGAGAGGAAAGAGAAGAGAAGAGGGAGATAGGAGATAAACGGGGAGGAGAGGAAATAAAGGAAAAAAAAAAAAAGTAAATAGGGAGCTAGGATTAAAAAAAGAAATAGAGGAAAGAGGCAAACAGGAATGCAGGGAAAAGAAGGAAATGGAAGGAAAGGGAGAGGGAGAGGTAAATAGAGGTTAGAAGGAAAAGGAAAAGTGGAAGAAATGAGGGAAGGGAGAGGAAGGCAAATGTATAAAGAATGAGGAATATTAAAGAAAATGCAAGGATAAGGAAAGACAGCTAGGAGTAAAAAAATAAAAATATTCAGGAAGTAAACAAGGATGCAAGGAAAAGGAAGGAAGGAAGGAAAGAGGGAAGGGAGGCAAGCAGGAGGGTGGAGAACAGGAAAGATTGACTGGTGTGGGTGATGGGTCCCGCGACACTGGCCTGGCACTGGGGGACTGCCGCGGAGGTGCCACCAAATGAGGTCAATAAAACTAAGTCAGGCAAGAGGACCCACCACTCGCTGAGGACCAAAGATTTTTTTTTTTTTTAAGACTTATTTCAGTAGAATGTTCTGAGCTCAAGGTGACTTAATGGGTGAGTCACTGAGGATGTGGTGGTGTTGTTAGTGTTAAAGATGACCTGACTTTGCTTGTATTGCTATCTAAATGTGACTTATTGTGTTGTGGGTTTTTGTATTTCTTTCTCTTGTGAGGATTCAGTCATCAGTCCGTAGAGGTAAAGCGACAAAATAATGGTAAAAACATTCTTTACACTATCCTCTATTATATTGTCTCTTTATACATTCTTATACACACATAACATCACTATTCACTAACGAAAAATATACGTCACGGAAGAAATATTCACGCATTCATACACCAAGAAAATACATTCACTATTACTCTGTCTTCAAAACATTTATTAATATTTCATCACAAGGGGGAGAGGGAGGTGGAGGGGAGAGGGGGAGGGTGAAGCGGCGTTGCTGGTGGTTGCAGGAGTTAAACATTCATTCACATTCATTCCTTGGGCCAACACATCCCGGTCCAGTGTTGGTGGGAGCCGCGACCGCCTCCAGAAGTCTTCCCGGGGACGGATGACCATTTTAACCTGCGGGGGGCGGGCGGACGCTGGCTTTCCTTCGTCGTGATTCTCGTCGGCATTGTTACCGCGGTGTTCAGACAGAGTTACGGCAGCCTGTATCGCGGCTCTCCATCACGGCCTCCTACTGCTCTATGTTATATTACTCGGTGTTGTGAGTGACGCAGGCCCACGTGAGGTGTATATTCTCCCCTCTATCTCTACTTCTCTTCCTCCTTCCCTCTTTTCTTTCTCTTTTCTCCTTCTACTTATGTCTCACTTCTGCTTCTCCTCCTCCAGTTTGTGTTTGTTGTTTGCTTCAGAGTTCGTAACATCTTTGCATTGGAATCTTAGCCTGTCATTTTTCTATATTCCGTAAGATTTCACTCCATAAGACGCTTACCTGTCCTTCCTTACCACCTCTCACTTGAGTTACCGCTCCCACTCAAGCCTACAAGTCCCGCTCAAGTCCCCACAACCCAGGACGTAGACGCTATACTCTCCCCGGGACACATAGACGGCGAAGGTGGCGTGTCAGGGAACTATTAAAAGTCTGGCGGTGAGGGAGGCGGGTAGATTTAGAGCAGCAGAAGGCAGGAGAAGTCATAGGCCTGCTGGAGGGGGCGGGGGGCTCGGCGGTGACATGTTGGCCTAGCAAGGGAGGGACTGCTGAGGCGTGTGGTTCTTGCGTTCCCATTTTCCCGTCCCATTTAAGGGGTTCGAGTATACCATTTCTCAGGAGTATGTGGGAAGGCCTAGTGTTCTTCTAACCATCCATGTTTTTGTAGGATAGAGTAAATGTGGTGTGTGTTGCTTCACTTTACTATATATACGGTGCGTTTATTTTCCTTGTATAGATATCGTTCTGGAAGGCTTGTTGTATAAAATAATAAGAATTTCCTACGTAAAACACCGTAAACTTATTCTTTCGGAAGTTCTCAGATGAATTATGTAATCCATATAGAAGATAGACTTAGGAATCGTGAATAAGAATACATGATGAAGCGAAAACGGATCCAACGAAACTAAAGACAATAAGTATAGCTGAAGTAGGAAAAAAATCGATAAGTACTCTGGAATTCCTAGAAGACGGGGAGACGGGGGTTCAAACGGCACACATAAGGGAAAAGATGAAAGAAAGAGGAGACAGAAGGAGGGAGGGAGAGGAGAGACGCGTCGCCCGTCGGCCCGCTGGCAGGCAAGGCGACACCCGTCACTCACACAATCGATGCTGGCTTAGGGGACACCTGCCGCCGCCCCCAGGTGAGCGGCGGCGGGGGGCGGCCTCCCCTACCCGCCAGATCGATAGTTTGATGTCTTTCAGTTTGGTTATGTGTGCCTCTTCCTCCCTCTTTCTCCACGGGACGAATATATTTTTCACTTTAATAGATATACAAGAAAGCAAGTATAAACCTTTATTATCTGCATATTTTGTGGCTTTTGAGGATGAGTTTACTTTTGAAAACTCTATATTCTTATCTACCTTCTACCTCGTCAATCTATCTATCGATATCAAGACGTCTGATGAAGGAGCTGTCTGACCCTTCACTTGAGAGCTTCGGTAGGGTCAAGGTCATTAGACACCTGCCTGACGTTACCTTGAGGGTGGCTGTGGTTGTGCGTTGAGGCTTGATCATGAAGGCATTGAACATAAGTAGATGGCAAGGGGATCCATTGCAGGGGGACAAGTTTTCGTTTAGCTGCTACTTCTATCTCTACTACTACTCCTACTGCTGCTGCTACTACTACTACCATAATAGGGATACTGATAATAATAATAATAATAATAATAATAATAATAATAATAATAATAATAATAATAATAATAATAATAATAATAATAACAGTGATACTGATAATGATAATACTAGTAATTATTATTATTAACATTGTTATCATTATTATTACTATTATTATTACTATTGTTAATATTATTATCATTGTTATTATCACTATTTTTATTATTGTTATTATTATCATCTATTATCTATTATTATTATAAGTAATATTACTATTATCGTTGCTTCTCAGCTGTTATATATTTTGTGTATTAAGAAAATATCTGGGTTTACATTGGACCTGAGTGGGATTTGTACAAGGACGGATTTTGAGACGAAAATTGCCTCAGCTAAATGCGAGTTTTCTTGAATGAATCTAAATTTTCTTGGATGCAGCGAGGAAGTGGTGCATTAAGTGTGGGATTGCCTTAAAACACCGTGGTGAGTGCGGCAGTGAGGATCTGCAGGACACTCATCTCGAGCCCTGCCTGAGCGGCGGTGGCGGCAGGGTGTCGGAGGATCACAGGCCAGTGGGAGGGTGGGCGGGGCGGGCACAAATTAGAGGGTGGGTGCGAGAAGCGCCCACTACTTGCTCCATGCACTTAATATCCCAAATCTGCCCGCCCACCGTCCTAGCCCACCTGAGCCTCCCTCAGAGACAACTGTCGGTACCTACCCTTCCCCCCTCCCCACCCCAGCCTTCCCCGTAGCCTGTGTCTCATGCCTGGGTTGCCTGTTATAAGTATAGGGAATATTTTGAGTGCGCCTCACTGGGATAAAGTATAGCGGCACGTCTTAGAGGCTGCCTTTCATGACGCATTCACTTGAGGACAACGCAGGTGCTGATGAATCAGATAGGCTTCCCTACGGTATCTTCTATAGGGACAATTAGGCGTCATGATCGGCCCAGCCAACCCTCCCGCGGGAGCACACCCAGGCTTTTATCGGTAGTAGGACTGGACCTTGGCGAGGGGAGTGGACTTGTGGCCTTCAGATGGCTCGTTTGTGGAACGACCATAGGTTTGTTGCCTGCGTGGAGGGGAGGGACAGGGCCTGCCGTGGCACGTTCAGAAGGGCTAGAAGCTCGTTATAGAGGCAGTCAGCGGGAGGACACACCGAGACCCATACAAAGGAACTCCACTTCTCATGGTGGAGACACACATAGCATAGCACTTGTACTCAACTAACCTCACCCATGCACCCAATGTTTGTATTGAACTGTGAATTTTGATTTTGGAAATAATATTTACCCAGAACTAACGAACTAATGCGTGCACAGTGTGTCATCATAAATTTCAAAGTTACTTTGATAAGTTAAAATAAGTCACGCAGCGTAAAGTTGTCATATTAACGTAAAGTTATGAGTGATATTATGCAATGCGTCATGACATGAATAAGTAGGTTCACAGAGGCGAGGATGAGGGGAAGGCAGACAGATAAACACTGGCTGAAGGGAGGTATAAAACCAGTGGTATAGCAGGTAAGGGTGCGGGAGTGGGTTAGACGGGAGAGGAAGGAGGAGTGGGGCAGATGGCGGCAGGTCACACTAGGGTGCTAACAACCTCTGATCATCTTTGTGGCGCCTCGCGAATTGGTGAGGGTGGCCGCGGGGCTTTCCGCTGCCTTCACTTTATTGTCCGTGACTACTTACCGTAATTAAGGTATTAGTCGGTTCAAACATGTTTTAAGACTCCAGATTCCTACCATTCAATGAGTTAGAAAAAAAAAGAAGTTATACCTTATTGAAAGTAATGACAATGTTTGGGAAAGTGGAAATATCATTAGTTTTTGTATTAATCAGACGATAAATAAGCGATAATCAAACTTTATTATCAGTTTTCATGGCCTTATACAGAAGAGAGAGAGAGAGAGAGAGAGAGAGAGAGAGAGAGAGAGAGAGAGAGAGAGAGAGAGAGAGAGAGAGAGAGAGAGAGAGAGAGAGAGAGATTCCCTTGTTTACCTAAATCACATAAAGTAAACAATAAATAGTTGACAGATGACCAAAATATAAGGGTGTGAATTCCTCTCCTAAATGACCTGTTCAGCGACCCACAAAGTTAAGTGTTAAGGAAGCTTAGTATTCTTAGCGCAGTCATTATTAGAATATCACACCACACCTCCACTTGTCAGTCCCTCGTATGCTTTATGACCCTTCCCTACACCCTACTGCTCCTCCAAGGTAAATAAAGATCTTAGACTCAAGTATAGATTAAATTTATTTACTCTAAAATCAGTGATGAAAGTTTGTCTTGAAAATCTGGTTAATTACCATCTCCATCAGTATGATCTTTTACTTATAATACTACTACTGATACATCCACTACTATTGCTAATAGTAATAATAATAATGATATGTAAATATTCTTCATGAGACAGTGATTCGCAAGATAAAATCACACAGTCAATCCAATTTTTGCGGCGGCGGCGGTGGTGGTGGTGGTGGTGGTGGAGGCTGAGGTGATGACAACAGTGACGAGGGACGACGGTGCAGGTGCTGGTCAGTGGAACCTCGGAGCGGCGTCCTGAGGCGCCGTGAGTCCTGTTGAAGGGCTGTCCCCTCCCGTCACTCGTCCATGCCCTCGCTACTGTGACCCACGACTTGCCCATGTGTGAAATTTTCCTATCAGACCCATCATCCCTTCTTATTATGGCCGCGGAAACAGTCTCGTCAAAATCAAGGTTTCTATTTCGGCGTCACCAGTTGCCATGGAAACGATGCAAGAGTTGCCTGGGCTCGCCACTTTGGTTTGACAGCTATTGACGAAGGCGAGGGCGCAGTGGATCCCGGGGAGCAGATGTGGGAGCCCAGGGTGAAGCGGCTGCTCTCTAAGGCTTTACAAACATTTCTTACCTACGTGTGAATTGGCCAGGTGAGGTCAGGTCACTGTCAAGGTTGCCGGAAATGCCTTAGCGGCTCAGCGTATTGCTTATCAGTACCTGTTGCACAATTATTGAGTGGAAAAGATTAATAAAACAATCTACATCTTAGGTTCCGGAAAATCCCTTGTGACTCCTGAGAAACCACTCATGCAGTAATTATATGATTTTGTTTCCACAAAACTCTTGATTCAAGACTCCTCCCACCCTTCAACGTCACCGACACGCTCCGCCCAAACTCCCTCGGCTCCACCCACTCCTCCAGCTGGGCCACTTGTAATTTCCCGTTTTCTGTAATTCAGTTTTTGCTGGGGAAGCTTATAAAATCTTTGGACCCCGACTCCTCTCCGAGATTTTAGGAATTTTCGCCAGCAAATACTTTCCGAAAACTGTTTACATCCGACAAATGTAAAAACTTTTCTTATTCCACTGAATGTAGGTTTGGATTTAAACAATATCTGATAATCTTAATGTTTATTTGTTTACATCAAAGCTTTGGGTTTGAAGAGAACACAAAGCCTGCAATAGTTCATGAATTTAGTTACTGCACAGTGACTTTTTTATGCTATTGTCAATTCAAGGTGTGTATTTATAGAAAAGCCCCTTTGCACACTCACTTGCATTCGTGCTTGCTCACACACACACACACACACACACACACACACACACACACACACACACACACACACTAAGTTTTTTCTTTTTTTTAATAGCACCTATTAATTAATAATTGGTACATTTTGTCACACCTCGAGATAGGTTCTCGCTGTTGTGCTCAAACATCAAATTAGACTGAAGGCTGAAATATTGTATAATATATTATATATATATATATATATATATATATATATATATATATATATATATATATATAATACATATATGATATATATACATATATATATATATATATATATATATAATACATATATGATATATATATATATATATATATATATATATATATATATATTTATTTATTTATTTATATATATTGTTTGTCTGTATTTATTTGATATATAAATACATCGTCATAATTCTTCTTTTCACCCATCGCCGTAAGAATGCGTGTATAATGCTCATGTTTCAAGCTTGAGTTAGTTCTACATTTTCTCTTGCAATGTTTGTATTCTTATATAAAAGTAAAAAGTGTCTAGGACATAAAATGTCTGACAGTGTGACTTTTCACAATATATATAAGATACTTTTCTTTCTGAAGGGGACAATCGATCTGATGAAATACACATTGCTATACTATTGCTTTCAGTTAAAATCATGATTCCTGACACTTTTCTTACAACATTGTGCTCTGCCAAAGGAGGCTTAGCACGTGTGTTTGAGAGATATATAGGTAATGTTATTTGCTTGCAATGACTCTACTAAATCCTAGCAGCAATTTGTTCATTAGTAAAATTTCTAATGTAACCTGTATCGTAATTTAAAAGCGTTGGCATTAATCTTGTCCAGCCAACTCGACGATTTATCTAGCGGCGAGGAGCGGTGAGCGGGCCGCCGCATACACTGGCAGCACATGACGGCGGGCAATAAAACACCGCCATAAACCAATCTGTAGGGCAGTAGTACTCTTGCCCATCCACGGCCACGACAGCAAGCACAGGCCTGTCCACATTGACACAGGCACACGCTGATGCTCCCTGCACTCACTCACGATTGGTAAATAAACAAACAGCAATGGATGCCGCTAGCAAAATCGAAATAATCACGAGAAGTTTATGACCGTGGTCCCGAGCGGCGGAGTGGTTTATGAGGGCGGAGGTGGCGGGCGGCCGCCGCGGCGCTGCTCTCCCTCTACCGACACTTTCTCTATCGCACTCTTTTCTCTCTATTTTCATCACCTTACTTTCCTTCTTTACACTCAAAACCTTGATTATTAAGAACTTCACTTCCTACAGTTTCTTATAATCTTCACTCACTGTTGTTACGAGTACGGATAGTCAGTTAAAATACAAGGTGTTTTGTGCGTTAACCGCTGGGACCCAGAGAGGGAGGCCGTGAGAGTCAAGGCCAAGTGACCAGACCCACTGTCCCGTTGACGACGTTCATGGCTGCCAGGCACTTCCACCACACCTCTGACGCACCAGTTGTGATCATGGAATATGTTGTGTGTACTGATATTGTTGTGCAGGTTGCTTGTCTGCCTCCCAACACCGCCGGCCATCTTCTCCCGAGCGCCTGAGCGGCGCTGGCTGACTCTCCCCGCGCACCGCTCACACAATATGGCCGCGCGATGATACAAGATTGATGTCCTCCGTTTTGTGAACTTTTGCTTAAGTTTTGAGGATTTAGCGTATTATGCTCAGTCGGACACACAACCTGTAGAAGCGGGGTCAGCCTGCAACGAGTCACACCCGCACACAAACACCTCCAGCGGTCGAGGTTTACCGAAAAAATCCTTTGCGTACACATCGGAAGTCACTCTCAATCATTCATTAACGTCATGCTATAAAAATTATGTTGCAACGGTAAACGTGCGAGGAAGAGAGCAAGGAAAGCGCCGCCCTGCCGCCCCCTGGTCCTGCTGGTCACCCTGCTAGCTACACACTGGCCGGGTGGATGAGCGCTGGAGTTTTAGCTCATTTACTCACAGGCGAGTGTAATAAATCTTCCCGAGCAGCGGCCATTTGAGACTCGGGCGGGACGGTGGCTCGACCAGGCGGCCAGACCAGCCGCTCCCTTGTGTGTGCGTGTGTATGTGTGTGTGTGTGTGTGTGTGTGTGTGTGCGTGTGTATGTGTGTGTGTGTGTGTGTGTGTGTGTGTGTGTGTGTGTGTGTGTGTGTGTGTGTGTGTGATATTAGGTCATTATGTGTCTGTGTGCATGATGATATATGAAGCAATTGATATACCCAACTTTAGAGTTTAAACTTGAGTGTTCTTACTGTGTGTGTGTGTGTGTGTGTGTGTGTGTGTGTGTGTGTGTGTGTGTGTGTGTGTGTGTGTGTGTGTATGTATGTGAGTGTGTCTGTCTGTCTGTCTGTGTGTGTGTGTGTGTGTGTGTGTGTGTGTGTGTGTGTGTGTGTGTGTGTGTGTGTGTTGACCAGGCACCATGTATACGTTGCTAGATCTCTGGCTTCCTTCATTGCTTGCTTATTGAAAATGTGTGTGCTGTTTGTGTAAGGTAGTGATGGTGGTTGTATGTGTGTGTGAGTGCACTTGTGAGCACTTTCATGTGAGAGGCTGACTGAGGGTTTCTTGCCTCTAATAAAAAGATATAAATCATATTGATAGATGACTTTTAATGTGAAATGACAATCTCAGAATATAACTTTCTTACAAGCGTAGTAGAGTTATGATAACATGTAACAACTATAATGCATATATCACTTAGACTTGATTGATAGTCTGAAAATCATGGCGGAGGACGTGGGACTGTAACATCTTTCCACTGTATAAAAATCATAAGAGGAAAAACTCATACCAAACTGAAGAACATAGCAAAATATACAAGATTTTGAGCGTTCTAGCTACTATAGAGACGCCAATGTAACTCACAAAAGTTTCATCAGGGACGCTGTTTTCATGGTGGGAACATCGGTTTATCTTTTGGCCAGACTCAAACCTGGATGACGATGGAAGGTTTAGTAGGGACGATATGTGGCTTCCCTTTTATTACCAGGCCGGTTATATCTCCTTGGCTAGAAACACACCGTCTGACTTCACGTATCACACAAAAAAAAATAGATAATAAGATGCAACTCATCAATAATTAAACACACCACAATATTTAAGCCTAACAGAGGAACCAGTGAGGTTAATATGATATAATTTACACACACGTAGAGACAGAGTGTGATGGTTCAAGGTGTGTTCTCTTAGTAGTATGAACGTTATTGACGGCCATGTGCTACAGGCCAATGCTGTATAAAAACCAGTCAATGCAAACAGAACGTCGCTGTGCTAATAAGAACTTACACGGAGGGCACGTCACTAAATGTTTTACACCCCCCTCCCCCCCCCATCCCGGTACACACGTGCATACACACACACACACACACACACACACACACACACACACACACACACACACACACACACACACACACACACACACACACACACACACACTCATGACTGTTTATACGACCGAGTGTATCCAGAGAGGAGTGTTTGTCCGCGTGAGTCAGCGTCCGTGTGCATTCCTCTCCTCCCGTGTGCACCTTTAGACCCTCGTGTACATATCGCTACCCATGTGTACGTACGCCTCCTCGTGTGCGTTTTTATATCGTATTTATCCCCATGTGTACCTCTTAACATATGTCATCCCTGCCAGCACCACAGTCATCAGCATGTATACTCTTAATGGAAAGGTAGAAACCCTCCTTTTCTCCCTCTCACCAAGGGAAAAAAAAGTATATATCATCCTCTTTTTCACCAAGAGTCGGAGATGTTCGCTCGGAGATTCCTTGAGATTATCGGAGATCCTCGCCCAGGTAACTTGTGTACCTCGTTCTACTCGGCTTTACTCATCCAGGTGATAACAGGGACGTGGGAGCCGCCACCATGCAGGCAAGCAGTCAGCCGCAGGAAAGGAGGACGAGGGGGGAAAGTCTGACATAAATGCACAATAGAACTCAGGTTTTGGGAGTCATTTCTCGCATGGATTTAAGGTTTTACGGAGAGTTTTAGGGTCGTGAGGGACACTTGGCGGGTCTTGAGGAGTTCTAAATGTCCGTCTTGATAACGTGGAGGTAAAATATTCCGTAATATCTGTATTTTTCTTCTTATATGAATAGGTGAGATTGATTCAACCGACACTTGCTCAGAATTAGTTGTTTTTGTAGTAGCTTATACTATATACATGAAGGAGTGTGTCGTCTCCTGTATGTAACTTCTGTATTTCTCGTACCTTTTCCTTCCTTAGTCTAGGGTAAAAGTTTTGAAAATTGAAGGGGGAAAAAAAATTGAAAAGTTGCGCCCATATGAGAAATTAGACAATTAATGAAAGACGTTCCTTTGCTTAACAACGTAACTTTCCAGGTGTAATTAATTTGCAACCATTCTCTCTCTCTCTCTCTCTCTCTCTCTCTCTCTCTCTCTCTCTCTCTCTCTCTCTCTCTCTCTCTCTCTCTCTCTCTCTCTCTCTCTCATAAAAGTTTCAGCGGATACACCACCTTTGTATTCATCACTACACTCTCTACACTCAGGCTCTGCGCGTACACTTCCTGACAACCTCCACCAACACCTGATTTATAGGCTCCGTTTACTGGACTATTACATTTTATTGGGCTTCTAAGTGACTTGGGTTGAACGCTAATTGATTGACCACTACCTCCTTGATTAATGGATTAGCGAGGAAAGTGCGTAAGTGATAGAGAGAAAGAGAGAGTGGAAGAATGGAGGAAAGTGTGCGTCTCTCACTCTCTCAATCTCTCTCTCTCTCTCTCTCTCTCTCTCTCTCTCTCTCTCTCTCTCTCTCTCTCTCTCTCTCTCTCTCTCGTTTTCTTGGGTCATGTTTTTTTTCTTTTTCTTTCTTGCGTCCTCTGTCCTTCTATCTTTTCCTTCCCTTCTCGACTCACAGCGGGGCGTTGGGATTAGCTTGACGCTCTCGCTGAAGTCATGCAAGGGGCGGGAGGGGCGGGAGGGTGGGAGGGAAGGGAGGGATTGACGGGAAATAGAGGAAATAAGTGGTAGGAAAGAAGCACTGAGGGAAAGTCTAGTGTGTTTGTATGTATGTGGAAAAGAAGGAGAAAAAGATGAAAAGAGAGAGAGAGAAAGAAAAAAAAAGAGAGAAAAAAAAGAGAGAGAGATAAAGAGATGCAACGAGAGTAAGGAAGTAAAGATAGGAGGTGGGAGTGAGTAAGGTGAGGGGTCAGGGCAGCAGCGGGGGGGCGGGTGTCAGCTGTCGTCCGCGCCCTCACCCAGCAAGGCAACACTCGGCCGAACCATGTTACCTGCCACGTCCCACCGACACCTTTATTGATCAGTGTAGGTGAGGTCGGGACCCACGCAGCCCCGCCATGACGCGGCAACAACACCCCGCCTGACACGACGTCCTCTGACATCCTGCGCATCAGCGGCGCCGAATTGAACTCAGGATTTTGGCAGAAGATGGACCGTCGCTCAGCACCCACAGAAAGGCCTTGTTAACAGTGACCGATGGCGTGCCGATAGGTGTTCATTTCTGCAGCGTTTCTTGTTACGTCTAGCGGGTTTCGGTGGACAGCTTGTGTTCTTCATTTACCGGACTGTTAAATAAGTCGTCGAGAGGTACAAGTTTGGATATAAATGAGATGATTGTAAGAATTTTTTAGGGTTTTGTTAATTGAGGTGGCGCAGATGTAATGAGTCATACCTCACACTGGCTGCAACACTGTAATGTAAACAGGAACATCTTCATTATGTATGTGTTAAGCTCGAGAGAATCATGTGTAATCATATTAATGGGATGGAGGCACCTTGGCGTCACAGACAGGTAGGACAGGTAATTAGCCGCTGCAGGAGGCGATGGAGGGGAGGAGGGGTGGAAGGGGGAGAGGACCTAGTCTGTCGCCCTGCTCACGGCCCCCTCGAGGCGCCCCGACTTTATATAAAACCTCAGCGCCCGTCCCCAGTCCGTCACTCATGGTGGAATATGCCCCGCGGGAGATTGTTTACTCCGCCTGTCTCGCTGTGATCGCAGGAACCTCTCTCTGCCTACTCCAGGAGGACGACTTTGAAGCGCTTCGTGATGGATTGATGCCCCGTGAAGCTCCTCTGTGTGTGGGATGACGCCCCCCTCCCACACCCTACCCTACCCTGGCACCCCCTTCCCTTCCCTCTTCTACATCCTTCCACGAGTACCTCCTTCCCTCTTGTAACCCTTCCCATCCTATTTTTTTTCTACTCTTCCCCTTCCACCTCCTCTCGACCTCATCTTAAGCTGGATAACGTGAGGGCGTGTGAGGTAGCTGAGGGTTAGGTCTCGAGCACTCATATGTAACGTAGTCGCCCCTTCACTGCCGCCAATCCACCGTTTTCTCTGACGACCACAGAGGCTGGTGACCTTTCAGAGGGCGAGGAGGTTTCAGGGTCCTTCTTCCTGTGGCCAGCGAGGGTTGTAACTTGAACAGCCTCTTGCTTGCCTCGGGAATAATTCATCATATACTCAATACTCAGAAGGGAAAGTGTTGCTGTTTTGATGGAGATGCAATTCAGTGCCATAGCGTGCCAGTGCCAATATTGACAGTCACTGGTGTCTTCCTAATCACCGCCACTCATACGTATCATTATACCTAACGAGGAAAATTATGCATCATGCGCCGAGGAAGTGAAGTATTTAGGGATAATTAGTTTACATATAAAACTTAGGAAAGACGTTTGATTGGGATGAGATATTATGCACTTTGTTAATATTTTTTGGTGATTGTGGTAATGGAGGTTATGATGGTGGTGATTGTGGTTGTGATGATGGTGGTGGTAGTGATGGTAATATTATGAGTAACATGAAAAAAAAACTTAATATCACTGGTCACCATTACTAATTTCACACACACACACACACATACACACGCACACACACACACATACACACACACACACACACACACACACACACACACACACACACACACACACACACACACACACACACACACAAAGGCCACGGAGACTGGGAGTTTTACATCTGAATCTGGCGCTATCAACAGCTCTAAGGTTCCCAGGAAGGACAGTTAAGAACCGAGAAAGGAAAACTAGAGGCAATAGAGTCGAGTATCCCACGAGCCTCGGGTCTGGTGATGGTCCTTCTGGTCTGAGTCGTGCTGGGACAAAGACCGGCTGGGTTTTGGCCCTCGGAAAAGTTGCCAATTTCACGATGTCATCACTTTGAAACCTGGAGTAGCGAACGCGGTCACTAGTGCCTCTGTGGTGGTCATTCTTACGAGGGACACGAGGCACTCTGGCACTGGATGGGACGTGAGAGTGAGAGTGGAGGGTATAAATGGCTTGAAAATGGTGAAATGGAGAAAATATTGAGGGTAGGGTAAGGTAGGGAGGCAGGGAGGGAGGGAGGCCGCGTGTGTGGGGTTGGTAGGGTCATCAGTCATTCTCACGGGGCTGGCTTGACAGGCGCAATGCTAGGCCAGAGCGCTCTCACCGACCGTCCCCACGTCCGGTACTACTACTACTACTACTACTACTACTATATACTATACTACTGCTGCTGCTGCTGTTATTGCTACTACTATTACTATTGTTACTACTACTACTACTACTACTACTACTACTACTACTACTACTACTACTACTACTACTATTACGACTACTACTACTTCTCTCTCTCTCTCTCTCTCTCTCTCTCTCTCTCTCTCTCTCTCTCTCTCTCTCTCTCTCTCTCTCTCTCTCTCTCTCTCTCTCTCTCTCTCGTATGCATCGATCGTATCACAGTGAGGTATCATAACGAGAGCGAATAACTGCCCGATAAGGATGGTAGTAGAGGCGTGGCTTGCCTGGCCTTATCGGGAGGTGAGTGTGTGTGGAATACGGCTGCCTTCATTCACACCTTTCTTTACTACTACGAGAGGACAATGTTACTTACTCTGACTCATTTAGATCAATTGAAGCACCCAGTTGATTATCAGGTATATTTTGGTATAAGGTAAATGAGATAAGGTTGAGGAATCACGTATTTTGGTGTCTGTTTTTAGGGTTTAGGTTAGATTGTATTAGTTTATTTCCTTCAGGTTGTGGAAATGTAAAGGGTTTTGTGAGTCTTGATGTGCCTGTATGTGTGTGACGAATTTCCTCCACTCTGGTAACGCTCTTCCTCTTCCCTCAGGCTCCCTCCTCTCCCGTCCGTCCCTCATGTTCCTTGTCCTCTTTCCCTTCCTTCTTTCCTCTCCTCGTTTCCCCTTCCACCCGTCTGCCTGCCACTCTCTTTTCTCCCTCGTCCCTCTTCCCACCCAAACTATCCTCAACTTGGAAGGAGAAAATCACCAGAAGTCATACTCCTTTTACATGTTATAGTGTTCCCGCGACATCAATAACAAAAACAATAACACTAGCAACACAAACACTTACATATACCCCCCAAAAAAAACATGAACTTAAAGCAACACTAACAATACAACCCAAGAACACAAATATCACCTCAAGCAAAACAGGAAAGCAAGCAGACAAGCAGGCAGGCAAGCAGGCAGGAAGGGTTGGTAAGGGTTGGTAAGGGTTGGTAAGGGTTGGTTAGGGTCAGTAGTATCCAGGGATCATCATGGGTTCACTTAAGGGTCTATTCCTGGAGGGCGACACGCGGGTTCCTGTCAGGCGCGTCAGATAACCTAAATGAATGACTGATGGATTCGAACCCCTGGTGACAATATTATGAAAGGGAAGGAAGGAGAGAAGGAAGGAGAGGATGTGAGAGAAAGAGAGAAAGAGAAAGAGAGAGAAGAAAATATTAACTCATAAGTAACTTCACGTAGGAAATAGATAATCATATAGATAAACATGGAATAATCAGACCTCGATGCTAATGAAAACTGATAAAAAAGCAAGATAAAGAGAGAGAGAGAGAGAGAGAGAGAGAGAGAGAGAGAGAGAGAGAGAGAGAGAGAGAGAGAGAGAGAGAGAGAGAGAGAGAGAGAGAGAGAGAGAGAGAGAGAGAGAATATGAGAAAGCGACCGCAAGAGAGAGGGAAACGAAGAGAGAGAGAGAGAGACAGAGAGGGAATATGGCGTGGGCTGCATCCAAAGATTGATTGCAGATTAAGCTAGGATTCATCGCGGCCACCATTAGCACTACAATGCCCGTCAGCTGGCCCCACCTGGCCCCTCGCTGGCGGCTCTTACGGCGTCAACACCAAGATGTCAATATCCCCTGACCCTCCCGCCGCGGGTTGGGACCATTAGCGAGGTGAGGTGGCCTTTAAGAGTAATTAGATAGGCAATAAAAAGACATTGATGTGTGTAAATGATGGAAGTATAGGAGGGAAGTTGGGGGTATCAGCACACGTAGGAGCCATTGCAAGGTAAGCTGTGGAGGGGAGAGGAGCGTCCAGTCTCACTTCTTCGTCTACTACACAGTGTGGGTGCTTAGGAAAGAGTGTGACTGGTGGTGGTATTAGATTCCCAGCTCCTGACGATGTTGTGGCGCTGTGAGAGTGTTGGTCGTGGGTGGAAAGTGACTCTGGTGGACTGTGAAGTTCGATTCGTCATGTAGTGGTGCAAGAAGTGGAGGAAAAGTGGATTGTTTGCTTGCTTACTGTGGATTTACGTTCGTGTTGTAAGTGGATTCTGCGAGGATGTGTCGCTCCTGATAATGGAAGTTGTAAGGAAGACGTGCATTCAAGTGTGACTGCATTGTGTATACTGGTGGCAAGGCAATGCTATTAACGTTTACGAAGAATTGATTGGAAAAGTCACCGAGAACTATATACACACACATTAAACACAGCTGAAAACCTACTATTTACCTCCTGACACCTTTAAAAAAACACATTCTTAAAGGTGAGTAGGAATGATCAGATATTTTCACACACATTATATAAATTACTAGGAATAAAACGAAAAAAGGTGATAAAAGACTGACATTTCCCTCTCCCTTATTCGTATCATGTCAGGGAAACATAAAGAGACTCTCAATAAACAGCACGAGATAGTCAGGCAAATTAATATCCCAACGACCTTGTCTTGGAGCCTCGGACAAACGCATCACTCACGCCATCTATGAGTAGGCGGAGAAACTTGTCACTATTACTCTCCCATTTTCTCTCTCGCTTTGTTTTGATGCGGCGTTTCCATGGAGGGGGTTAGAGAGGAGTGAATAGAAGGGGCAAGGAAGGAGGGAGAGGAAGGGAGGGAGAAGGAACGGTTATGTGGCTGTTGATGGCAGTTGACGTCACAATATCTGAAGTCAGTCTTTTGTGACATTTTTTTGTGGTATATTTTTGTGTTGATATTTGGTCTTTCAACCTTTTTTTTTCCTCCTATTAATGGCGTTCATAATAAGTGTATTAGGTTTATCGTATAGAAGGAAGAGTATGAAGTATATAATTAGACAAATATTACTTAATTTCACTAATTTAATAGATGTCTTTTAGTCTTGGCATATAATTCGTACTTCAATCAAGCATTTCAATATATCAAAATAAACATACATACATTCAGATACATACATCCAGTTATCGCAATTCTGGAAATACAAGTTTTTATCTATTTATTATTTATTTACCCTCTCTTTCCACCTCCAAAAATACATATACACAACAAAAGTAAGTCAGTATTGCCTGTATTTTCCTCAGTAATTCCTAACAAAAGCTGAATCATGAAACTGAGATCCCTTCGCGGGTGGCTGTAGCGGGGTTGAGTGAGGGGAGAGGGAGGAGCACACGAGGGGAGGGAAGGACGAGGGAGAGCGAACCAAAGGAGAGGAAGAGAGGGGAGTCGGACGCTGAGACAGAATGGGAGGGGAGGAGGGAGAGGAACAGAGCCAGAGTTAGTGGGAGGAAAGGGGAGACGAGGGGACAAACGGAGGGGTCGTGCGAGGGGAAGAATAGAGGAAAGGGAGAGATGGAGGGAGGGATGAGGGGAGTCGATGAAGGTATTGCTTTTTTGATTATTTTTTCTGTTTTGTTTTTTAATTTTGAATCTAGTCATTACAGGTTATAATTTTACTTTTTTTTTTAGTTAATTAATCAAGTGTAATTAAACATTGGTACAGAAGTTTTTGACACCCTGAAATGAGACACTACGTTGTAATAAAGCATATAATCAATATTTTTGTTCACTTATAGGATCGATAATATGTAAAAATGAGATGACACATATATACTGACTGTGTGTGTGTGTGTGTGTGTGTGTGTGTGTGTGTGTGTGTGTGAGAGGTTGCGCCAGATGACAACACTCCCTCATCTACAAGTCAATACAATACACAGACTCATGGAGACGGGGGGGAGGGGGGAGGGGGGGAGGGGGGGGGCTGACTGAGGTATCGACCCATTGGTGCAGAGACTCTCCCACACCATGCCGTCTGTCCCCCTCTTGACGAACACAACTCATAGCTATCCCTGTCCACATACACCTAACCTTTATAACTGTCTGTCTATCCCTACCTGTTACATCCACCGTCTCCTTCGCTATCCATATGATTGTCTATGTTTATCTATCCCACTCCTTCCTACATGCCTCTACAGCTCTTAGTTTTCCTATCCTTAACTTCTATAGATCCTAGTTTCCCTCACCTTTAAATATCTACTCATACCTCTACTTTTGTTTAGTTATTTGTAGTATCCTCTTACCTTCTTACATTTATTTCCATTAGTTCATAGTTTTCCTCAACCGGACATGCCTCTCCTAACTGCGACACTCATCCAGCCATGCCTTCTGTGTCCTTCCAACAAGTGTCTTCACCGCTGTTGTTTTATTCATGTTTCTTGTGGACTTCCTCGTGGTTATTCAGAAGTCTTGCATGTAATTGACGCACTGACTATTACTACTTGGAATTCAGCTGTTTATTTGTAGTTGTATATATGTTCAAGGGAAGTTTGTATCGTGCATAATGGAAACATCTGGTTCCTATGTGGTTGTCTCTCTTAATTTTCCTTTTTTTCCCTTCATTCTCTTTGCTAACCTCGTATACTTTCAAACGCAATTAAAATATTCACTATAGTATATATTTATCTATTTATTATTTCACCTTAGACAGAAATAAAATATGATATGAAGTTTATATTAATTAATTCTTGATTGCTACATTTCTTCCCTTAAATATCATAGTACTCTTTCTTTTTCCTCACTGGAAGATAAGTTATATAGATTTCAACTTCATCAACGTATCATCAGCACTAAGCTATGGCGACATCCTTCACTCACTCACTCACTCTACTTAGCGGGGAAAAGATAAACTCCAAGGTCACATTATGCATATCTTCCATTGACCTTTTCCATTTAAAATTCAATTAGGTAATGACGAGGTTTCTTCATCCATCCTACTGAAGAGAGATGATTGGCTGATGTAAATAATCATTATACAATATATTCAATACAAACCACATTAGATTTTCATTAAAAGTCTCCGATTCATAAGTTGGAGGCGATGATGAGAGAGAGAGAGAGAGAGAGAGAGAGAGAGAGAGAGAGAGAGAGAGAGAGAGAGAGAGAGAGAGAGAGAGAGAGAGAGAGAGAGGTGACGAGGGGAATGGTGGAAGAGAGGAGGAGGAGAGGAGGAGGAGGAGGAGGAGGAGGTAGAGGAGGAGGAGGTACTGGTTTCCTCTGCCCCTCCTCTGTCATCACCATATTGATCCAGCGCGCCATCCTCTTTCCCTCCTCCCCCCTATCTCTCTCTCTCTCTCTCTCTCTCTCTCTCTCTCTCTCTCTCTCTCTCTCTCTCTCTCTCTCTCTCTCTCTCTCTCTCATATTCATGTTTGTGGTATATCTTTGTTAAAAAAATTGCTCCATCATTTTCTTATATGAATTATATGAATATTTGTAGATTTGCGTTTGGATGAGAGGTATTATTATTATTATTATTATTACTATTATTGATTATTATTATTATTATTGTTATTATTATTATTGTTACTATTATTATTGTTACTATTATATTATTATTATTATTATTATCATTATTATTATTACATTATTATTATTATTACTATTATTATCATTATTATTATTATTAGTAGTAGTAGTAGAAGTAGTAGTAGTAGTGGTAATATAATTCATATTTCTAAGTTTATTCTCACAACATTAATTAGTTGTTATCTAAGTATTAATAATCACAAATACTTCCTGAAAACATTAGTTCCCGCTTCATATACAGGACCAAAACAGAAAGAGAGAGAAAAAAAGAGAAAAGATGAAGAACAGGAAAACATTATAGATACTAAAATGTAGAGACCGCTTCCTCCTCTTCCTATTCCACTTTACCTACAGTACATATCAAATCTTTCCCTTACACCATTCACTCATACTCTTAGCCTGGCACACAAAACAAAGCCTGACACCAACACACATCCCTCCAATTATTATTTCAGCGGCAGACAGACAGACAGGCCGACTGGACACTTACATATACTATGATAGAGCGAGAGATGATTCGTCCCATCAAACGAGTTGGCAGCCCAGGTTATCAGCTATGTCAGTCCCTTGAATAAATGGGTTTTCTCTATTCCCAGCATCACAGCCTATGCTACATCGTAAGCCCCTTAATTCCAGCGCTGTGATTAATCCAACACTACGGTGCCAGTGTAAATAAAGTCCCCCTAGGTGGCCCGTTTTCTGCGGCAGGCGGCGAGCTGGGAGAAAATGGTGTCTCGAGCGGGGTCAAAAAGTTTTCAAGAGCGGTAGTAATATAGGTATAAATATATTAGTGAGAGATATGATTACTCTTATACTATAATAAAAAAAGAATAATTAAAACCGTACATCAACTGAGTTACATACAATTAGATTATTTCATTATTTTATTTATATTTTTCCGAAACAAACTTTTCAACTGAGAATCATTACACTGGGATACCAAATGCATATTATTCGAAGCTGCCAAAAGATATATATTCATACACCGTCATCGAAGGGTGGTGGTGAAGCTCGTGCATTAGTATGGGTGAACGTTAGGGTTGCAATATATTAAGAAAGATGTCACGCTAATGGATATCATTGTGCCAGAGTTACTCCTCATTTTTCCCTCTCCCCTGACCCTACCGGCGTAAAGCGAAATTAAGAGAGAAGCGAAACGGTGCTTAGATTATGGGTAAAGGGTATTTCCCACCCCTCTTTCTCTCCCTCTATACTCCATCATCGTTATCTTTCTCTCTCTCTCTCTCTCTCTCTCTCTCTCTCTCTCTCTCTCTCTCTCTCTCTCTCTCTCTCTCTCTCTCTCTCTCTAATCTTTTATCATACATCCTATTCCCTTTAAAACGCTACCACAAGCCCAGCAGTACGTCAGGTGAAGTCCAATAGTTTAGTCTCCCTGCGTTGGACAAGCATAGAAGGCCGAGGGAGTAAGCTCGGTCACCTTGCCGCTGTTACCTGTTACCTGTCACTCAGAAATGCAAGTACAGGTTCATCCTTGACTCGTTATGTTTGTAGAGGTTCAAGGCAAGGAATAAAGACTGTGTACTAGTGATGTTTATAGGAATAGAGAGGAAAAAAAGTAGGTTTATGATAGTGTCTGCTATACACACCCACACATACGCGCGCGCACACACACACACACACACACCCACACACACACACACACACACACACACCCACACACCGTTATCTAAATTCCTCATTCGTATACAAGCGCCAGAAGGCCAACCTGTCTCAGCATAAACAATGAAATTAATGTAAATAACAGTTTTTTCTTATTGGAATCGGTTCAAAGGTCGGATCCTCCAAGGTGGACTGAGTGATGAAACTTTTGGGAATTCAGATCAATTCCTTTTTCTATTCCAGGAGTTCCAGAGATGCCTGAAGGGGGAGGGTGTTCCAGGGAGGGAGAGAGGGAGGGGGGTGGAGGGTTGGAGAGGAGTCCTTCCGTCGAATTCGTGACTGGAAGACTTCGAATTTTTTTATGTTCGAACCATAACATTCCAGACGGTTGGAGTTTCGGATCCGATAGAGAAAGTCGTATTTATTACTTTTGTTAGGCCTCTCAGTTATGTCATGTATATGTATTATGTATGGATTCGTTTCCCTTGTGCTTTTTTTATGAGTGTGTGTGTGTGTGTGTGTGTGTGTGTGTGTGTGTGTGTGTGTGTGTGTGTGTGTGTGTGTGTGTGTGTGTGTGTGTGTGTGTGTGTAGCATGTAAGGTGATGGGTGGTCGAGATAAGAAAGAATTCATTTACAAAGATATCGATTTGGAGTGATGAGACAATAGGGGAGTGTTGAGTGGGTGGGGGGGGGAGGGGGTGTCTCAAGCTATCTGATAAGGTGGTCACGACATAGCCCTCACACCCTCCCCTCATTCCCTCACTTCATTCCCCTCATACTCTCTCTCTCTCTCTCTCTCTCTCTCTCTCTCTCTCTCTCTCCTCTCTCTCTCTCTCTCTCTCTCTCTCAATATGATGTTAGCCAAATTTTATTCTGCAAAGTAACCTAACTGATAAAGGCAGCGCCATTTTGCTACTAATCCTGCCCCGGAAATGAGAGAGAGAGAGAGAGAGAGAGAGAGAGAGAGAGAGAGAGAGAGAGAGAGAGAGAGAGAGAGAGAGAGAGAGAGAGAGAGAGAGAGAGAGAGAGAGAGAGCGAGAGCTAGAGAGAATAGATTTTTCATACTTGCTCCTAACCTTAATTAAAGACTTGCAAGGGTGGTATTAAGTGCATTTAAGTGTGTGTATGTTAGTGTGTGTGTGTGTGTGTGTGTGTGTGTGTGTGTGTGTGTGTGTGTGTGTTGTAATGTCATTGTTATGCATTATTCACGTGCTTAGTTCCCTTGTTTGTGATGCATGCAGTGTGTTGCTTGTTGCTGGGCTCAAGGTCATTCCTGCATTAAGTTTGTGTAATTGTGTAACTCTTTATTTATTCCCTTTTTGATATTATTTTTTATCCCACAATTAATTTATTTACTAATATTTATTGTTAATTAGATTTTCGTTAATTCATTTTAAGTTTTTTTCATTACATTCATTATTTGTTATGGCGTGTTATTGAATTATTAATCTTGTAGGCGATGAGACTAAGAAAAATATGTGAAAAATTTAACATTCCACATAAAAATTCATGTGATTGCTTGACCTGCGACTGGAAATAATGATGATTGTGCGTATGATGAGACAAAATCGATCATGCTAATGCAGAAAAAAAAGTCTTGCGGCGAAATACGATGAAGGGAAATTTACGGGATAAGTTGGTGAGGAATCAGGATAACTTGGTAAAGAAATCCACGAGGAAGCGATGTATAGATGCCACGGAAACAAAGAGAAATAGCGAATTGGAAGCGTGAATGGAAGAAGTTTACAAAGAAGCGTCTTGATGAGAGGGTTGCGCCCCTTTCCACCTCCGACAAGTGTGAGGAAAGATGTGCAATGAGGTGGAACAGAGTGAGGAGGAAGACCTGGAACGGTGTAATGCTGCTGCTACTTATCTCAGGTTTTCTTCACCTCTGAGACTCTCCTACCTCCTTCTCTCCCTCCTCTTCTATCATACACACACATACAGAGTTATTATTATTATTATTATTATTATTATTATTATTGTTATTATTATTGTTATTGTTATTATTATTATTATTATTATTATTATTATTATTATTATTATAAGTACACTTTCCTCCCTTCGCCACCACCACCACCACCACCACCATCACCACCACACCTTTTCTAACCTCTGTCGACATGAAATATGATCCACAAAATATGAACTCTAGCGTTTCAGCATAAATAGCTAACGATTAACATTCCACAGAAGCCTTATCGCAGGGGTAACGCGGCTTACAATAGGATCAATATTATTATTATGCTTCAGTTTCAACTTTTCATGTGTTTCATTATCAGGTAGTGTAATGAATACCAATATTGCATACTCAGCCCACAACACAAGGGTATTGTGAGCCCTTCTGGCCTTGCTGGATGACGGGGTTGCCACCTCGCTCATTAATTTCCAGGATGATGGGATCCATTAATTAATTAAAATTTACCCTCGCCAGTCAGCCGCACGATTGATTAATTTCCTGAACCAGAGAGCGAAGACTGCAGAGCCACGAGCAACGGGCGGCGCGGTGGCAGGTGTATGTGTGTGTGTGTGTGTGTGTGTGTGTGTGTGTGTGTGTGTGTGTGTGTGTGTGTTTGAGGTCCCGTACCGCCTGTAAACACATACACACACGCCCACACGCACCTTTCCAAACACACACATGCAAGCCCATATAAGTCAACGCTAACTCTTCCCATACATTAAATAACAGCTTGTTCCTTGCTTCTCACTGACGGAGGGAACCAAGTGGCCGGCACTTTGCTGCCTTTGCATGACGAGGAAACAGCAGTCAGCAGTTAATAATAATAATAATGATAATAATATCAATAATAATTATGCTGATAATGATAATAATAATAATGATAGCAATAAAAATAAAACGAATACTAATATAGTATCGCTACAATTAAATTTACAAATTATAACAATGTTATAAATAATTCTATAATTGCAATTGCAGTGTTATCTATAATTTATATTGGTGTGATTCTAACAACGTTTCCTTCCCCCCAACAAAAAAAAAGTTTCTAGTGTATAAAATTTTTCGTCATTAATAAGGAAACATATACAATAAGTTATAAAGTTTAAATTATTCCCAAAGTTCCAGCGGCGCTGCCTCATCCTTGAGAAAATAATTATCTCAACTTGGGCCAAGTCCTCTCCTCACTTCCGGGCCGCCGCACCTGGGACGCCCGACACCCGCCATTCAATAACCCACAAAACGCTCCTCGCACCTCCTCGCCGCCTCCGTCAGCGGCCCTCAAGGAGAGAATCGTCGGGAGATTAATCGCAATAGTTGTGAAGGACGTGGATGAGCGACCCCCGCGGCCCATCCATTACCTGCGGCGGCTCCTCCAGCAGTGACAGTCAGTAATGGCGACCGGACAGACGGAGTAACACCGAATATAGAGGAGTATATAGAGCTATCAACAAGGCAAATAGCACTTGATAAATTACTCACCCTTTCAACCAGTGCCGGCGTCCAAACATAAATCTTACTGGGCTCCCCCTCAGGACCGGTTGAGCAATAAATCTTGTAGGAGGCGGGAGGCACCGCTTGGCACTCCTGGTGGCTGCGGGGGGCTGTGTGGGACGTTCTCAGTGCCACGGGTATGAAGGATCACTGAGAGTAGCTTGACAGGTCGTTGGAGTGTCACCACCCTTGGCCTCCAGTGCTTGGCCTCTCTTAAAAAAGAATCCTATGCACTGCGGCGGCCACTTAGTGCGAGTTTGTGGAGATGTGTTCCCCGGGGCGGGCACTGTAGACGTTATGATGGAGTGCGAGAGACAGGAGTGGCACTCGTCCCCCCGACTGGTGTCAGGGGGTCATGACGGGTCCCCTGGGGTGGTGGTGGTGGTGGTTGCGGGTGTTGGCTCGGGCACGATCCCGCCGCGGGGTTGGGTGACGGCCTGGCACCCGCACTCAACCTGTGCCCGACCCTCACGCTGCCAGAGGAACAACGACGTTCCTCTTCATCTCACCGCCAGCAGGTCGGGATCAACAGGTTCTGTGTTCATAAACAAGTATTTGGTTTACTTGTCATTCGTCATCACGTCTCATGGGACTCAGAATGCAAAATACAGAGTCTGGAAGTGTTGAAGTTAAGCGGAAATCATCCTACACCTCTAGAAAAACGGTGCCCGGAGCCACGATGCCAGCAGCCATTGAGATCACACCCCGAAGCAAAAATGCCCGAGATTGGACGGATAGCGAGGGGCACATGATGGATGGGGAGGGCGGCGGCGGGCGGCACTCTCTGTCTCCGGTGTGTCTTGTGTCTCCAGTACTCACATCCCGCCCATCTTACCTCTCCTCACACACACCACTTTATAATGAATCACTGAGCCAATGAAGCCAATCTGAGGGAGCGTCCACACTGACCCTGTCCAGTACAATGCCTCTGTATCACCTTCGTCTTGAACTTTGATATGATGATAATTATCTTGAAAAGTAACTATGAGGTTTTCACTTTTCCGCGACACTTTGTCTGCCTCACGTGTCTAATCTTGGCTCCTCCCCCAGTCGGACGCTCAGGAAGACCTATTCCTATTTTTTCCTCCCTCTTCCCCACAACAAACATGGAGGCTCGCTAACCTGGGAGGAGCCGGCCACATGTGCCTCACCATTGAAATTTAGGATTTTTGTTTTTAAGTCACGAATTGAGTACGTTAGTGATTACTTAGGCAGCTGGACTTCAATCCACTGTAATCCACCGAAGGAAAGAGTTGGATTAGTTAGTAAAATTTGCAATCACATCAAATGGCAGCGTTACCGAAGAGCGACTCCTATCGCCGGACTCGCTTCACGCCCTTCGGAACCTCTATGTTCGTATTACAATTAGTTTGTGGCAGTAATTAATCTGGAAAGTGTAATGAGAGTGTTGTGATTTGGTGGTTTCAGTAGAACGAGGCAGCTTCTAGGACCATTAAGGCAAACATAGATCAAGGCGTCACGCTGAGGAGCGCGTGGCCGCGACCATGAGACCAAGACCAAGGGAACAAGACCAAGGGAACGAGACCAAGGGAACAAGACCAAGGGAACAAGACCAAGGGAACAAGACCAAGGGAACAAGACCGAGGGATTACCAAAAAAGAAAGAACAAAAATACAATGCAGGTTGTCGTCACATCCTGTAAAACAAGTTCTTTGTTCAAATGTTCAT
>JAPQNM010000008.1:9812219-9842219 GCA_029783475.1 Metacarcinus magister
TCCTGAGTAATGGTGGCTGCCGTCCCCGCTCACGCCCCCGCCCACGTGCACGCCCTAGCCACGCGCCGGTACACACAGAGGCCCTTTGAGCTCACGTAGGTACCCGAGGAAACTTTTCATCCCCAGAGTTGTTGCTTTAATTCCTTCTCCTCTACTCCTCTTCCTCTTCATCCTATATTTCTTCTCCTCCTCCTCCTCTTCGTAGTAGTGGTGGTAGTAGTAGTGGTGGTAGAAGTAGAAGTAGTAGTTGTAGTTGCAGTAGTGGTAGTTGTAGTGATAATAACAATAACAATAAAGATATGGTGGTAATGCTTTTATCTTTTTTTTCTCTGTTTTTTTTTTTTTGCCACAAATGTTCTCCGGAAGTGAAATTCGGTGTCCTATGTTTTTTTTTTGCTTTTTTTTTCTGGTCATTTTTGTTTCAACTTTACTCCATATGTTCTTTCTTTTTTTAATTAACCATTTTTATGAAGTTTAGTTTCTACTCTCTCTCTCTCTCTCTCTCTCTCTCTCTCTCTCTCTCTCTCTCTCTCTCTCTCTCTCTCTCTCTCTCTCTCTCTCTCTCTCTCTCTCTCTCTCTCTCTCTCTCTCTCTCTCTCTCTCTCTCTCTCTCTCTCTCTCATACCACTTTGCCATTTAAATCAGTATCTACGTTCTTTAAAACTTTCCTTGTTCTCAATTTCATATCAAGCGCCACCACGCAGTTTTCCTGATACACATTATCACTCGTGTGCCATAAGCGGAGGTTTTGAATCTTTATGTGGCCGCTAAATAGGATCTGAAACCATGCGCATGTAACCGTCGCTGTATGAGAAAAAATGTATTAAGGTTTATAGCTTTTGATCCCGTGGGCAAAATTGATCTTGTGCTACGCTATTTCGGTAGGGGATTGGATTCTAAATAGAGGTTGTTATTCAGAGGCGGGAACACAGGGTTAGTTGTCTTGGTCATATCTATCAAGGAATTAATTACAAAACTGAATTATGTTGATTACATCGAAGCGGATGGCAACATTATGGGAATTAAAGAGCCTTGCAAAGGATACTCTTGCTATAGCAACTTAGATATTTGTATAAATTAAGTTAACAAATGACTTAGTTGTGCTGAAATTAATCGAGTATTTCTCCCACCATCAAAAACAGGTATTTCATTGTATACATTAAATTCGTTCCACCATCAGGAGTAAGTAGACGTATATATTGCATTGTATTCATCTGCATCCACTTAATAATCTTGTTTAACATCATAATGCAAAGAGGGTCGTGGATGAAGGCAAAGGGAGTCCCGCTGGGTAAACTTCGTAGGGATCTGTTACCACCTTTATTGCGATATTTACGCAGAAAAAGAAAGGGAACACTAAGGAGGAGGAGAGCGATGGGCGAGGTAAAGTAGGGTGACGGAGGTAACGAGGAGAGGAGAAAAAATGAGCAAGAAAAACAAATATAGACGAGAAGGCAAAGTGTGAAGAAGAGTGAAGCAGACACTTGATTTGAGAAAGAGTGAGAAAGAGAGAATGAAAAAAAGAGAGAGAGAGAGAGAGAGAGAGAGAGAGAGAGAGAGAGAGAGAGAGAGAGAGAGAGAGAGAGAGAGAGAGAGAGAGAGGAGAGAGAGAGAGAGAGAGAGAGAGAGAGAGAGAGAGAGAGAGAGAGAGAGAGAGAGAGAGAGAGAGAGAGAGAGAGAGAGAAAAAAAAAAACATTATACAAATTCTATAGTTCTGAAATATTACTTACGGCATTACTATCACTGGTAGGAAATATAAATAAATAAAAAATAATTCTATGAACAAAAATAATCACTTGTTTGCAAGAAAATACATTACCACGCATGATATGGGAGAGAGAGAGAGAGAGAGAGAGAGAGAGAGAGAGAGAGAGAGAGAGAGAGAGAGAGAGAGAGAGAGAGAGAGAGAGAGAGGCTGCGTGTTGTCCATTCATTAATCACCACCCCTTGTTTAGCTTTCCCTCAGGGCTAGATGGACATATGCGCATGCCATAAAACCCAACATCTGTGAAAAAAGATCCTTATCACCCTCGTCTTAAGGCTCAAAATAGACTGGTGCCTTCCCAACGTCAAGTCACTCTAACCAAAGCGAAGTAGAATCTAATTACAGACTTTGGTTTCCTAGCTTGTGTGAAATAGCGATGTGCTTATCTCACTGGAGGAAAGGAGAGAAGGAGGAGGAGGAGGAAGAGGAGGAGGAGGAGGAAGAGATAAGAGACGAAAAATGAATGCATAAGATAGATATGTAGAAAGACGATATCCAGAGAGAGAGAAAAAAAAAGTAATGGATGTAAGAAGTGATGAGAATTTTGATAAGTGATGAAATGGAATGAAATAAAAACAATTGCAAGGAAGGTGATGCAAAAAGAGAAAGTTCAACAAGAAAATGGAAAATTATTAAAAGAGGGAAAGAGAACAAAGAAGCATAAAACGAAGTGTAATTAAAAGTGACCGAAAAAAAAGTGTAGAACGAGACAATTAAGAGAGAGAGAGAGAGAGAGAGAGAGAGAGAGAGAGAGAGAGAGAGAGAGAGAGAGAGAGAGAGAGAGAGAGAGAGAGAGAGAGAGAGAGAGAGAGAGAGAGAGAGAGAGAGAGAGAGAGAGAGAGAGAGAGAGAGAGAGAGAGAGAGAGAGAGAGAGAGAGAGAGAGAGAGAGAGCATACAGTTACCAAATATGAAAACAACAACAACAAAAAGATGATAATGATAAGCGTGAGGTAGAAGAAGAATGAAAATCTCATTAATTAGGGGTAAAAAATTAATACTTTATTCCCTTGAGTTACTGAGACGAAGCATAACACTAATTACTTTACACTTTAATCACCTAATTGCCTGGAAGCAGATAATCAATACATATTTTTTTCATATAATTCACGCAAAATTATACACGCTATCTAGAAAAACAAAACTGTGAATAAAAAAAATGCATAACGACTAAAATAAAATACATGAGGCTAAGGATAACAAAAAAAAGAAGAGTACATGTGTTGTTTATTTGTGTAATTGCTCCCCTTATACGGTGTTGGATTTAGTGTTATTTTACTGTGTGAGTTATTTAATAGCGTCATTGTTTTTTACTATTATGAACATCACTATAGAGTAATGGACTGTTTTCAAAGTGGTAGTTTAGTACAAATAATACGATTGATCAGACATTATAGAACCATGATAATTGTTTTTTTACTTTTTTTTCGAGTAATATTTTGCTTGGTGTTTAGTTTTAGAAATGTTAATTATCTTATGTCAGTTTATAAATAATATGATAAAGAAAAAAAAGGGGAGAGGAGGAGGTTTTCAGCGGAGTGAAATATGTATATATGACAACAAATAGCAATGATAGTGAAATACTGAAAGTAGTAGTAATACAATAAAACACACACACACACACACACACACACACACACACACACACACACACACACACACACACACACACACACACACACACACACACACACACACACACACACACACACACACACACACACACACACACAATTTCACATTACCGGCAAAACAAAAGCCAAGCTGCAGCACTAAACCACCTCCTCTTCTTCCTCCTCCTCCCTTTCCTCCTCCTCCTCCTCCTCCTCCTCCTGCCCATCTTCACCTTCTCCCTCCACCGCCATGCTAAATATGTTCCCAGCTAAAATCAGGCAAAAATACATCCTAGTGAACCATTAATCACATTTCACGAACGCTGAATTTTTTTTTTTTTTTTCCTTTTTTCATTAAAGCAAATATTTAGAATCACGGCTGAGAAAATGCAGGTGTTGGCTAAACTAGGGTTGAGTAGTTGATGAGATGATCCTCCTCTTCTTTATTTTCTCTTTCTTTCTTTTCTTTTTATTACGCATCTTAAACGAGGCGCGAAGTGAAATCAGAAGATGAGATGGAAGCCAAGCGCGGGGAAGGAATAATGAGAAGAGAAGGAAGGATGATGAAAGGCAGACATAAGAGAAGGTGAAGGAAGAATGAAGACTATGGAAATATTAAAGAAGTATTACTGACGTGGTGTTGAAAGAAGAAAAAATGAAAGAAGTGATAGAAATGAAAAAAAGTTGATATAAGAGAGAGAAAATAGTATTGATATCATCCAGTCTTTCCTCTTTATAGATAATAAGCAATTTAATTAAAGTCAATATTCAATAACCCTTCTCCCTCTAACGACCTATCCAGCTGATTATTAATAAAACACAATTGCACGAAATAATTGAAATATGACATTACATTTTTAATTACACAACTACACACGTATACCACATTTAATTAATTCCTACCACGTGAAATTAGACATGTAAATAAAACACTAACATTCATCTTTTTAGTTCCAATTTATCAACATTTAAACAATTTTTTCTTTACTTTTCATTACCTTCAGCCTTGATCAAGCACACATCAGTAAACCTTTAGTCATGATCCTACATTCTCCCGTCCAATCAGTCTCTAGCGAATCGTCCTTCACACCGGGATTCGCCAGTCGGGTCGGTGAGGGGAGGGGCATCACACCCTCCCGTCAATCAACTGTCAATCATCCACACACTGGACCCAATTGCCACTCGAATCTCGCCACGCCCGACCCAATTGGATTAGATGTGGAGACGATAAGAGGATTGGCAGGAGATGTACCGGATGAGAGGAGAGGAAGGAAGGCGGGGAAGGCGGGAAAAGAATGGAGAAAGTGCTGTGGAAGAGATAAAGGCTGACAGGAGGAGGCGTGGACAGAGAAGGAAATAAAGGCAAAATATAAGAACTGTGATATATTTCCTTCTATATAATAAAAGAACAAGGGGAAATAAGAAGAGTACACAGCTAAAAACAGAAGAAAAACACGTGATTGAAAAGTATATAAGAAAAACTATCCTCACGTCAGTAATATAAATTTCTGAAAGCATATTTTTCGGCCTCATTCTCGTAACCCCAAAGGCCCAAGGAATCCTAAGTGGTTAATTATTGCCTTCGTTATCCTCCACATTAGAGCGAGTTGTTTACAGTTATTGGCTATTGGTCGGGAGGAGCGAGGAGACAGGGCGAGCGTGTAGACAGGGATAGAGCCGAGAAAAGAGGAGAGAGAGAGAGAAGAAAAAAGAGACACGACACACAAGACATGATCGAAAGAGAATAAGATAAACGACAAATGCAATATATCGAGGAAAACCTTTATTAAATCAGACATCAATTAATTCATACGGACGAGAAACAAAATAGAAACCAACCAAACCAGTACAAAATAAACAAATATATAAACGCCAAAACAAAATAAGAGTCGCCAGTCTAAGGACATTCTCTGCTCTCTGTTTACCTATAAATACTCATCACCTTCGTACCTAACTATACAAAGGAGTCAATGCACAAAGGCCGATGTGTACGTAGTAGTGGTAGTAGTAGTGGCACCTTAGTCGAGGCAAGACAATACCTCCTTATCTCCCCATCTCACCGACGTGCCAAGAGAACTCCACGAGATTGAAATACCCTGAGAAGAACCAATCACTGAGCTGCTTTTTGAAGGGGCATCCACTCAGCAACCTGTATGCCCCGAGGCGACCAATAGCAGCCCAGGAATCTCAAGTAGTGGGTGTGGCGTCACGGCTGCTGTGTAAGAGGAAGCAACCCGCGTCTGAAGTTTGAACAAGTCGAGTATGCAAGCAATGGAAAGGTGGTTAAGTTGTTTCTTCCTTGTACCTGAAGCAAGGGTTTGTTGTCCCTCGTGGTGGGTTGAAGGGTTAGCGCACAGTGGGAGGCTCTCGAGTGTGAGGTCTCTATTGAGTCTCATTCCCTCAGCCTCCCACGCCGCCTGAAGAGTTGAGGAAGAGGAAGAAGTGGAAGGGAGTTGAGATTTCTTACTGTCTTGTTATAATTTTATTCTTTCTTTCAAACTAAACACTAATTACAATATGAATTACAAGAACATACTTATTGAACCATACAGCTTTGGTTTATTTGCATTTAAACTTTTAGATACCAACATAAACACGGATGTATCTTATGTAAGGGAATTGGAGTTATTTCTCGTCCAATAATTATATGCTATCGGTTCAAATCTACTCATTAAAATACACATGTGGATTAGAAGTGAATGAAAAAAAAATACGGTGGTGATATGCATCGTATTCCCACGTAGAAGTAAGATTGGTGTATAGAGTGATAGGCAGAGTAGTTACAGCGAGACAGACAGACAGACTGACGTGGAGCCCAAACCTTACCATCTTAAGATCAACACAAAGGCGGCCACGACCCAGTCAATCCTCTACGTTATATAAATAAACACACTTGATACTTGCGCCAGTCCTCCTCCTCCTCCTCCTCCTCCTCCTCCTCCTCCTCCTCCTCCTCCTCCTCCTCCTCCTCTTCCTTCTCCACTAACACCCACCCACGACTGTGTAAGCAATGTGTGTGTGTGTGTGTGTGTGTGTGTGTGTGTGTGTGTGTGTGTGTGTGTGTGTGTGTGTGTGTGTGTGCGTGTGCGTGTGTGTTTGTTAGCTTATAGGAAACTCAGTACTCATGTTTTTCAGGAATATATTACATGCAAAACTAATTAAAACAAGCAACAACAACTACAATAACAACTACAACAATGATAATAATAATGATAATAATGATAATAATAATAATAATAATAATAATAATAATAATAATAATAATAATAATAATAATAATAATAATAATAATAATAATAATAATAATAATCATAACAAATCACTATCACTCATACACAAATCATTACACAGCTTCAAGAGAGAACACTATACCACCACACCATTTTGAGGCGTTAATATTTCCTACAGTCTCCCTTTGAATATGTTCCCCACGCTGAATCACCACTAAGAATACCAACACCACCTACTACAAAGCATATTAAAATCCTTTCCAGCTTTCCACAGTTATAATTTCAAGACTCTTCTATACTTTCTAGTCTCTTCATTTTCTTAGCATTTCCCTCAGTCTTCCTCATCCGCTTCACTTCCTCTCTAGCATTCTTCAGCATCCCCTAGCGCTCTCTATTCCTCCTTTACCCTCTTCAACCATCCCTGCTTTCTCTAGTCCTCCCCAGTCCCCCATAGACCCAACCAGCCCCAGCCTCTCCTCTCCCACCCTCGACGTCGCCACCCAGACGCCGTTCCGCCACTGGTCTGCGCCGAGTGTAGCCAAAAGTAATTCCTTCCCTAGAGCAATGTTGTTTTCCAGAATCACTTGAGTTTTTGCCGCAGCCGAGGACGACGCTGGGCCAGGCTGGGGACGGCATTCTTTCAGACTATTACATTCCGAGGGTCTTTGACTTATATTATTGTGAGGGTTTTCCTGCCAGACGGTGAGAAATGGAGCCTTCCTGACTTCTTCTTGTGTGTGTGTGTGTGTGTGTGTGTGTGTGTGTGTGTGTGTGTGTGTGTGTGTGTGTGTGTGTGTGTGTGTGTGTGTGCGTGTGTGTGTGTGTGTTTTGTGTTCTCTCCTTGTTGTGCGTAAATTCATTGTTCCGTTGGGAGTATGTTAAAAAATATGAGGACCATAATATACACTGTTTTCCACTACGTTATATTCATGGTTTTATACATATATTTTTTCATCTATTCATCTATGGTATAACGTTATCTATTACCAATGCATTTCCTTCTTGATTTACAGCAGGAAGATAATGATGATGTAAGGGCATGTTGCAGGGTATGTTGCAGCATCCAATTTACAACATGCTATACATCTGCACCTTTCACTACAGTCCCATGCACGAGATGCTCATCATTTCATGACTCAAACTTTTTTCTCCTCCCCACCTGTTTACCTCAGACACTTGCCATTATTTACACCTCAGTCTTGGCTCCTCCGTCATCCACCTCCACTTTTTTTCTCCTACTCTTCATTCGTCTCCCTTTGCGTCGCGTCTGCTCAACACATACACACATCTTTATTTTTCCTCAGCATCACAGACCCAACAGAGAATGGCAGGCAGGCAGGCAGGCAGGCAGGCAGGCAGGCAGGCAGGCAGGCAGGCAGGACGATGCGTGGAAAAGACGGTTGATCTTTTCTGTTTTCCTTTCAGAATACTCAAGGAAATAAAAACAACATGTGATGCGAAGAGAGACAGTGGTACATACTTCATCTTTCTCTTCACCTGCGTGGCTGTGCTGTCTACCTGCGTCTTGGGTGAGTGTTAATTAGTGTTTATCGTTAAGTAAGAAATGTTTCGTTCAATGATAACTTGAGATTAGCTTTTGGTGTCTTTATCAAGCTGGTCGTGGAATGTTAGGTGTTCGGTTTGGTCTTTTTATTCTACCCAGCAAGGTCATCTTTAGCTGCTTGGCTCTTACTTATTCTTTTCCTTCCTGGTTGAACATACTATCAGTAACCCGCGTATACTCCTACACACAACGCGTTACCCCGTAAGGAACACATATAGTCTTAACGTCCACGAATATTCTTGTAATGACTGTTACAGCTCAAAGCAGTTCATAACTAAGCCTTACGACACGTTTAACCATGTTACAGATCCTCGTGGATGTGTAGAATTGATCTCAACCTATGGTGTATTTTTGTCATTTTTTTATACACTATTTCAGGATGGCAGAGTCTGTTTGATTACTCCTGTAGTGTACATAGCCTTCCTATGACCTTCTTAAATGCTGCTGCATCAAGATAAGGCTCACTAGAATTAGATATATGGAGGCAGAAGACAATAGTAGTAGTTTTGTAAGATGTATTTTCAAAGTTTGTACAGTGGGGTTCATAGTCATACTGGTGTCATTAATATTACTCTCTCTCTATCTCTCTCTCTCTCTCTCTCTCTCTCTCTCTCTCTCTCTCTCTCTCTCTCTCTCTCTCTCTCTCTCTCTCTCTCTCTCTCTCTCTCTCTCTCTCTCTCTCAAACGTATACTCGAGTCTCTTGACGAAATACCAGACAAATGCCGGAGTCCCAATTTACCTGAGGGTGGCGGTGTCACCTTCTCAGCCGTCGAGCTAATGAAGTTAGTCATAATTAATGATCTCAGGGGCACAGAGGGTCGTCCCTTGTGGCTCCCCTTGGCACTGCTGGGCCTTACTGGGCGAGAACGAGGGGGTGGCACCGTGTAGGCAGCTTGGCCGGAACATTTGTGGCAAGGAAGACAGGAGCAGCTGGCACTGTTTACCACCCCAGTAGTGACGTGGGTGCGGAGGGAACACGAGGCAGGAACGAGGGACGTGATGCTTTTGGTAAGGTGTAGCGGCAAGGGTCTTGTTGTGGCGGGAAGACGAAGGGAAGAGGAATTAAAGGAGGAGGCGAACTGTGTATGAATGCTTATGGTATACTCATACATGGGAGGAAGTTAACACACCCACACACACACACACCCACCCACACACACACATATATACACACACACACACACACACACACACACACACACACACACACACACACACACACCCACACACACACACACACACATATATGACAGGTTAAAAAAAAAAAACACCCAGCAACATTGGAAAACAAAACAGGAGATTTGAGTTGGCATGACGTGAGATATATAGTGACTTTATCTCCACAAATCCCGCCTTGAGTCCCTGGTATTACCGTACTACACCGATACCGTTTGTTATTCATTTCCAAAACTGTCATAAAATCGACATAAATCACACAAGTATGACCCTTTCTACGGCTTTCCAACACTCCATTCTTTTATCATTCTTTTCATCTCCCTTTCTATCTCTCTTTCCCTCTCTCCTACTTCGGTTCCTCACTTCTATCTATCCTTCCATTCTCACATATTCTCCTCATTTCCCTCCTTTATTCCCTCAATTTCCTCTCGGCATGTCCACAGCACCTCATAATTCCAAGCTGTTCTCTCTCGCTCCTCCTTTCCCTCCCCCTTCACCCTTCCCTTGACTCCCTCTCCCTCCCCTCCGCGTCTGAAGCCACACTCGCCTTCCCACATCTGAAGACAATATCATAAACCCATTAGAGACGGACAGACTGGTTACTGGAGTCCACTTGGAATATTGGTAATTAAGGGAAGCGACATATCCACAAATTCACTCACGAGAGAGAGAGAGAGAGAGAGAGAGAGAGAGAGAGAGAGAGAGAGAGAGAGAGAGAGAGAGAGAGAGAGAGAGAGAGAGAGAGAGAGAGAGAGAGAGTCATCCGCGCCAACATTTCTAAAGCAGCTGATAAAGGCACAAGTCTCCCCTCTCCCCTCTCCCCTCTCCCCTCTTTCCCCTCCCTCAGTCCTCGCCTCTATTGTTCTGCGGAATATCATATGAAAAGCAACGCAGCCTTAGTTGGGCAAAGCCAGCCACGCCATTATGTCTTGAAGCTAAATTCATATTACGTCTCCTTCTTAAGTGTGCCATGAGCAGCGCTGAGGAGGAGGAGGAGGAGGAGGAGGAGGAGGAGGAGGGAGGAGGAGGAAGTATGAGAAGGGGATGAGAAGGAGAACCAGATTGGAAGTTGGATAATACATAGTGAAGCAGAATAGCGTATAACGTAAAAAAAAAAAAAATTTTAAATGAAAATAATGAAGAATGAAAAGTAGCAAAAAATAGTCTAAGAAAATATAGATGAAATGTGGACATAACAAACAATACAGAAAGAAAATATAAGAGGAACAGAAAATGTGCTAATTATAACTGGATAAACAAGAATAAAAAGCAGAACGAAAACAGTAAGAAAATAAATAAACTTGTTATTACTAAGTCTTCTAGAGCAAGGTCGAACGGGCGAGGAAGAGAGGAGGAGAGGAAGGAAGGAAGGAAGGAAGGACTGAGAGAGATAGGGAGGGAGATAATTAAAGGGAAAGGGGGGGAGGGGAGGGGAGAAAGTGAGGGTGGGAGGAAAATAAAGGGGAACAAGGGACAGAGAGAGAGAGAGAGAGAGAGAGAGAGAGAGAGAGAGAGAGAGAGAGAGAGAGAGAGAGAGAGAGAGAGAGAGAGAGAGAGAGAGAGAGAGAGAGAGAGAGAGAGAGAGAGAGAGAGAGAGAGAGAGAGAGAGAGAGAGAGGAGAGAGAGAGAGAGAGAGAGAGAGAGAGAGAGAGAGAGCGAGAGAGAGAGAGAGCGAGAGAGAAAGAGAGAGAATGTCAAGCACCTTAACTTCTTAATGAGTATTTTGATGAGCTCCCGAGGCTGCATGCTGTTGGCTGACGACACTAAGCGGCTACTCTAGCACTCCTCGACTCTACTTTTTTCCTCCTTCCCTTCATTCGTGTTGAGTTTGTGGAAGCGAGGAAGATTCTTATCAGTGGAGAATATGCTTGAGAGAGGCATCACTGTCCTTAGCTTCGCCTCTCAAAAATTATACCCATCTGTTGACAGGCTTCGTGTGTATGTGTTTATGTGTGTGTGTGTGTGTGTGTGTGTGTGTGTGTGTGTGTGTGTGTGTGTGTGTGTGTGTGTGTGTGTTGGGCAAGTAGGGTCCCGTAATGGTAGAGAGCATTAATGTCTCGTTGTGGTAGGCTACTAAAAATCATTTAAGCACTCATTTTCGACCCTCATCACGACCAGACCAATACAAACAGCTTGGGGGTGACTCCATCCGAGGACCTTAGTGTCGGGCAGGAGGTGGTGCAGGCAGGGCGGGGGATTTACTGCCGAAGGAGAAGAAATTGAAAGAGGAAAAAGAAATATATCCATTGTGAAAATAGATCCATTTAGTTCATAATTATATAAAGTGAATTTCTTAGTTAGGGTTGAAAATTGTAAAGTGTGACAGTGAAAGTGAGTGAGATGCTGCGTTTTTTTTTTTCTCTCTCTCTTTCTTTTCTTCGAGCATCAATGAGGAAATTAGCTGACCAGAAATCAGACGTCCGCCGATACAAGGTAAAGGAGTGACCGAGCGTATGCATGGCGTCGCTGGTGTTGTTGTGGTAGTGTTTGGTGTTGATGATGGTGTGGTGGTGGTGGTGGTGGTGGTGGTGTTGTGTTGCGAGTGTCAGGGTTGTCCTGTGTGTGTGTTATGAACCTGTCCTATGCCACACGAAGATGAGACAATGTGCAAATGGTCGCGGTTACTGTTTCACCACACCAAGGCCAACGATCTCTCTCTCTCTCTCTCTCTCTCTCTCTCTCTCTCTCTCTCTCTCTCTCTCTCTCTCTCTCTCTCTCTCTCTCTCTCTCTCTCTCTCTCTCGTTATATATATATATATATATATATATATATATATATATATATATATATATATATATATATATATATATATATGGACTACGTATCACGAATACGTAGTGATTTGGAAAGCTACCAGGCCACCGGAGAATGTAAGAAATAGAATTCTTCCTTGTCTTTCCGTTCCCTGGCCTCTGTTGGAGATGGCGAGGTGAAACCCTGTCCGGCGTCCCCTCGTGTAGAATGTAAATGAAGATCTCAGTCGTCGGCGTCAGCAAAAATCGTAGTCGTGTTTGAGGTCCGCTAATTTTTTCAGGTTTTGGTTGGCGTGTGAGGGAACGGCTCAGCAGGAGTATCACGCAGCTCATCCTCGGTCAATTTTATGCGTGGGGACATTCCGCCCCCGCGAGGTGGCCCGTCATGGTAGCCAGATCCCATCTTGACGCTGCAGATGGGAAAAAGCTAAACGTATAAGAAGCCGAATATAGTTTTGGGAAAAATTTTATCGTGAGTGTGAAGGATGTTGAGCCGCGGAACAGAGTTCTGAATCTGGCAAGGCTGGCTGCCGGCCCTGGAAACAGCGCTGGAAGATTAGGCGATAACTGCTCCTAACCCCGGCGCCACCTGGAGACTTGCCAGATGCGCGATAAATGTGGTCGTCACCGTTCATATATCATGCAAAATATATTCATAGAATTGTTGGGTTGAATTTTAATCGGAGTAAAACTTTCGGCTTGATGAGATCAAATGCACAGAGCAGACGTGCTTGCTTTGTATTATAAAGATAATGTTTAAAGTATTCCAGTGAGATTCTGGCAGGGAGTGGAAGGCACCGGAACGAAAAGTGAGGATGAAAGTTGGTCCAGCGTTTCAGCGACTTGTTCCAGGCGGCATCACTGCCGACCCAACACGACCTGGACGGAGAGCTGCACGAACCGAGGACGGGGACGCGGAGACCTTTAGGTCAGTTTGAAGTGTCGGTTGTAGTGAGGGGAGTGGCGGGCAGCGGCGGGGATCCCTCCACACTGCTTCCATGGGTCCCGTGAGGAGAGGGTGAACGGCCTTCACACTTCCCTCTACTGTCCACAACTAAACAACACACCGCGTCAAGTATGTTCACTTAATTAACTCCGAATGATCGGACAAGTGGGAGGAGTGTGAAAGTGGGCCGCGTGAGACTAAACACGGTGAGTACATCTACATAACATGGGTTGCAGCACTTATCGAGCACCGCAGTATTACTGTGTGAATGTGTATTTGTTTGCCTCAACGACTGCATGTGCCGAGGTTTTCTCTTGTATTCCGGTGTGCAATGTGGAGGTGATGGTTCCTGGCACCGACGTCACAGGGAAGGCTATTCCTTCCTGCCCGTCGTTACGTGTCAGTACTCTTTGAACATGCAGATGACTGTTTTTTTCGCCTAAAGCTAGCAACTGGAAAAAAAAAGAAAAGAAAAAAGAGGAAGTATATAGCTCTGGTTTGGCTTAATTTGGCGCCACCCACGGGCTAATTTGAATTAGCGCGCGCACTGGGACTGAGCCGCTGCCCCGGCCATATCGACCAATCCCCAGGCGCAGCGCTGATTGGCTCGCCCGGACAAGAGGAGGCTACGCATGCGCCTTCCTCAGCCAGCTGCCGCCGCCACACTGCTGGATAAGAAGAGATAAACATTCTTTTTTTTGTTTCTTTATTTTCACACGTGGAATTTTTATCACGAAGACGCCGTTTGATGTGTCCTTTTTTCTTAGGAGGAGCAGCGTGTGTGAGGGTCCCCGCGTCAAGGGCCACCTCCTCCCAGTACCTGCGTGACGTCATGCTGTATTTGCTGTTAATCCGGTTAACTGTCCGACAAACAGGCTCATGTGTCGCTGCCCGTCACCCCAACACTCACCTGACAACATAATCCTGGAGGAGGCGAATGTTTCATCGGGAAATATTTATTAACCACAAATTATTAATAAATTGAGACGTCAACATTAATGGGGAAAAAAATTACTCCTATGATCCCATACAGCTAAAACCCAGATGATTATTACATTTTTTAATATTTTTTTTTTTCATTTCTCCGTTTTCTATTCTCTCCTTAAGACTTTTCCCTGTTGGTGTTCTTAATTGATTGTTTCATAATGGCTCTTCTCCCTCAGGTAGTGTTAAGGCTTCATAGGATGTCCTCTTGCTTACAGTATTTCCTCTTTCTTTAATTTCCTCCAATGTCGATTTTTTTTTATATAGATGTGTTACATATTTATATATATTTTTTCTCAACTTTAACTTTTTTGTACCAATTTGTAGCTTCGTGTTCCCTTTCCAGCCTCACTCAGTCACGTCTTTCATTCCTTTCATCCATGGTTGGGTTGGCCTTCATTGCATCTGCCTCATTCCAGTCATCCTTCTTCAGATACATCGCGTCCTTCAGTCCACAACATGTTCCCAATTACTTCATTCCTTCTTTCTTTGTTGCCTTCTTCTTCGACTTATTATTACTCTTACAATTATTATTATTATCATTATTGTTATTATAAATATTATTATTATTATTACTATTACCATTTTCTTCTTTTCCTCCTAATTCCTCTTCTCTCTTTTTTTTATGCCTGCTTCTATTCCTGCTCCTACTCCTGCTACTCTCTTGCTCCTCCTTCTCCTCCTCCTCCTTCTTCTCCTACTACTCTTCTTGTTACTCTTCCTCCACCTCCTCCTCTCCTCTCTCTCCTAGTCCCACAGACCAGGTCCTTGTCCTCCTTAACATCACACTCCCTTCCTCCCCTCACTCTAGATTCCCACCATTAACCCTCCCGTACATTCCCTCTCTCCTCCTCTTCCTCCTCCTCCATCTCCTCCTACTCCTCCCTCCTCCTCCTCCTCCTCCCTTCAGTTTCCCCTCCCCTCCGCTCGCTCCCCTCACCACTATCACGTCTGCGTCACCCCCTCCCGATCAATAGACCTGCTACGTTTTTAAATTAAAAGAGAAAAGACGTTTGCGCACACGATCTAAGCACGGAGGCAAAGAGGGTAGATGAAGAAAATTAAAATGTGGTGAGCGATAGAGAGCCTTTTTCCTCCCCATCTTCTTGGGAAGCGAGGAGAAGAAGGAGGAGGAGGAGGAGGCGGTAGCTGCGGCGGCCGAGCTCCTCCCGTCACTGTCACATTAGGTTGAGGGAGAGTGTTGATGAGGCATCGCGGCAGATTACCAATGGCCGGTGCCTCGCGGTGGTTATCGGCGAAAATAATCCGGAATGGAACTAGCCGACAAGATCAACAAAGGTACAAGGAGAGAGGGCAGAGGGGGGTGAGCGTGAAGGAAGGGAGAGGGAGGGGACGGACCCTCACAGCTGCAGTTCGTTGGCGGTCGGTGGGATCTGCGCAGGAGCCAGCGGCGGCGGTGGTGGCGGAGGTAGCGGCGACAGCGGCAGCATCGGCGGTGGCGGCAGCGGCGGAGCCAGGCTTGAGGGCCGCCATTGCAGGCACCGGGAAGGGTTGTCGTCGCCTCACGCTGTCTTTCTCGCCTCCATCCAGGATCCAGGAAGCAGGAGACGCGACGCGGCAACTGGAGGACCTTGTGCATCCTCAGACCGACGTGCTTGGCGATAGTGTGAGTTATCCCTTCACTGTCTTGGAGCAGGTCGTATCAATGATGCAGAGTGATGACACCCAGGCGAGGCGAGGCGAGGCAGGGAGGCTGGAAAGATGGTCGCGTCGCACCATAGGAACCAGCTGCCTCTGCAGTCACTCTCTGGAAACTGGAAATGGTGGATGGTTTCATATCTGTGTCGTGTAGTGGCTTAGGGTGAGGCAAAGTTCTGGGGTGTGTATTCATTAACTTGGTGTTGTTTCGGGTGACTACAGTGTTGGTAGCCTTTCTAGTGGCGTCTGGAAACTGTGATAGTTGCTCGGATACAAGACAGATAGAGAGAGAGAAAAGAGAAGAAGCGACATAGAGTTCACAAAAATCGTGATTGTATTTAAACTGACGACTCGTGTTAAGTCACAGATGCACTCGAACCTATAAATACCGGAACCCTAACAAATTAATTAAGAAGTAAATTAGAGTATACAATCAATACACGACATGACATACGAGGTTCATATGACTCGCTCAATATTAGGGTGACGCCCCCTTAGCGACAATCACTTAGATAAAAAAATAATAAAACCTGCTAAACTTTCCACCTGAACTAAGTCTTATTAGGCAATCTATCAAAACCACTAAGTCTCGCCGCCACACGACAGACCAACCCGTCCATGAGACATACCAAGGTTCAGACTGCAATATAGAGCTAACTCACAAGGTGCCGTAAAGCTGATTCTCCCGAGGCGAGGTAATAGGGGGTTGTGCCTTGAATTTACTGTTCTTTGTCACGAGACTCTGCATACATTACCTCCCTGGTCCCCTCCTTCCCTCCTCCGCGTCTGGGTATATTCAGGATTAGCTCAGAGCGTCACCCAACTCACTGTGTAATGAGATTGCTCTTCATTCCGGTGATTTGAATTGACTTTCCCTTCTCGCGTATGATCGTCGCCTCTGTGTCATCTATACGTTCCTTATTAAATTGTGTATTCGTTGTAATGTCTGAGCTGTTGATTACTATTATTATTATTATTATTTTTTATCATTATTATTATATTATCATCACGTATATTTCATTATCATTCCTTACATTATTATTATATTCATCATTATTATCTTTGTAATTATGTTTATTGTTATTATTATTAGCATTATTAACATTATTAACATTATTACAAGAGAGAGAGAGAGAGAGAGAGAGAGAGAGAGAGAGAGAGAGAGAGAGAGAGAGAGAGAGAGAGAGAGAGAGAGAGAGAGAGAGAGCGCGCCACCCTAATATGTAACTGTTCATGGTCGTTCATCTCTCACTGTTTCCTTGTCTATTTCCCTCCTTTGTTTCGTGTCAGTTATTCGTTTGTCTCTTTCTTCTCATATCCTTTTACATCCATATTTATTTCCTTTTCTCAGTGATTCTTCTTTTTCTTCTACTATTCTTTCTTTTCTTCGTTTTGTTCTTTATCATCTTTTTCTTATTCTCGCTCCTTTATCTTTCTTTCTTTCTTTCTCTTTTATTCGCTTTTTTAACATCTTTGCTTTTTATTTATTTTTTTATTTCTTCATTCACTTAATCTTGTCTGTGCTATTCTATTTTTCAGTGTTATTTGTTTTTTATTACTCTCTCTCTCTCTCTCTCTCTCTCTCTCTCTCTCTCTCTCTCTCTCTCTCTCTCTCTCTCTCTCTCTCTCTCTCTCTCTCTCTCTCTCTCTCTCTCTCTCTCTCTCTCTCTCTCTCTCTCTCTCTCTCTCTCTCTCTCAATCTCTTGTTGTTTCTGTTTAATTTTCTTCTTCCATCTCATTAAAACACATTTGATATAATTACTTTTACTATTAATTCCTTTATATTTTCTTGTTTTACTGTGTTTTATTTTGAGATTTAAAGATAAAAACGGTGTATTCTATTAATTTTATCCTGTAATGTGTAATAGAGAAGAAGGAACAATATAAGAGAGAGGAGGAAGAGGAGGAGGAAGAGGAAGAGGAAGAAGAGAGAGGTTTAGGTTCTTCAGTAGAGACGAGAAGAGAGAAGAGTTTCTGGTCACTACAGTTAATTGAACCTTGCGTGTACAGGTGTGGGTCGATGGTGTCTCTGGCAGGTGCTAATAATTTTAGGCTCTGTATCCCCCTCCTCCTCCTCCTCCTCCTCCTCCTCCTCCTCCTCCTCCTCTTCTTCTTCCTCCTCTTGCTCCTTCTCTTCCTCCTACTGTTTTAACTATTATTACACTCTTTACTCTTTCCATCTTTCACTATTCTCATCTGTTCATCCCAATCCTGCTCTTTCGTTCCCTTCCCTTCTACATTTTCAACACATTCTGGTTCTCTTCAGCATCTTTCCGCCTTTGTTCCCTCAATGGCTTTTAAAGGGAAGGGACGCAGCAGCAGCCAAGTACTAAAGCATAGTTATGGGAGAATGGAAGGAATAAATGAAATAGAGTGAAACAGTGTGAAAGCGAACATGTGAGGCGAAAGAGGGAGGTGGGAAGGACGGAGATGAACAAGGGAATGGAGATTAGTTGGAATGAGAGGAAGAGAATTGCTTAGGAGGGAGACAGAAGAGAGAGGAAGTAGGGAGATATTTTCCCCTCTTCTGCCTATTCCCCTCTTTCTCCCTCGCGCCCTGCCTCTTCTCCCTCCAAGAGTAGGGAATACTTTTCAGGCGGTGTTGCTGATTTAATGTGTCTTCTCCCTATCACGAGACAGTGTTGCCAAGTCTATGGGGATGACGGCCTTTCCACGCGTCTCGACAAATATTTAATGTCTTCCCCCCATCGCCCGTTTTCTTTCATCCAGGGTTTGTAGGGGGAAGCTATAGCATTTTCCCCTCGAATGGTTATATAGTGTTATGTCGCAGTATAGTTTAGTGTTTTTATCTGGTACTGGAAAAAAAGTTTAGGCAATATGTATAGAGCGAGAGAGAGAGAAAGAAAGAGAGAGAGAAAGAGAGCGAGAGAGAGAGAGAGAGAGAGAGAGAGAGAGAGAGAGAGAGAGAGAGAGAGAGAGAGAGAGAGAGAGAGAGAGAGAGAGAGAGAGAGAGAGAGAGAGAGAGAGAGCGAGAGCGAGAGCGAGAGCGAGAGCGAGAGAGAGAGAGAGTGGATGGGGTAAAATAAATGGGTCTGCAACTGAGCTGAGAGGAAGGACGAAAGGAAGGAAGGAAGGAAGGAAATAAAGCGAGAGAGAGAGAGAGAGAGAGAGAGAGAGAGAGAGAGAGAGAGAGAGAGAGAGAGAGAGAGAGAGAGAGAGGAAGTAAACTCTAATCCGGTACAGAAGAGTTTGGGAGTGAGTGAGAACTGAATTGGTGAGAGTGGAGAGGAAGGTTTGAGCCCCAAATCTCTTTCGTGCGGATTCAATCTAAATGAAACATGTTGACTCCAGTAGCAAGAGGAAGAGGAGAACGAGGATGTGAGAGAGAAGGGGAAATGGAGGAGGAGGAGGAGAAGGAGGAAGAGGAAAAGGAGAAAGAGGTAAAAGTTTGATGTGTTGGAGGAGGAAGGAAGGTGAGGGAAGGAAGGAGGGAGATGTGTGTGGTGTGGATTGAGAATGAGATGGCAAAAGGATGCTGGTGGCTTGCACTAGAGATAATATTCCATCCTGTGTGGAGAGTGAATTTGAGGAGTGAAGGAAGGAGGGAAAGGAAAGAGGAAAGGATGAAAGACAGAGAGTAAAAGAGAAAAAAAAGTGATAGAAAGAGACTTATAACGAACTATAACATTATACAACACACGTATATTGATAAAACATGAATTAATACATATATAACAAAGGAATGCAAGAAAACTCAATGAACAGTTACATATAATAAAAAAAAACACCACACACTAAAAAAAAAAAATATAAAATAGGATAAAGTAAATAAATATAATACAATCAACCTCACAACAACCCGTCGCCAAATCAGCACAATAAGCCCGACCTTCAGCATCAGGCGCAGCAGGTGAGCCTCGCAGCCCCAGGTGAAAGCACTTTGTGGGTCCGTGCTGCTGCCTCCCTCCCGCCGCCATGATGGGTCGCGGATTTAGAAACGAGTGTGTTGTAGTTTCATTTTGTGCATTTTGTGGCATTGTGTGTGTATGTGTGTGTGTGTGAGTTTACTTTTCAGGCTTATTGTGTATGTGTGTATGTGTGTGTGTGTGTATTTTTGGTATGAGTGTGTGGGTGTATGTTTTCTTTTTTTTTCCTAGTGCAGATTGTTGTCCTGGAAAATACGTATCATGACTGTAAAATGTTGTTCATATTTTGGTTCACTTTTTTTCAAATGTAACTGTATTGTGCAAAAATTTTTTCATATATATATATATTTTTTCATTTTTTGTGTATTTTGTGTGTTTTCCCACGAGTCTGTTTGCATTATGAGCGCTATAGCTGTTATTACCGGCGTTATTTTTGCTGTTATTCTTGTTAATGTTGGTGTTATTGTCAGTGTCGTCGTCGTTGTTGTCACTACCCTTGCTGCTTGGCCACGTAAGGTGCAACACAACCCACTAACTGTCACGGATTTAACACGCTTCCATTAAATTGCCTTTACCTATGGCACCGAGTATTATTTTTGCCGTTCTGTTTTTAATCGAATTTGTTGCAATACATTTTTGCTGTGCTCTATTTCACGCCTCTGCAGTTTATTTTTCATATCTTTTAGTTGAGTTTCCATTTGGCGTTGGTGTGCTCGCGTGCGTGTGTGTGTGTGTGTGTGTGTGTTTGTTTGTTTCTCACGGGTGGCATGAAATATATAGTGTTTTCAGTGATAACCGCTATATAGAACCATCTCTTATTTCACTGCCCAGCTCGCATTCATGTTCGGATTTATCCCTGGCAACAGCATGGAAAATTATGTGACTGTATTAATATAGTTTATCGCGCGCGTGTGTGTAAACTGTAAAGAGAACCGGTTACCAGGGGCTCCTCTATAAATAAATACAGGTAGTACTTCTAGCTGAGTGCAGGTGATTAATTACTGCGGCATCTGGGGATTTGTTCCGGTAAGTCTTAAGTGGGCGAGGGTAAGGCATACCACTTGATGCACTAGACTTGCAGTGCCGCGTTCATCAGTGTATTATATTCAACTCCTGCCTCGTAACTAGTCTCCTACATAGTTATTGTTTATTGTCCTTTGTCATTTATCTCGGATGCTGTTATGTTTTTTTTATAATTCACAATACAAATTAAAATAAAATGTGTTAAGGATATTTTTTGTTGAGTATTAATGGTAATGCTAATGGTACATCATCATTGTTAATGCCTGAACATCATTAGCTGCTTTATTAATAAGCTCAAATAAACTTTCTAATTAACCTCCAAGCAAATTTTGTAGAAACACGTGTATGCTTCCTACCGTCCCATTATTTTCAGCTCATTAGCAAGAATAATGTAGCCAATTACCAACATTATATCACCTGATCTTTTCCTTCCCTTTCTCGATCGTAATAATAATAATACAAAAAAAAAAACTAACAAGTATCTAATATATTCCTCTCTCTTTACCTACACAGCTATTCCTCCTCCTCTCTTCCTTCCTCTCCTTCTCCTCCTCCTCTTCCTCTATCATTCGTACTTTACAGATCCAATTCCCATCCAACACGTTGAGTCACACGTTTATGACTGCCCCCACGCCGCCCTAAACTACTCTATAAAACATTTAAGTCGCAATCAACTAAAGTCGTCTCGGGCATCTCACAGCGAACACAGCCACTTCACTTCTTCTTCATCTTCTTCTTCTTCTTCTTCTTCTTCTTCTTCTTCTTCTTCTTCTTCTTCTTCTTCTTCTTCTTCTCTTTCTTCTTCTCCGCAATTCTCCCTCTCTTACATCCTTCCCATCCATCCTTATCTCCTTGCTCTTCCCTTTTCATTGCTACTTTCTTACTTAATCTCTTCTTATTCCCTTTCTATCACTTCTTTACTTCCCTCTTTTCTTTTTTCTCTCTCTCTCTTTTCAGTATCTCGTTTTCTGTACCCAAGAATTTATAGTACCATCAACAGCTAAATTTCTTCCTGTCTGTGTATATCTGTATCTCATGTCTGTCTTCACACTCGGATTGGTTGACAGGCAGGAAAGGGATTGGAACTAACGCAGCAGTCAGTACCAATCCCTTTCCTGGTAAGTACTTCACATTTCTCAATCATAAGTAACATTCCGATACATTTCAATTACATATTCACTTTATTTGTCTATTGAAAACGTATTTTGTGATCATATTTTTACTTGCTATTTAATCCTATTCCAACACATTGATTTTTTATGTTTGTTTCCGTTTGTTTTGTTGATTTTGTACTGTGATTTGAGGTCAATTGAGGTAGATTCACTAAAAGGGGGAACCGAGGTCTGTTTGTTTATTTATTCATTTATGTGTTTATTTATCTGTCTATTTATGTGTTTGTTTTACGATATATGCACGAATGTTTCATCTCTTCTTTTGTTTATGTAACTGTTTCTCTCTCTCATCTCTCTCTCTCTCTCTCTCCCTCTCACTTTCACACACGCACACACACACACACACACACACACACACACACACACACACACACACACACACACACACACACACACACACACACACACACACACACACACACACACACACACACACACACACACACACACACACACACACACACACACACACACACACACACACACACACACACACACACACACACACACACACACACACACACACACACACACACAGAGACACACATTCACTTAACCTCGCCTGTCTGCCAATCTCTACCCCGTTTCGTCCTTGCATTCCTCCCACTTACTTCCTTCTCCTTGCTAACCCGTCTCGAGCTGCTCTCTCTTGTCTACCTCGCTGAAGTATCATCTGACACACAAACCATAAAAGAAAACCTCCTACCACTCACTTCACGGCTCCTCGTTCACACTGCGTCCTCGTGGTGTAAGCCAGACTCAGGCACCCACGCGAGGACTTGTCACCCGTTCAGATTGTAAAAGAGGAAAGAAAGAGAGGACAAAAAGGAAGGGAGCAAAAAAGAGTTGAATTGATAGGTTTCTGCCCAGCCAATTCTGAAAGGATAGGAACCAATTTTATTATGTGGAAAGAGTATGGAAAGGCTGTTCCAGAGGATTGTATTAAGCCAGATTGAAGGGGCTTTAGAGAGAGAGAGAGAGAGAGAGAGAGAGAGGAGAGAGAGAGAGAGAGAGAGAGAGAGAGAGGAGAGAGAGAGGAGAGAGAGAGAGATGAGAGGAGAGAGAGAGGAGAGAGAGAGAGAGAGGAGAGAGAGAGAGAGCGAGAGAGCGAGAGCGAGAGCAGCGAGAGCGAGAGCGAGAGAGAGAGAGAGAGAGAGAGAGAGAGAAAGACATGAGTTGCGTGTCTTAATCTTAATATAATAATACAAATGTTGTACCTTGTTATGTCTGGTTGCATAAGTTCACGAAATATTTCTTTAGTGTATTTAATTTTGACATTAATACCAAACACTTATGTACTTAGAAACGCCCTCACACACGCAAACAAACACACACACACACACACACACACACACACACACACACACACACACACACACACACACACACACACACACACACACACACACACACACACACACACACACACACACATACCCCCCCCCACACACACACACATACAACACCATTTAATTAATTTCACCTCATGCAAGCAATTCCACATCTGTATTACATTGTAGTCCTTCACAAAATATCCTTGTATAACCTCTCCTTCCTTCCTTCTATCCTTCTATCCTTCCTTCCTTCCTTCACTAAAGACACCGCGTCACCCCCAGTAAGTCTGCCTTCAAGCACTGTTCCGTCTTTCCTAATATTTACGGGATTGGCGTAATGTCCTACTACTATCCTGCCTTTGTCCGCTCGACTCGTAAACTGGAGCGAGACTTCCCCATCTGCTGACGACTATTGCCTTTCCCCGATAAAACCTGAGGCTCAGCTAGCGTTACCGACCTTCCCGCAGCCGTCCTGAGCCGAGGTCGAATCCGTGTCGTTTTGTGCACATTAGGGATTTTCTTCACACTGAATCCCTCCTCTCGCTCGTGTATCGGGATTATTACTCTCACTTTAGTTTCTCTCTCTTTTTTTTTTTGTATTATTAGTGTTAAGGATGATGTTTTAGCTTTTTTTTCCCCTTCTTTATATCTTGTTTTTTATTATTGATGTTTGTTGCTTCGAAAATTCGTATATATACATTTTAGCAACAGACGATTTATATATATTTACAATTCTCCTCTTCGTCTTCACATTATAACTGTCCAAGATGCAAGGGTCACAATAATAATAATTTTTCCCAAGAGCGTCTGAGTTTTAGGTGTGATGCTTATTTTCAGTGTAAGACTATCCTTTGTGCGACCTTCTCTGCTGTACCAAGACGGGATCCCTTATAGATTTCGTGTTTTTCCGAGCGAGGTTCCTTCCCCTATTGTGCCGCGGGTGGAGGTCATGGCGACTTGAGCGAAGGCGAGAATCTGAAAGGAAAGAAAGAGGGTTCAGAAATAAAGAAGAGAGAAAAAGAGATGGAGAGATAGGAAGGTGCTATAAATATGACTGCAGATTGTATGAAAATTATAACACTAAGCTGTTTATACATATACACTTTTATTCAATAGGTGTCATAATAATCAAGCAGGCAGTCATAATGGTTGAGAAAAATATAGTTATGAGAAGAATATAACGAAAATCAAGGGTAAGAAAGATAAATGATGGGTCGGGGTGAAGGACCTTGACCCGGAGGAGGATAAAAACAGCCTCTGAGAAAGGGTCACGATGGAGGAAGTTTACCCAAACGACGGGGAAGCGTGGGAGGAGGAGGAGGGGAAGAAAGAAAGACGGGGAAGAGGAGGAGAAGGAGGAGGAGGAGGAGGAGGAGAAGGAGGAGGAGTAAGGTTGAGATTAGGTGACAAAGACTACATGAGACGGAAAAAAAAAGAGAGGAAAAAAGTGACTCCAGACGAATTGTGACAAAAATGGCAGACAGATATTATTTTCTGTTTCTCACACCTCAACATACGCCATTCTCTCTTCTCTTTGTTCCCTTTTTTTTATATTCTCTTATGCTTTCAAATAATTCTCCGTCTTACTTCCTCAATTCTCTCTTCTCTCATTCTCTCACTTCACATTTTCTATTCAATCTCGTTCCGACCTCTTTGTCCCATTCTTTCTTTCCACACTCTCCTCTTTCTCTTTTTTTCTTTCCACTCTAGGCTTTGCAAGATTATTACCATTCTCCTTCCTTTCTGTAACCATTTCACTCGCTCTTTTCTTTTACCTTTTTCCCTTGCCTGAGCACTTTAATATCCCTCCTCCTCCTCCCTCTTCGCCCTCCTCCTCCTCCTCCTCCTTGCTGTGTCTTCACCTTACATAAGCTCTTTAGTCGACTGTATAACATCTGGTGAAGGTAAAGGTGGACCGCCGCACCAGCTTCAGCTCCACCTGCCCCTCGTCCCTGCAGCTCCCTGGCATCTGTGACTCGCGATAAGCCAGCTGGATTAAAGGAGGAAGAGAGTGGAGAGAGAAAGAGAGAGAAAGAGAGAGAGGAAGAGAGAGAAAATGCAATATTCTGATAGAACGACGTTATGATAGCGTCCCTGGCGGCATTCTCGAGGCTGTAAGTGGACTGTAAACCGCGTCTTGTGAACATTTTTGTCGTATAATCGAGGTTGGCTAAGCGATCGGCCGGCATTCCTTCGGTGGATTAAAAGGATGTCTGAGCAACATTAGGCAGGTACGGCGAGTCGCGTGGCCCAGTTTGCAACATTCTTCTCCCCCAAGTGGTTTGTACTCTAATGTAGGGATGTTGACACACGGCCCAGACTGACGGTTCGCAAGATGAATGATCGTGTGTGGGTCTGACTTTCACCCTCCGCCTGCGACTCCCAGCTGCGCCTCCTCCCGACAGATGGCGGCTCAGATGGCTGGCTCACTTTGCTCCCCAAACATCCTCCGATAAGCGAGATAAGAGATAGTGGAGTTGTGAGAACGTTTTCTTCTCATGATTCACAGATTGTTTGATGGGGAACTTAATCCTTGTTTTATTCGCATTATTGCCTTGCTTTGCGGCGGTGATCGTGATGCTGACAAGATTAGGACGTGGTTTTTTTTTTGTCTTGATTATATGATGAGGTTCTAATTGTGATAAATGCCACGTGTGTTTTTGATAATCGTTTGTGTTATGTTTGAATTATACTAAAGGTGACTTGTTGTGTATCTAATTATGTGATTATGAAAGTCATTATATATCAAATTCTTCGTTTTAATTAGTATCCTATTATCTGTTATCTATTAATTAATTACTTATTTAACTTTCTCTTAAGGGGTAAAGTGTTTATGAATTTATTAGTTTTTGTTTAAATAATTAATTCCCTTCGTGGTGCTTTCCCTTTCCTCTTTCATACCTTTTTTTGTGGTCTGTGGGGAGTCATGCAGCCTTTTCCTCTCCTTTCCTTTCCTTTTCCCTCTTTGTTTTCCTTCCATCTCTCCCTACATTACTCTCTCCTCTCTCTTTGCTTGCCTTCCTCCCACACTCGCTCCTTCCTACCCTCCCTTCCTTCCCTTCCTTCCTACCCTCCCTCCTACTTGCATCCAAATTTACAATCCTTCCCTTCCTCCACCTCGGCCTCATCACCCTTCAAGCTCCTCTTTGACTCCTAAACCTCACTCTTGTCTGCCTTACTTCCCTTCCCTCTTTCTTTCTCTCTCTCTCTCTCTTTTACTTCATTATCTCTCCTTTACTTCAATCTCTTTCTCTTTCTACTTTACTTCATTGTCTTCGTCCAGATTTTACTCAAGTTGTGCTATTTTATCCTCCTTCCCTTACTCCCTCACTGTCTTTATCTCTCTATCTTTCCCTTCCTTCCCTTCTCTTCCCTTCCCTTCCTCCCCTCCTGTTCTTGTTTTACTCTCTTCTCATAGTGTATCTTTCATTTTTTTGGTGTTGTTGTTTTGTTTTGATACTTGCTCACCCTTCTCCGGTTTAGGATATTCTTACCCATCCTCTGCTCTCTCTCTCTCTCTCTCTCTCTCTCTCTCTCTCTCTCTCTCTCTCTCTCTCTCTCTCTCTCTCTCTCTCTCTCTCTCTCTCCTTCCCTTGCTCGTCTTTCTTTCATTCACCTTTACACCCCACAACTTCCCTTCCTGACCTCACACACACACACACACACACACACACACACACACACACACACACACACACACACACACACACACACACACACACACACACACACACACACACACACACACACACACACACACACACACACACACACTTTCCTTTCCTACTCCTACACATTCTCCCTTCCTTTCCTCCACCCTCTCTTCTTCCCTTATCCTCCCACCTACCCATACGCTCCCTCCCTTCATTCACCCTCACACCCACAACCGCCCTTCCCACCCCACCCTAGTACACACACACACACACACACACACACACACACACACACACACACACACACACACACACACACACACACACACACACACTCCTCCCTCCCTTCCTACCCACGCTAGTCATCTGGGGAGAGGAGGAGGAGGAAGGGGAAGGGAGGGAGGGAGGGAGGGAGGGAGGGAACACGACAGAATGATTAACGACTGCGACTACTTACTCTGATTACGGCCGAAAGTCTTTCACCGGTTCGAGCCCCGCAGATAACGAAGAGCTGAGGGAGGAAGGGAGTGGGAAGAGTAACCGAGGAAAGCTCTGATGTGCGAACGAGATCATCAAATTTTTGTAACTGTCAGAGAAAGGAAGCGAAAGAGCGAGTTGACAGGGTTAGTTTGATCCAATTTTCGTATCTGCCAGGGGATAGAAGAAGAGGAGGAGGAGGAGGAGGAGGAGGAGGAGGAGGAGGAGGAGGAGGAGAGGGTGTAAGGATTAGTGTTCTTTGGTGTTTTGCTGCTGGTTGTGTCTGGGGTTAGCATGAGAGGCGCCCTGGGTGTGTGTGTGTGTGTGTGTGTGTGTGTGTGTGTGTGTGTGTGTGTGTGTGTGTGTGTGTGTGTGTGTGTGTGTGTGTGTGTGTGGTGTGTGTTGGGAGTAATGAAAGCGGATGATGTAAAGAAACACTGTCTCTTAGTTAATTAAAAAAATGTTCGCTTTAATTACTGATATTCATTGCATCTAAACTTTTACCTTTATTAATTTTACACATACAATTACTTTTTTCCTTGTGTATATAATTAACTAGAAGACAATGGCAGCTGTTTCAGAATACTCAACAATGCTTTACAGTTACAGTTACAATATTTTTAAGCCAGTCACTTGTCTCTAATAATTTGCGTTCGTGCACTCAAAAAATACACGTAAATTTCCCTTCCTTAATGAACTTACCAGTCACAACGGTAATTTTAACCTTCCTCTTCCCTGACAACTGTTCAGCATGCAGGAGCGAACTGACTTTTCTCTTATGCCTGTCTAATGATCCTTTTTTTATTATGTTGCGACTATTCCCTTCGGGGCTGCTCACCTCAAGTCGCCTCGTTGTGATGGTAACTCAAGGCGCCTCAGGACAGGTACTCTGAAAAACCAAGCTGGACAAGGGACGCGGTGGTGGAGGCAAACACTACCACAAAGCGTGTATGTTTACTTTACCTGAGTTACCCCTTAAGGTCATAGAAAGTGGGATGAGAGCTTGACGATTTATCATGATCTGAGTGTCGATCGTTGTAGCGTAACCTAAGAAGAGACTTTGAATGGTGTTATTGGACTCCTTTATATAGTTTTACGGTACGCATTTAAAGGGGTGAGTGGACTTTTGATCTAATTTCGTGTTGTGGTAAAGGCGAAAGTTGCTTGAGTGTAGTACGGTATAGAGAATGGGGTGAGGGTGTGATGTGGTGGTGGCGCTGCTCTGGGTGTGTTGGGGAAATCGATGGGTGCGACTCCCAACCTGGCCCACATGTGTTGTGCTTCTATCGATCTGAGTGAGTTGCTATTTTGTGGTCAACGTGTGTGGGTGTGTGTGTGTGTGTGTGTGTGTGTGAGAGTGTGTGTGTGAGGGGGGGGGATGAGTCAAACTGCGTGTAGGTATGTATGAAGGTTAAGGAAAAAGAGAAAGAAAGGAAGAAGGAAATATAGAAACAAGGTTGAGGTGTGGATAAGGAAGAGAAGGTGGGTGAGTGAGGGTGGATGTCGGGGTGGATGGATAGGCAGGCAGTCAGGCAGGAGTAGCGGGGTCACTGTGGCTGGGGTGAGCTGGGGTGAGGTGGGGTGAGGTGGGGTGAGGGCTGTGTGGGGTCCTGGTTTCACTATCACTCCATCACCAAGGATGCATCACCTTCCCGGCCACTCGTCTTGTTTCCTTCACAAACTCTTCCTGTTTTCTCCGCGTGTCCCTCGACGATTGAGGAATGACGAAAGGAAAGAGAGAGAAAATATAGATAAAAAAAAGGTAGTTTCAGAAGGAGTGTTGTGTGCATAAGTCATCATGAAACGTAAGAAATTAACAAGACTTTGGTGACCGTGCGAAACTTTAAGAAGCGTGGGACCATGAAATAACCAGAAGGGAAAGAAAATTGAGGGTGTAAGAGAATAAAAAGGCAATTGTGATGTAATAGTAAGTTTTGTGTATACGCGTGTGTGTGTGTGTGTGTGTGTGTGTGTGTGTGTGTGTGTGTGTGTGTGTGTGTGTGTGTGTGTGTGTGTGTGCGTGTGTGTGTGTGGCATAGAAAGGGTGACAGTCATGGTCGGACCTCCTCTGTGGATCGTAGGGAACAATAGGAATCTTTATACTTCCCTTGACTTACTCAGCGGCTACAGGGACATTATGCTCGCTATCAGATCACCTCTCGCTCTCCACCTTTCATCCCCTTCCATCTCATTCACCCCTTTAAATCCCCTTTCCTCTCTTCCCCAGGCAATCCTTCATCTTCTATCTCATTCCTTACACATTTATTCCTTACGTGTGCTCATCCTTCTTTACACATGAACTATAATTCATCCACTACGACTGACTTCTCCCTCTCTCTTTTCATCCTCCTTGCATTCATCTCCACCACACTCCCCCTTCCTAACATGCCAGCTTGTCGTCTTCATCACACCCACGCTCTCCTTCTCATCTCCAAACGATTCCTAAATTTGCTTCCCGGTGAGATTGATGCTTAGGCGAGCTTAACGGAGGAATATGTGAAGGTGTTTGCTCAGACGAAGGTGCAATTGAGAAGACAGGCTGGCAGACGTATGGGAGTGTTTGTTACCAGAGCCTCGAAGGGTGATAGAGGAGGAGCTTGGGATTATTAGCGGAGCAGTTCATTGTAAGCTTCGTGGGGCCTCTTGGCAGGGAAGGCAGAGGCATAGAAATGGCTTTATTGAAGTTATCTCTCAGTCCGGGAGGAGGAAATGGCTGGGTTAATTGCTTCGGTTATTGGTTTCTGCGTGAATGATATCTTACCC
>JAPQNM010000008.1:9847219-9934669 GCA_029783475.1 Metacarcinus magister
ACACACACACACACACAAAGACACACACGCACACACACACACACACACACACACACACACACACACACACACACACACACACACACACACACACACACACACACACACACACACACACACATTGCTGCTGTCTGTCCACCAAGCAGCAGCCCCACAAAGGCATCCACACGCCAAGAAGAACGATCCTATCCACATTAACGGGGTGAAAAATTGTGGTAAATTCATGAAATCCTGAACAGCTCAGTAACCACAGCCGGGTGATGGATGGAGAGTAATAAGATGGTTGGTGATACCCGCCCTGCCCCGTGATGGATAGATTCACTCTCAATTTTGCGAGTTGATGGAGGGAGGACAAGGGTCGGGATAGACTCAGCCTGTGGACGGAGATTGACGGGATGGGGTCCGTCACATGTTGCGGACAGGTAAGGGCCACGTGGGAGCCAGGCGTTAAGTTAAGGGCGAGGGGAAAGAGAGGAACGATGGGAAAAAAGGGTAACGAGCACACCTGAGAGCGCTAACAAGGTAAATATGGAAAGGGACGGCGGAGGGACAGAGGAAAATATATGACTACATAGATAAATAAATATATATAGGGATAAAGAAATAACAGAAAATAGAAATGATATAGAAAATTATACAAACATTATTATCATTATTATTTATCGCTGGCATCGTTTTCATGACCAAAGTAACCTAACATTTGAGGAAAAGAAAGCAACACTAACATAAACCTCACGTGACACCGAGGACTCTTCCCTCCCACACACCTTGGCACACGCAGAACATACCCACATAGAGTGCCAGCCAGGTGGAGGGTGTACCTGGACTTACCTGCACACACACTCACCTTGATTATTGTCACCCTCCCCCTTCCTCCCCCTTCCTCCCGCCGGTGGGCTGATGGATGACCGGTGGCCACACACGGATAAGTGTGATGGATTACTGAGCGAGATGGATAATGTCTCCAGGATGCATGTTTGGAGTTTATTAACGATACAAAAATAGGAGTGGAGGCACTTTGCGGGAGGAGGCGAAGCAAAGTTCCTCCAACATGTAATGGGCGGAAAATTTATTGTTCAGAAATCCTACCTTATTTTTCCTTTTTTCTGATGTTAGTGTGTGTGGGACGTTACCTAAGTGCGTTGTCAGGAAAATGTATTTGAACTCGTAAAATATTGTAGATGAAACAAGAATAAGAGGAATGTGACCAAACGAAAGAATAGGTCGCGGAAGATAGGGAGAATGGGAGAGGGCAAGAGAGAGGGAGGGAGAGATGACGAGAGAAGGAAGGAAGGAGAGGTGACAAGGAGGTGAGAGACGCCTCGCCCTCCACCATGTCTGTCACGAGGGATTTTTCTTGTTTATTTATTTATGTGACGCTTTCTTTGGGGTCTCGCCTCGCTACTCGCCTCGGCCCTTCTTGTCTCGGAAAACAATGCGCCAGTCTTAAAGATGCGATGTTTTCTTTGTTGCTCATGTTATATTTTTATGCTGGTGAAGGCTCTCAAGTTTTGTGGTGTAATCTTTACTGGTTCTCTCACACGCCGGATGTATTTACCATTCCTTCATATGGACTTACCACAAAACGTTACCTTTTTGTTAACTTTTTTCCTGACTGGCTATTCTCCGTCTGAGGTTGTCTAATTTGAAAAGGTTCCTTCCTCTCAAAAGGAGGACCCATAGAGGTAGTGGTTGGAGGAATCCTTTATGAGTTCTGTGAGGGAGATCCACACAACAGTGCCTTTAGAGTGACTGGTGGTGGCAGGCTAACAGTGTAATGCGGCGGCCCTTGGTATCATTAGTATCAATATTTCTCAGTCCTCTCCGCTTCCTCTCAGGCCTCAGCGGGGAAGGGTCAGGGGAAGGGAAGGGAAGGGACGTAAAGGTGAATCACAAAAAGGACACACACACAAAAAATAAATGTATCAGAAGGAAATGATATCGTGTACCAAAAAGTTAACCTCCTTTTCATATAATTTCAGAACGGTTGAAAGGGATGGAAGATGAAGGCAACAAGACGAAGTGACGTGACGGTGTAGGTCGAGGCGCCATCTCTTGCCGGTATAATAAACTACGGTTGGATGACTGGCTAAGATAACGTCACTTTAAACTTTTATTTTTTTTTCCTTCAAGTTAAGGGTGCTGTTTTTTTCTTCTTCCTTCTTGCTAAATGAGGTGTTTGACATATGAGTGTAAGCAGTGAAATTGATGAATGGAAGTACTGTGTGTAAAGGATGTGTGTGTGTGTACTTGTATCTTGTACCCTAAAATCATCTGCACATTATTTTTTTCTTCTCCTTCCTCATCATTTATTTTGCTTCACATTCAAGGTTATTTATGCCTCTATACCTTCCTTGTTTGTTTATTGTGTTGCGATTTTGAAGCAGTTTTGTGGGTAAGTTCAGTTATTCATATTGATACGATATGCATTTTATTTTTAGTGCATTTATCACGTGGACATCCAAAATTCATATATACATCCACAGAATCAAGTCTATGCTATTCATTTTTCTTATCTAACTCCTCTTCCTTATCCTCCTCCTCCTCCTCTTCCATCTCTCTTCTGCTCTATGGTCATTCAAAACTAGACTTTATCTCGAAGAATCATGCGTTTCGTCTTTGCCATTCCTCCCCTTTGCGCTTCATTGCACAGCGACACACGTCATTTCACGAAGCGAGTCCGTCCCTGGACACGAAAAATCATCCTTCGCTCTCTCTTCCTTGGAGGGTAAAGAGCCGTGAACGCCCCCTTCTGACCCAGCGAAGTTAAAAAGTTAGAGGTGGGAAAAGTCAGTGGAAGATGGAGGAGGAGGAGGAGGAGGAGGAGGAGGTGAATAATGATGATAATAATAGTAATAATGATAACAATAGTAGTAATACAAATATTATGATAATGATGATACGAAGAAGAAATATCAGCATCAGCAAAATAAAAGAAGAAAAGAAAAAAAAGAGGAGGAGGAGACAGCCGCTAACACGTAGGCAGAAATGTGTTGAAGGGAAGGGAAACGACAGGTGTCGCAGATATGAGGAGGACGAGAGAGGAGAAAAGGAAGAGGAGGAGGAGAAGAAGGAGGAGGAATAACTAGATGAACGGGAAAAGGGAAGGAGGGAAGGAGAAGGTTGCGAAATAATGTTAATAATAGTGAAGAATATAATATTTCATCATCAAAATCAAATACAAAGAATGGAAATAAAAAATACTCGCAGCAGACAAAAAAAAACCCATAACATATATAACCATAAACATGAAATTATTGAACTGAACTAAAGAATAAAACAACATATTGATAAAAATAAAGTCTTGAGAGGCGAAAATGAAGGAGTAGGAGGAAGAAGAGAAGGGGGAAAAACCAGGGAACGAAAAGAAGGAGGAGGAGGAGGAGGAGGAGGCAGGGCGAAGGATTGATGAAAAGAGGAGGCCAGGGAGAGAGACCGATGGCAAGGAGACGAGGATCAAATGGATTCAGCGATTTCTAAACAGCGAGTGACCAGCCAGACTCTCGGAAATGCCTCTTTTTCCCTTCCTCTTTCTCTCTTGGTTCCTGATGCTGTTTGTCCCATTCCTTCCCTTGTGGCCTCTTATTTATTCTAGTGTTACGTGCATCTCCTTTAAGTTTGCTGTTTATATACTTGGTTCTTGCATTATTTATATGTATTGTGCGTGGATATTTTACTTTTATTTAGTGAACAAGTAATAGGATGAATAGATACTAGAACAAAAGGAAATAGAGATGGATTGATAGATAGATGGAAACATAAGTAAAATAAAATAAAATAATTATATTTTTTATGCAATTTTCACGAACTTTTAGTCAGATATTAACATAAACACGACACCTGCATTGCATATTTACGTTCCTACTTTTGTATAATAAAATAATACATGTATTCTGAAACTGGAAACACAAAACATGTCTTGCCTCACCTGTACAATTTCCCATTTTTACATTTTTTTTTCTCACCGCAGGAAATCGCAGATGGTGAAGTCCTCTGGAACCACACCTGTTAAGCTCCACACACTCACCACCTGTAGTCCTCCACCCCTCCGCCTGCTCCACCTACAAGCTGCTGCTCCACCGCTTTTATTCACACCCGTAAACTACCCTGTATATCCGGGCTTTTGTTGCTTTCCTCAGAAGCTCGTTTCTACAGGTATCTTGCGGTTGAGAGACACTTCTACCAGACCTTCTGCATGCAACTTGCCCTCTAGGTATGGCGACTATAAGGAGAAAAGGAGAATATTCATGTTATTTCTGTGATTCTTTTAAGATATCAAGTTTATCATTACTTATATAGGAGTTGAGTGTATTTTATTATATACGTATGCATTTTGATAACTGATTGTATATGTGAGGCCTTTATAATAGGCTTCGTTGTGATTTAAATGTGTTACGTACAATCGTCTGTGTCGCCGATTCTTGCCATTTGACGTATTCTATGATTCGCTTTATCTATGACTTGAAATAAAATGAATAACCCCACTGGCTTCGTTACTTCATTTGTTGATACACGTGTACGCTGTGACATTGCTGGCGAGAACTCATTGTAAGATTAGACTTTGTAGTTAGTTATTCTGTTGTGATTGGTAGATTAGACGTCCTGAGTGGTTCCTTCACTTCTCATTGCTTCCGTGATGGGTAAGGGTACACTGTCATCCATAATACACTTCAGATTTTCATACATTCATTAAAATTATGTTCAATCTAACGCAAGCATGACATTCCGCGGGTCGTAATTTGAAAGTGAAAGAAAACGGAATCTCATCTTTGAACAACTAACCATACATTCAATTCACACATTATTAACAATTCTGATGTTGTTTGGTACACAGATAAATACTTAATATAAATTATAATCATAAAATACATTAGATAAACTCCCAATCACTGAATCACTGTCAATCGCTATTCATTGCAACACCTCTGGCAACACATCCCATCTTCTTCCCCGTACGTAACGTATTACTTGCTAGTGACGCGGAGGTTATGTGTCCGTGAAATTACCCAACTGTGTCGATTCCTCATCACCTGGGGCCTTCAACAGTGATCAAGGTGAGTCATGAGTGCTTCTACTTTAAGATGAGTGATGGGAGGTGATGACTGTGGTGATGCATGAGTGAGTAAGAGGTGATGAAGAAGTGAAAGTTTGAAGCGCGTGAACCACCTGTGCTCGGTTCATTTTCTTCCCACTGTTACGTGACCGCTGTTCCCTCTTATTTAATGCCTCCTGAAGCTTCACAGGTTACGTTATGTTTCAGGAGATGTTATTAATGTGCTTCGGATGCTATAAGAATGATATTGGTTATGGTGTTTTATGGAAAGGATGAATGAATAGTGAAAATGTGTCTAGTGTGAGGAGGAGCGGACAGGCGTGGACAGGCTGGCACATGATGGCCGCTACGACGAGGCTACTGGTGATCGCGTCGCCCTCGTGTGCCATAGGAATTAGTTGATTATTTTGAGTTACTGTTGTTGATTCCATGTGTAGTTGGTCAAAGGAGTCTTGTTGGTATTAAATGAAATGAAATGATTAAATATTACTAAAAAATATATTAACGTGGAAGGTATGAATACGTATAATATTTTGACATTGATTTAATTAAGCTTAAGAATGACTAAAAAAAATATGAATGGACGCTAAAGAAGTGCTCTTATTAATTAAAGTGCATGAAATCTGTGCTCAAGGGCATCACATTGGCTCTGTATTGCAACTTTCCTCCGAATAGTTCCGTCAATTTCAAGTCAGTTCAGCCACGAGGGAGTCAATTTAGTTATGATTAAGTCAAGACAATCTAGAGTGAGTTAGATCAGACTCGAGGACGTCTGTTTGACTTATAAAACAGTCGGATTGGCCTAAAGCAAAACGAATAGGCTATACTTGATTTGATTGATTTTACGCTGTAGGGCAAATAGGCTACAAGTAAGTCAAATATACGTCAAATTAGCCTCAAATAAGTCTCATCAACCTCGACGATGTATGGTTGGCATCTAGTAAGTTTTGTAGTTTTGAGTAAGCCATGATGACCTTGAAAAAGACCTACCTTACCTATAGAAGTAATCAGATCAGCCTCGGGAACTTTATTTAAATTTCCGATAAATCAGGTTAGCCTCCGATGAATTTGAACGACCTCGTGAAGGACTAGTTTGTCTCTATATAGCTCAATGGACCTGAAATAAATCAAGTCTTTAATAAAAACCAGAAAATATAATATCAACCTTAAGAGTTCAGCCTCGAGTAAGTCAGATCAGTGTTGAAAGCATGAGGTCGTTAACGAGAAGATAAAATCGGTCTGAAAGAGTCGTTTGGGTTTGAATATGAGCAGTTATGTGCTATAAGGGTTGAATCACTCTTGAAATGGTAGTGAGGACCTCTCGAGAATGTGATTGTTGTGTAAAGGTGTTAAGGTTGGTCTCGAAAGGATCAAGGAGGACCTTAAAGGGTTTAATCGTCCTCGAGAGAAGGAAAGTGGCCTCTAAAATGACGAAAATTGTTGTTGCAGGAGTGAGTTATTTTCATATAGAGTCAGATTAATCTGGAGAGGGAAGAAGCGGTTTTCATGGCAAAGCTAATCCTCGAGTAGGTGATGTGGTTGTAGTGGTAGCTATGTCGACCTCGAGTGAGTGAATGAGTGAGTGAGTGGCCTCGATAGGGTATAAACTGACCGTGAGTGTTTAAATAGTAATCAGGTTGTGGTCAGTTTGTCTGGGATACTCATTCGGGTCTGGCAAATTAGCTTAGTCAGGCCAGGCTGATTAACTCGAAAGCGTATTATGTAAATTTAACTATTATTACCATACTATTATTATTATTATTATTATTATTATTATTATTATTATTATTATTATTATTATTACTGATAGACGTACAGTTGTGGAATTAGTGCTGGTAGGAGGAAGGGAGGGTTAGTTAGGTGAGGTTGGTTGTAATGTTATAGCCAAGAGCATTTCTTCCCAGGCGGCAAGGTCTCGTGCACACTCAGCAACTCATAAGGTGTAGGAGATAAGAGGAAGGAAGGGCGGTGCTGAAGGATGCTCGAGGTCCTAATGTGGAGGGGAATAGAGGCGATTTTATTCCTTACTGAACTGTGGAGTAGAATGACTGTGTGTGAATGTCTTGTGTGTATGTGTGTATATGAATATTGTCTTTCTGATTCGATTTCACTTGTTTTATTTATTGATTTATCATGGATTTAACTTCATATCTGTACTTTATTATTTTATTCACATTTATTATTCATTTACTCACTTATTATTTTTTTTTTTCGTTTTTTGCATTTCGGATCCAAAATATTCGTTACCTTCGATTTTACTAACCACTTACCCTTCACATCCTTTCTTCACTTTCCATTAGTTCCCCTTTCTGTCTTCTCATTCTTCCGCATCATGTTCTTAATTCTTCCACTTCTATAACTCTTCCCTTTCACCGTTCCCCTCCTTGCAAGCCTTATCAGGGCCACTGCAGCACACGAGCAGCACAAAGGGAAACACACTGCCATGCCATCTTCCTCTGCCGGCAGGAAACACCCGGGAAAGAGTAATAAAGACAGAAATGAAGGTTCCCGGATAGGCGAGGCTTCTAATGAGAGAGAGAGAGAGAGAGAGAGAGAGAGAGAGAGAGAGAGAGAGAGAGAGAGAGAGAGAGAGAGAGAGAGAGAGAGAGAGAGAGTGAGTAGTGTAGACAGTAACTTAGCTAAGCGTCGCTAGATGGCAGGAGCTCACGGCTTGCATTTTTCTTCCATTTTCTTTGACTTTTTCTGCCGCAAATCCCCGACTGAGGTGATCTCCCGCACCCTCACCAGTAGATATTACACCGCCCAGTACCTACCAAGCTGAAAAGGAAGCTGGAAGGCCTGATTTAACTGCTAGGAGCTTTGAGATAGAATAAAGCGTTCCCTGGCAACTGAGAGGAAGGGAGGGTGATGCGAGGGGGAACGAAAGCAGCCGCCATTGACGCCTGAATGTGGCTGAGCGAGGTTGTGTGTGTGTGTGTAGGGAGGGGAAGGGCTTTAGGAGAGAGAGAGAGAGAGAGAGAGAGAGAGAGAGAGAGAGAGAGAGAGAGAGAGAGAGAGAGAGAGAGAGAGTTTATACATGAACTATTCAAATATTCCCATAATAGTAACGTACATTCAGTTCACATGAGCATAGTTGAAATTAAATGTAGCTTCTTTTTTTTTCCTCTATTTTTTCCCCTCGACAAGGCTAGCTAACTACACTGCACTATAGCGATGTAGACGCCAGGAATTTATTGCCGTAGTAATATTCATTAGCAATTAATTACTATGCATCAACGCATTAATTTGAGTCATTTATCATCAAGTGACGTTTCAGGTTTTAATTGAAAGTGAGAAGTTCTATTGAAATGTCCACCTTTAATTTAACCTGTTGGACATAAGGATGTAAAGGCTATATATATTTTCTCTCTCTCCCTCTCTCTCTCTCTCTCTCTCTCTCTCTCTCTCTCTCTCTCTCTCTCTCTCTCTCTCTCTCTCTCTCTCTCTCTCTCTCTCTCTCTCCTTGTTTCTTAGTTTTTACGTAATTTTAAATCTACGAATGAATCTCGCTGTGTAGATGTGTGTAGGGGTGGTAGAAGAGAGAGAGAGAGAGAGAGAGAGAGAGAGAGAGAGAGAGAGAGAGAGAGAGAGAGAGAGAGAGAGAGAGAGAGAGAGAGAGAAGTATACATAAAACCTTAATGTAATATCCTAAGCTTAGCAGTTTCTATGATTATTAACAAAAAACAAATGGCGAGGGACGCACGTTAGAACGCACTTGAGGCCATCGATCAAGTGAATCTCTCTCTCTCTCTCTCTCTCTCTCTCTCTCTCTCTCTCTCTCTCTCTCTCTCTCTCTCTCTCTCTCTCTCTCTCTCTCTCTCTCTTAAATTTTCCCCCGTGCGTGCATTTTCTATCTAATTTTAACACATTTTCTTTTAATATAACGATGTTGATACTAATAACCGAGGATTTATTTTGCTCCTTTGAGAAGAAAAACAAAATTATGGTCTGGTAAAATAAATATGTATGCACAGTGTAAAGGAAGTGAATGTATAATATAATTTACTTTGCTAGAGAGGCTTCATAATAGGGCAAGAAATAGAGGAACAAGATTGTGTCGTTTAGAATTACTTCGAATATTTGCTGGAATCCTCTGGTGATAAGAATTTATTAATGGACTTTAATTCCTTTTAGAGACTATACTTTTGATGGTTATGATAAATACTTTTCGATATTATAGTGTTGGTTCGTATTTTCGTAACATATTCCTTGCTCGATGGTGATATAATACTTTTTATCATATCAAATAGTAGTATAGTTACTATATTCTTGCTGGAGGACATTTATGAATAGCCTGTGAACGTAAATGAATATAAAAGGACAGGTCGCGGAGGCATTAAGCACCTTAGCGGCAGGACGCATCGCTGTGCCTCCTGGAAGCGTGGAAGCAAACGGAGTCACGGTGGCTGAAGGAGAGTTCTTGTCTCTTCCCACCTGTCTCCCGCCGCACTCCTGTTCGCTGCCCCGTGAACCATTCCTCGCTCTCAAATGACCCGCCAGAGGTCTCCACCGGCGCGACGAAAGCCAATCCAGGGTCCACATTACCACCGTTTCAGATGGCGCCTAATTTTCCTGAGTGCCACAAGAATTATGGTCTTATAAACCAATTTTCTGGGCGGGATAAGAGAATGTAACCTTTATTGTATTAGTCCCGTAAGCCCAGCTCCTCGTCAGGTAAGGGAGGCTAATGACCGCCCCGCACGCTTTCCTCTGCACGCCCAGACCACCACCTAAAGCAAAGGATGACCTCACATGTTTTCTCAAGACGTAAAATTTGTCACCCGCCGCAGGGCTTGGGAGAGAATTCGCTCGTTAGGTAACAGGTGATTTCATAGGCAATAAATGATCGGGAAGTGCCACGCGTCCTGCTTGTAGGTGGAGCTCAGTGAGGTTCCTTCGCATAAACACGTAATATTGAATAGAAAACAAAATATAGATGAACGTTAACTGATATATACTAAATGCATAATAACAACACTTCTCAAAGAAATGCGTTTTTTTTTGCTTATTTCATAATTTATTAACTAATTACTATAACAAAACTTGATTCAACTATAATTATTTTTTAATATGAGGACGAGAAAAAGTAATAATAATAAAAAAATATATATATACTCACTTCACGATTCCAAGCATGAGTACTTTTGCGATGTAGAAGCACGTTTAAAAAGGAGAAAAGCAATAATGATAAAACTTGCAATGACCGTATGTGTGCGTTTATTTCCTGTGCCGCTGAAGCAGAGATAGCGAGGCGGCGCCCGGCAGGATGTTTGTAGCTTTTACTATCCAGGAAAAGGTAATGTGTTTGCGTCACGAGCCTCCCACCTGAGTTATGTGATCACGAAGCCCACATAGCAGCACACCTTGTTTCTGTCCTGTGTGTGTGTGTGTGTGTGTGTGTGTGTGTGTGTGTGTGTGTGTGTGTGTGTGTGTGTGTAACAAATTGCATGTAGGTTGCGCTGGAGTGTCGAAAATTAATCATAATTTTCAACCTTTTCTTGTAACCTCAAACTTTACCATTCTTTCTATAATTCCTTCACGTTCATTATAATTCCGTGAAAAACAGGAGTGTGTGTGTATCCCTAACATGGTAAAATTTAAACTCTACGGTAATTAAACACAATTTACAATAAACCATAGCTTGAACTAAAGGGAAACACACACACACACACACACACACACACACACACACACACACACACACACACACACACACACACTAACCACACATGTCTAAAACTCAGCCAAGATAAAGATACTGAACAAGCTGAATCCAAAACAAAAGCACATCCATCTTCTGCTTTCATGTTGAGACAGAGGAAAGCAACACACACACACACACACACACACACACACACACACACACACACACACACACACATAAGCCGCTGCTGTAACACTCTCTGCAGCTGTTGTGGATGGACACCAGCCACGCGGGGAAAGGAGTGGCTGTTTCCGAATTCACGAGAGTAGAGCGTCGTGGCCGGCCATTAGTAAGCGTCAAGTGAGCTTTGGTTTTCCCCTCGTACGCTGTGTGTGACTCGGCGAGGAAGGCAAAAGGACGCATCTCAATCCAGGCGGAGTTTGGGGCGTTTTAGGGCTTGTGGAGTGAATGAATTTGTGGAAAGAACGAAAAAAAAATTAACCCTCTTCTTATATATTGAAGTAGTATAAATATGAGCGTTGTTTTATGATTTGATTAATGTTCAGAGATGGAATGGGATATTTTTCTATACACGTTCATGACACGCAGTTTCTTAGTTTCATATATCGTCGATCCTGCAATAATTTTTTAATGCATGTTTTTCTTCATGAGAGAGAGGGCGGGACGCAATTTTCCAGTCGTGCAGAGGACTAGGCGATAGGCGAGGGAGGGTGGCAGGGAGGAAGGTGTGCCAGGAAGGAGGGAGTGAGGCAGGGAAGAGCAGGGCAAGGTGAGCCACGGAGGAGGAAATGAGGCAGGGAGGAGGAAAGGTGAGGTGGGGAGAAGGTTAAGCAAGGAGGAGGAAGAGGAGGAGGTGAGGCAGGGTGGTAGGACAGGAAAGAGGTGAGGGAACGGGGGAGGTGAGGCAGAGAGTAGGAGGAAGAGGAGGGACTGAGGGATGGGGGCAGATAGGTGGAGGAAGAGGTGGGATAGGAAAGAGGTGAGGTAAGGGAGAGGTGAGGTAAGGGAGAGGTGAGGTAAGGGAGAAGTGAGGTAAGGGAGAGGTGGGGCAGGTGTGCGGGCAGGTAATAGAGCGGGTCTTGCCTGGAAGGAGAGTCGCGTGTAGGTTATATTGGGGGCGTGGTGGGCCAAACAGCCTCTTTGGGCGGATGAGGAACGTGGGAGCCTCACAGCGAGGAAGGGAAAGTAAACGTAGAAATATATATATCGAGTAAAAGATGACTTTACCTTTATCATGCAGGTCTGAAGGAGAAAGCTATGGAGAGTTTATTTATAGATATTATTATTATTATTTAAGTTCATCTCGGAATTAATAATACTTGGAAGCAATTGGGTATTTCAAAATCTTAGCTAGTTTCCTTTTATTTTCAGTAACTCATTTTTATACATACATACAACTCGAGTGTTATATGTTATTCCTATATACTTATATTTATTAATTTGACGACACTGTTTCTTCTTTTGTTTCGCCTCAATTAAGGGGAGAGAAAAGGACACAAGATTTAAGCGGCAAGTGTTTGAGGCCGTCCATTAGTCGCTGTCGATGAGGCCGCGAGGTTGGGTCGATGTGGTGGGGGCAAGAAATATTTTTTGAAGAATTGCCGAGTTTTCAATGTAGCAGAAACCCGGGGTGTCGTTAAGGGATGGAGGAAAGGGAAAAAGAAGAGGTAAACGAAGAGGAGGAGGAGGTAAAGCAGATATAAGAGGAGAGTAGAAAGATAAGTAAGATATAGAGAAGCAGCAGTAGGTGGAGAGAGGAAGAGGAGGGAATTATAAAAGGGTAACGCAAGTGTGAGAGCAAAGTGTTTATTAGGTAAACATTATTATTTTTTTTTTCAACACAGACTTCATTATGTTCGGGTATAAAACATCCAAGTAATGATACTTTTAACACAAATGAATATGGGTTAAGCGTTTAATATGGAAAACGTGCTTTTACCTCTCCAATAAACCATTACTGCACTATAGAAAAAAAAAAGTAGTATATAAAAAAGAAGCAAAATTAATAATATTAGACATGACCTGAAAAAGAGAGTGAAAACATTATCAAAAAAAAAGTTCACGTGGGATAAGAGCTTCAAATTCTTTCCAAATCCATCTATTATATTTATTCCTCCCAATCACATCTTTATTTCCTCGACAAACTCATCCACTGGTTTCGATCTTGGTCGTGAAAAACATAGCACCGTTTCTCTCCTCATTACTCGCCACGTTAAATGACACACGCTTGATAGCCTCTCACTCCACCTCAGTAATCACCCCCCGTCCCCTAATTGCTTCATCCTGTGTCCCAATTTACCTTACATTTCCTTCCATTACGCCACTGCCTCGCCCCATCTCCCAGCCCCATTTATTCCCCCATCACCATCCCGTATTTCTATCTGTCTCATCCCGTCTCTCGCTCTTGAGTTGGTCGTTGCTGTCTCCGTCTCCCTTTCCTGTCTCTAAGTCCGATTAAGTCCTTGGTTTTACTGTTTGTTTTCGTGTAATTCCTCTCGTCTCCGTCTAATCGTCTGCTGTCTCTCGTTTCCTTATTCTTCTTTCTTATCTTCTCTTCCTTCTGTGCTCTTGTTTGTCCTTCCATCCTTCTTAGTTCTTTTAAAATGTATCTGTTTCATGTCACGTCCTTTTTATCTCATCTCTTGCATCACTATTCATCCCTTTCTTTTCATTCCTCACTCCTTCCATCCTTCATTTCACTTCTCTTCACGTAACATCCCTATTCTTACACTTTTCCCTTTCCCTGCTGTCTCATTCCCCTCATTTCACCCTCTCCTCCCTACCTCCCTACCTACTATACTCCTCTCCTCTAACCCTGACCTCCTCCTCCCTTCCTTTCTCGCCCAAGCCAGAGTTACCATCCGACCACACCTGACGTGAATTAATGAGTGACAATTTGTGTGAATCGCCGTGAATCCAAGAAGATGTCAATCCCCGTGTTTACACCACAAAAGCACAGGAGAGGGGATTAATTATCGGACGCCGGAGCAATATGTCTCAACTCGGGCACAGGCAGAGATGGACGATACTCCCTTCCCCTTGCACTGGGTTCTCGTTCTCCTTGTCTATTGCGGTTCTCCAGCTTCGTGTAGCTCTTCCTTACACCCGTCTGGCTATAGAGGTCAGGACTCACGGGCACACTGTTGCTACTGTCGCTTTTTATCATCACCTCTGATTTGGGGCTGCAAGGTGCCACTGGGAAGCTTTATTACGCTGCTTAAGGGTGGTGGCGGAGGGATGGTGTTCGTGGTGATGACTGGTGTGTTGGGGGGTGGGAGGTTGCAGTGGTGAGGTATTAGGGAGTTGGATACAGGGTTGCAGTGATAAGGAAGGGAGAAAAGAGTGTTTGTGGTGATGACAGTGGTGTGTTGAGGTATGATGAGGGTGTGCGTGGTCTGAAGGAAGTGTTCTAAGGCTTAGGAGTGGAAGGAAAGGTACAGTGATGGTCGGAAAGTTGTAGATAAAATAACACTCTATGAAGATAAAGTAGTGGTAGGTGTCTAGTGGCATTAGTTTAAGGAATTGTATTACGTCGATAAAAGATGAAATATTTTGTGTTTTGAAGACGTTCGAACAAAAATAAATGAAAAAAATCTAATTCATTAAAGTATCTGACTTTCATCTCTTCAGGTATATATTTACAAAAGAATTCCCTTAACAAAAAAAGATGAAAAAGTCTGCCTGAAAGCAAAGGGTGTTAGTGGTTAGTATGCGAGCCAAGCTTAGTGAGATTTTTACAAAGTCGTGATCTTTTTATCGTGTTAATACGAGGCCGCCTGCTACTCCCTGACCCTCGGAAAACCTGAAGATAAAGGTTATATTAGCTGCTCGATGCTTGGCCGAGGGAAGGTGCGAGGAAGAGAAGAGAGAGAGGAGGAATAGGAAGAGGAGGAAGAGGAAGAGGAGGAGGAGGAGGAGGAGGAAGAAGATGAGGGTAATGAAGAGGAGGAAAGGAAAAAGGTTAAAAGGAGGAGAGGGAAAGTTGAAGGCGGAAGGAAGGAGAGTGAATGTAAGGAGGCAGTTGAAGTGCGAGGGAGAGGAAGCAAAGTGGAGCAGGAAGTGATGAGGCAGAGAAATGATGGTTATGAGAGAGAGAGAGAGAGAGAGAGAGAGAGAGAGAGAGAGAGAGAGAGAGAGAGAGAGAGAGAGAGAGAGAGAGAGAGAGAGAGAGAAAAAAAAAAATTGCATGTATATGTGCTCATTTCTTATGTGAATGAATCAGCAATTTAACATGAAAATAAATAATGTGAATAAAATATTAAACAAAAATCACAGACTATATTTTTGTTATTTGCTTAATATGTAAATTTGACTTGAATGCAGTTGTATATATGATAATAAGTGCATTATCATTTATAATTATCTAATTGTTATCGAATAAACATATTTATACGAGCATTTATATACAGTTTTAGATAAAAAGAAAGTCACCCCTCACTTCTCGACTCTCCCAGTACCATCCTCCCATCTCTCTCTCTCTCTCTCTCTCTCTCTCTCTCTCTCTCTCTCTCTCTCTCTCTCTCTCTCTCTCTCTCTCTCTCTCTCTCTCTCTCTCTCTCTCTTCCTCACTTCCCCTTCAATCCTCCCTTCCTACTCCCCACCTTCCCTTCCCTTCCCTTCCCTTCCCTTCCCTTCCCTTCCCTTCCCTTCCCTTCCCCCTTGGTCTTAGCTCCCCAATCCTCCCCAACCCTCCCTCTCCTTCCCTTCCTCTACGTTCCATTTTCTTCATTTCGCGGTGAATTTCCCCGGGTCGGTACAAGGCTGTCATCCCGGCGGCGGCTTTTTTGGGCTTCATTAATCATTTGCTCCCAGCCCGTCAGGCAGAGGCCGAGGACCAGCCACAGGGCTTCGGACGGTGCCACAAGGGTTCGTGCGGTTAGGAGGGGAGATGGAGGGCAAGGATATCGTTCAGGCTGACTTCCACCACCACCACTACTACCACCACCACCACCGCCACCACCACCGCCACCACCACCACCACCACCACCACCACCACCACCACTACTACCACTAGAGCCTCGTCTTCGTCTTCCAACTCATGCCTTTTCCTTCTCCTTTTCCTGCTCATCCTCCTTCTCCGTTTCTTCTCCATCTTCCGTAGTTTTCCTTTTCCCGTTGTCATCATCGTCGTCTTCCTCCTCCTCCTCCTCTTCCTCCTCTTCCTCCTCTTCCTCCTCTTCCTTAAATAATCACAGTCATTCTTATAATCGTGCTTCACCGTCGTCCTTACATCAACAACAGCACCTCCGTCTCCGCCCCATCATCCTCTTCCTCTTCCTCCTCCTTCCTCTTCCTCCTCCTTCCTCTTCCTTCCTTCGTCTTGCCTAGGTCAGTGTAAACGTGGAGCTACCGGGAGGAAATGAGGGAGAGAAAGATGGTGGGAGAGCAATGGAGGGAGGGAAGAGAGGGGAAACAGAGGGGAAAGAAGGGGAAAGGGAGGGGAAGGGAAGGGGAAACGGAAAGAGAGGTTGTGTTGTATTTGTTCACAGGACTCAGAGTAACGGGAAGGAAATCTGTGAATACTTTTGATATTTTTTATAACTTTATTGTGTTTTTCGTTTTGTTTGGAAATGATCGATATGATTAATTTTCTTTTATGGTGTGACGTGTTGAAATAATGTTATTTATTGTGTTGTGTTGTGTTGTGTTGTGGAGAGAGAGAGAGAGAGAGAGAGAGAGAGAGAGAGAGAGAGAGAGAGAGAGAGAGAGAGAGAGAGAGAGAGAGAGAGAGAGAGAGAGAGAGAGAGTACATGAAGAAACCATATTTAACATTATCACACACTATTTCTTTTTATCCTTCCTGTCTATACACATTATTTATCTTATGTTTTATTTTCTTCTACACGTGTTTAGTTTCACACAATTCCTTATCAATATCTAACAGGTGTGTACCGAGACGTGATGGTGTCAAGACGAACAGGTAACGACATGACAAAGAACTGTAACACACCGACACTATACTATGCAGACCGTCTATTCCAGTCCACCAGTCCGTCACCAGTCTCATTGGCGTTGTGGTGAGTACAGAATATTTTTTCACCGCATTCTCTTGCCAATTTTAGCCAAGCGGTCGATGCCAAGGTAATCAATTCGTGTTCGAGGCAAATATTCTCCCTGATAGAATATATGTACTCGTTTGCGCAAAAGAACTTAAGAGTGAGTGAGTGAAACCGGAATATTCATGTGGATTTGTGCATATTTGTGTTAATGAAGGTCAGGAGCAGACAAAAATAATAGAGCAGGAGAAATGTAATGACAATGAAGCATAATCAAGAATTGTATTTAAAAATCATAACTACTACATTGAGGCGTCCATCGATCACAGTAACTAGAAGAGAAGGGGGAGGAGGGGGAGAAGGGGTTAAAGTCAGCATTTCAAGGGGTGAGGTCAAGAGGTCAGCACGTGGACGCCTCAGCATACATACACAAGGTCAAAATAAACAACTCAGTCTCGGCCCAACCAATCCCATGTCCCCTGCGTGTCCCCGCCTCCATCCATCCCTTCCTGTCACCACCCTCCCGCCGCCGCCAATAAGAATTAGACAAAGACATTCGCTTCTGCATGATTTCCGTAATCCGTCGTGCCCTGTCAGCTGTCTGGGGCGAGGACCAATGGGAGACTGAGGCCTTCGTGGGCTTTTAGTGATCAGCTGACGTGCCTGACAGATGCCGGCAGGTACTCTCCCTACCTGCCTGATGCTGGATGATGACGGAATTATCACCTGTTTGTTTTTTAGTGTGTTTTGTTATTTTCAAGGTTACCCCGTTGTTATTTTTGCTTTAAGTGTGGTGTATAGAGTGCCATGGTGTTGTGTGTTCCTGCGTGGCACCTCCCAGGACGTGGTGGATGTTGGGGCAGCATCGTACAGCTGCCACAGGGAGAGGACGTCACATTTCTGATGGATTAGCCGACTTACATGCGGGGTTTACCGAGAGAGAGCAGCTTATTGGTCGGCCTGAAGGGAGGGCGGCAGGCAGGGAGGGCGGCAGGGAGACAGGGAGGCAGGGAGGCTTAGGATGGAGTATTTGATTAGCCCTCACCTCCGAGCATCACTACGCAGGGAGAGGAGGAAGAGGAGGAGGAGAAGGGGTAGTAAGGGAGGGTGATGTCATAATTAGTAGAAAGGTGACGTTGATTTAAGCCTCAAAGGGAAAAAGTTACTGGTGATGCAAAAAAATAGTCAGTAAAAATATACTCCCAAGGTGTTTATTATTATAGGTAACATTTTATCAGTAATTAAATGTATATAAAAAAAAATGCATAATTCTCCTCGTTACTGAGTCGTGTTTTTTTTCTTCTTTTTATCATTATTTTCCGTTCTTGTAACTTTTTTTATTTTAATTTTGTTTTTTCTACCGTGGCATCGATGCGTCTGTGGTCCGTCACTGTCACATCGCGGGACAGCACCAATCGGAGGTATCTGACCAATGATAATAGCAGTCAATCATTTATCTGCGTCGTGATTGGTGGACGTGAAGCAGGCCTGTGTAACTTTCAGCGGCTCCTCGACGACCCTTGATGGACGGATGATAATAAGGAAGAAAAATTATACGATGCCAAACTAACAGCGAGAGATGAATGCCGCGCCTCAAAGGATTATTTAATGTTTATATGTATTCAGGTGAAGGAAGAATCGCTTGACACAGATGAATAATGTTTTATGAATTCGTTATAAATACTCCGAACGTAAATTTTCATGAAGGACGTGATCGGGGGTTTAAAACGATTCCTAGATGTCAGGTCCTTTTTCCCTCCCTCCCTACCTACCCTCCCTCCTTTCCTCCTACCTTCCATACGCACCCATCCACTCAAGTTCCCTCCACCACCACCACTAACACCTCCACATACCTCCACTCCCTTACCACTTTGTTACTGTAATTCCGTGGTGTCCTGGCCTGAGCTGAGAGGAATGTGGCGTGTGTGCATGACGTGCCGAGCTACCGGGATCCTCATTAAATCTCTTCATTACCGGGCTGGATGCGGGCAAGTCCATTCATCACACAGTGGTCGGCGAGCCAAGACAGGGGGGGAGGGGTGGCTTTCGGGGGTGGGGTTAGTTAGAGGCGTCTGGGTTGACTCGCCTCTCTAGTCCTTGGTGAAGTAGAGAGTCGCGTTGAGATGAGACTTTGGGTTGAGTTAAAAGTAATGAGAAGGGTAAGGATGAGGAGGATCAAGACAGCCAGGTTGTGAGAATATAGTAAGAGGAAGTGATGTTAGGAACGGAAGATGTGAAGAACTATGATTTATTCTCGCTATATAGATACTTGAATAATGGATCGTAGAATATATCTGTAATCTATCCCAGGAAAAGGAGAAAAAAAATATCAGTATATACATAACACAGACAGGAAAGAGATCAACATTTTTCTTATTGTTTTTATTACTCCTGAGGCATTTATTTTTTTACATCAGACTTTGCTTATAGTACATTCTATTTTTTCTTTCGTATTTATCATCAGCATCATCATTACACTCTTAGACGCTTTGTGGTCACATTTTCCTGGCTTGGCATCCCGACACTGCGTTACTTTGCTTGTATCTCGTCATATATCCGTTTATTTTGCGTAGCGTGGAGGCTCTTGAGGCTATCGGGGGGTGGGTGACGGAGGCCAGTTCACCCCTAGACACACCCCATAATCTCCCCTCCCCAGCCTGCCCAGCGCCGCGCCTCTCACCCTCTCAGGCGGTTGGACGGCTTTGATGGCCGCCCCCAAGCCTCTGTAAGTCCTCCTCGTCTCGTGTTATTGAGTCTCTTAACCCAGGTAGTACAGGAGCCGCTCACTGTTACTGTTACTGTTTCCTTCGTCATATCTTCCTCTACATGATGTTTATACTTTGTTTGGTGTTTTGTTTTCTTATTTGTCCTCGTTGTGGTTGTGTTTTTACCTTATACACTTGATTTTTACTCTTGCTTGTGTGTATGTATGTATATACTCTTCTCTTTGTTTCCTTGCTGTATTGATGGTTATTTTTATTAACTTGCCAACTTTTATGAGTAGAGAGAGAGAGATGTAAACGTGCTGCCTCCTGAGTACTTAGAAGACGGATTGGTAGCGATTTCCTCAGTTATTGTTATTTTTATGGCTCTTTCTCCATAAAGATACTAACACGGAGAACCTGTTCGATGTTTAGCTGGATATCAAGTTTGCTTTTGTATTTTCTCCTCATCTCATGTGTAGTTTAGGCGGAGAGAATTTAGGAAAGTAGTGTGATTTATGGCAGAAGTTATTGCTGTAGATTGAAACATAAATGACGAGTGAAAGGAGAATGACGAGGATAAAATGTGCGATGGAAATAAAACTCAACAAGAACGAAGCCTAGAATATGATGTTTAAGGGAGAAAAAAAAGTAGCTAATGAAACACTACTTAGGGTATTACGGAACACTATTATAGAGGAGTACCAGTAAAGATAAGAATAATACGCACAATCAGGGATACGAGATCGTGGAAGCGGAACACTGAGGAATCATTACGCGGCGAGGACAACAGCCTCAGGTCAGCCGTCTGTCCACTCTACTCTCTTATCACCGTCGCCAAAATCAGTCACCCTTGAGTCCGTCACCTTTACTGCACGTCTCCATCAGGGTGAGAGTACCTAAATGGGAAATCTAGAGGGGGAGTGGCGTCTCTACTCCCTCATCACCCCCTCATCACCTTCTTCCTCACCCCTGGGAGACGTAGGGGCTGCGAGAATATTTGCCAAGTCGTACTTCCACGTGTCTGTCCCCTTTTCGCGGCGTAATTAATGCAGATCCAGCGTTGTGCCCGAACTCACAGGGCGGCGAACTAGTGCTGGCGTGGTGGGAGTAGTAGACCTAGGCGACTCCTGACCCTAGGGCGAGAATAGGCTGTGGAGAGTGTGCTGTTTGCGTGACGCTGTAGGCCTGTGTTTGCGTGCGACGTGCAGGCAGAGGCCATAAATCTGCCAGGATTGTTTACTTCAGCTCCGACCAGTGACCGACCCTCCCTTCCCTCCCTTCCTTATTCCTCCCTCTCTCTCTTGCCCTTCCCCCTCTCGCCTCCCCACTGGTTGTATCCTGAGAGGGTGTATACTTCCCCTACTTTCCCTTCTGTGGGTGTGGCGAGGCTGGGGCTGTCTGAGGGTGCTCCTGAGGGTGCCAAGGGTGGTGAGGGAAGCTGCCTATGACGCGCGCCTCAGTCATTACTTGGTGCTGAAGAAAATGTTGAAGAAAGGATACGTTGAGGGAAGAAAAGGCGTTGAAGGACTTGATCTTGTTTTCTTGAGCTTGTGTTCCTGTATAAGATGGGAAGAGTATTGTATTATTTCAAGTAGGATGATGTGCTAGTAATGCAGTAGGACACACACACTCTCTCTCTCCTCTCTCTCTCTCTCTCTCTCTCTCTCTCTCTCTCTCTCTCTCTCTCTCTCTCTCTCTCTCTCTCTCTCTCTCGTTCAGAAGTCAGGAGGAGCCTCGCAGGTAGTGGAGGTGGTAGTGGTGTCCTTTGAACTTGTTATTGTATCCTGGATGAGTTGGTAACGCTGTTTGTTTGGGTGGATAGAAAGGGGAGGATGATGGGGGGAGAAGGAAAGGTAAGGAGGAGGAAGAAAGGAAGGGAAGGGGAGGGGAGTGATAGGAGGAGGAGGAGGATGGGGAGCTGGATAAATGGAGCAGTAACAGAGAGAGAGAGAGAGAGAGAGAGAGAGAGAGAGAGAGAGAGAGAGAGAGAGAGAGAGAGAGAGAGAGAGAGAGAGAGAGAGAGAGGGATATGCGCTCAATTTATATACCACTCCTTGTTTTACTCTTACTCTCTCGCTCTCTCTCTCTCTCTCTCTCTCTCTCTCTCTCTCTCTCTCTCTCTCTCTCTCTCTCTCTCTCTCTCTCTCTCTCTCTCTCAAGCACACCTTTACACACACACACACACACACACACACACACACACACACACACACACACACACACACACACACACACACCTCCGTACAGTCAGGTTTCATACCAAGGCAATTGTCGAAGCTGCTATTCTGAGGGAGACTGAGACGGGTTTACCCCTTTATCGAGTCCCTTCTTGGAGGATTCGAAGCCTTGTTAACCAGTGAGCGTGGAATCGGCCGCTGCTTATCTTGACAGCTGCGTGAGTGATGGTGGAGGAGGCTGCGTCAAAATGTTTTCATGTGTCATGTTGTGTCTAGCATGAGGCGAGTCTTTCCCACCAGCTGAGAGAATTTTGGCTTTCCCAGCTGGAGGGACGTGGACTCCTCCCTCGGGTAGCGGCGCTGGAGGGAGTGTCTCACCTACGGGGCGCCTGCAGCCTCACCTCTCACAGCGGGAAATGAATGTTCGTGTTACGTGGATTTCATTTCATTTTTCTTTTTCCACTTTTGTGACGGGAAGATGATGGTTCGGAATAAAAGTCAAGTACTTACATGTGCATGACCCACTTACCTTACCTGCCTCGATGACCAGGTGTGCGTGACGTCAGGTCGTGGTCAGCAGTCAAGTCATTCAGGTTTTTACTATGAGCATGAGTGATTTCATCTGAGTATATATTGCATTTTGCTCATCTTATCTTCAAAGTAACTTACGTGATATAATGTTTCAGCCGCAGCAATGCCGTTAAGTTTGCTGGCTTCAAGTTTTTATACATATTAAGTGTTAAGTGGTGTTGAGTAAGTGTGGTGGAGTTAGACGGTAGAGGCAAGTGACTAGCAAGGTTTATAAATCATCTTTCTGTAGGTCAGTTAGTTAAGGGTGATTAGTAACACATTAAGTAGCTTTACCGTAACAAAGCTAGTTATGGGCCGGGGGTGTCCGCGGCCTTACAGAAGCTTCCACACCCTCCACACCCTCAGAAGGCGGTGAATAGTGGAAAGTGAAAAATTAATCTTCTAGAAATTAATGAGAAGACGCCTGAAGGTCTGGTAGTGTGGCGGCGAAAGTTTGAGAGAAAAATAAATACACTACAAACTTTCTAAAGTATCCGTTCTCTTCTTTCTTTCTCTTTCTTTCTTTTATAGATGTGTGTGTGTGTGTGTGTGTGTGTGTGTGTGTGTGTGTGTGTGTGTGTGTGTGTGCGTGTGCGTGTGTGTGTGTATATTGTATGAATATATAGATAGATAAGGTTACAATCAGATATTCCTCAACATTTATGATTTCAAGAATATTTATTATATCACACAGTATAGTTTCATTCGAGTGATTACTTTCCCTCCTTATCAGCTAGTCTCAAATTCCTGTCCACCCCGCGTTCACCTATCCTTGCCCCCCGCCCATCACCTGTTACCTTCACTACTTACTATTCAGGAAAGCTTTGCCCTGTCGAAGAGTCAGATGGTGCGATAGGAAGCCAATCAGCTGACCGCGAGGCCCGACCCGTGAGATCTGATTGGCTGATTCACTCATGATGTCCCAAGAAACAAGGAGACCACTCAGACCTTGCTTAAAGACATACTCAGGACCAGGGAAAAAAGGTAGACATTAAAGGTATACTTATGTTGACGTACCTAATAATTAAATAAAGAAAATAAATGATACGTAGATAACAAACATTTCAAGAAGTCGAAATATTGTGAAATAAAAGATGTGTTGAGAAGAGGAAATGTTGAAGTACAAGATATAAGAAAAATACGAAGAGAAACCTCCTGGAAGCTATAAATACACAACATAAAGGTTTGGGAGGAATATCTTTACTACTGAATCACAAGCTTGAAAAGGTGTTGAATATATATACTTAAACAAAAAAGAAATCGACGCTGATATACTGAAACATGAGGAAAAAAGAAGGGAAGAGAAGAGGAAGAGAATAAAAAAGGAAATGGAAGGTGGAAAATATCTTGGCTTTTGGGCGTCGATATTGGGTGACACTCAGCTTTTTCAGGGTATTGACTTGCTTTCGAGAGTAGTGAAGGAATATGGATGGATGGTGACTGTGGGAAAATATAAGGAGATGGAAAGAAAAGGTAGAAATGAGAGCAGCAGCCAAAGAAAAGGCTTTTTTTTATATGAAACCAGAAGATGATGTTGATGAATTACAAAAATGCAGAAGAGAAAATGAAGAAAAGTGTTAAATATTAAATGAAAGAAAATAACTCATAAAAAAAGGGAAAACAGACAAAAATGTTTGAGAAAATTAATACAAATATTCTCTAACGATAAGAAAACGAAAATAAACAGTAAAATGAAGAGAAAATACATAAAACATAAATAGAGAAAAGATAAAAAATAGACAATGAACACAAATAATAATAATAACAATAATAAGAAAACTAATTAATAGCATCTCAACATACAAGTGGACAGACGTAGCCTTTTGTTCCCTCAAAAAGAAAGGTTCTGAAAGGGCGGCGGCTACTTCAAAGAAATCATGAGAATTATTAGTGTGATCTCTCTGCCCTCGAGACCAGCGGCGGCCATTGTGAGAGCGGGAGTAAAAATGCGCAAAATAATAAAAGAAAGAAGGACTGAAGGCTAATGAGGGAAGGAGGAAAAAACAATTACTGCAATACGAAGCAGAGGAAGTTAGAATAGAATGAGTGAGTGAGTAAGCGAGTGAATGAGTGAGTGAGTGAGTGAGTGAAATTTGAGAAAGAAAACCCTGAGTTGCGGTAGATGTATATATATAAAAAATATAATAGAAAAAACAGCTTTCTAAAGGTAATTTCTTATAGTGAAAATGAGTTAGTTGAAGGTTAATTAGACAAGATAAAAATTCTCAGCTTGCATGGGTGAGTTTGTTAGTACCTGGTGTGTGCATGTGTGGGTGTGTGTGCGCGTGTGTGTGTCTGTGTGCGTGTGTGTGTATGTATGTGTATGTGTGTGTGTGGGGGGGGGGCGGTGCTAGGTCTGTGTAAGGGGAGTCGCAAGCAGATTAGAGAGGTGCCGTAAATCTTGCCACAACAAACATATTCTCGCCTCAGCTCAGTAAGTCAACACCGCCCTCGACTCTGGTGCAACTCGAGCCGGGAAGCGCGCCCAGCCCCTACTTGAGTTCCGGCTCGAGGGGCGGGAAGTGGGTGGCGAGGGGCGGCGGGATTACGTTGATTAAGGCAAGTTGGAACAAGGGGCGGCAAGGATGGGTTAGAGAGAGAGAGAGAGAGAGAGAGAGAGAGAGAGAGAGAGAGAGAGAGAGAGAGAGAGAGAGAGAGAGAGAGAGAGAGAGAGAGAGAGATTCGTTAATTGGTATAATTAGCGTTATGGTGTAAATAAACTTTTAATTAAAATGAAAATAAGGTCGACTACACCGATAAAATGTATATTAATATTATTATGGTTATTATTATTATTGTTATTATTATTATTATTGTTATTATTATTGTTATTACTACTACTACTACTACTACCTTCCTTATCATCATCATCACTATCATCATCATCATCATCATCCGTGTTATTACTACTAGGTTTAAAGCAAGCAGGAAGCACTTGATCTTAGTCTTGTTTTCCTGCACGTAAAACACGACAGAGACTAAATCACCGCTCGGTATTATGCAGTCATCGGCGGGAGCAGCGGACCCCAAAGAGAGATGGATGGATGGAAGAGAAATAGCTCACAGGGGAGGAGAGGGAGTGAAGAGACGAGGAGGAGGAGGAGGGAGGCTCAGGGTGGAGGGGGTCGCTGGAGGGAAAGAAAGGAGGGGGGGAGGAGAGAGGTGCTAAACGTAGGAAGACTTGAAGACCTGTTGGGGGAAAATTTATTGCTCAAGGTCACGGTGAAGTTGTTATTGTTGTTGTTGTTAGTTGCATGTTTACTGTCGAGGCCGCGGGGATGTGGAGGCTACGAGGCTTGTTTTTGTTGGTGTTGGTCTTGTTTTGATGTTTTAAAGGGATTGGGTGTATGTGTTTTTTTGTTTGTGTGTGTATAGAGATTGTGATGGTTTTAAATAGAGGTAGTTGATGGGGTGACTCAGGATCTTACTTTGGAAATATTTACTCATCGTGCCTCGTCTGGAAGGGTAGGACAAGGGAGTTTGATAAAGGTTAGCATAACGAAAAGCTGTATGATAAAGATACCTGTCAATACTTGCACGTTAAATATAAAACATGCAATTCTGTCTTGGAAGTTAGATATTTTTTACTGTTTCACTTTATCTTCTTGAAAACTATTTAATTTATATCATATCTCGATGAATTTTCACACTGGTATTGAATCCTAAGGTGAGGGGTTGAAAACGTAAAATGTCATAGAGGGAGAGGAAAAATATTGTCATAATTGAAAAAGTGAATGTTGCCAATTAAAAAAATGGGAAATGTTTACTAAAGTTTATAAAGTGCGAGAAAAGGTCTGCGGCGAATGCGACCCAAAGTTGGCTGCGGCGGCTGAGTCCTGTGGGGAAGGAGATTTATGATGGTCTAAGTGGTGTGCTGAGGACCCCGACCTTGGCCTATCAATTATTCTGAAGTGTGTGTGTGTGTGTGTGTGTGTGTGTGTGTGTGTGTGTGTGTGTGTGTGTGTGTGTGTGTGTGTGTGTGGGTGGCATAGTCATATACTCCAAGTGACATTGAACACACACACACACACACACACACACACACACACACACACACACACACACACACACACACACACACACACACACACACACACACACACACACACACACATTACATGCAGAAAAAACCTTTACACCCCATACAAAAATGAATAAGATAAGTCAGTGGGGTGGAAAATCCTGAGCAGGTCAAGGTGAGTGCCAGCAGTGCCAGGAGGAGGGAGGAAGGAGGTAGAGGGGAGTAAGGGGAGAGAGGGAGGGGAAAGTGCCTGCTCACCCCTTACCTGATTCATCGCCTGGGCGCCACGACCTAACCTGATCCATTTCTCAGACGTCGGCCGCGCGGAGGCTGTGTATTTTTCGGTCCGTCGTTGCTTCCTCTCTCTCAGGCTCCGACACCGCCCCCGCGCCCTCCAATGAACATCGCCCCCCGCCCCCTGCCCCCCCGTCCCCCGCCTTTAGCCATAAACGTTATGGTCTCCTTCATCAGTGCTTCATGCGTCCTCTGATCGCATTAAACTCAATTGGAGAGCCGGTTGTTTCATGTTGTAAAATTTCAATAGACTTAAAGGTATTGGTAGCGAGGATTTAAAGGGACATGACCAGGATAAGGAAGGTAAAGAAACGTAACTTATGTCACGTTACAGTACCTTCAGTTGTTATATGATAGCAAGTTTTTTTCTCAGTATAGTTCAAATATTGGTGAAGGATTGAAGGTAAAGAAAGAGATGCTCACAAATAACATCAGTTTTCCATTTCCTCTGAGTGACATAACTTTTTGAAATACCGCCAAGGGAGAGGAGGAGGAGAGGAGAGGTGGAGAGGAGACATCTTTCCTCTCTCCGCGGAAACCTTGGCCAGAAATCATAGTTTTTTTGATGGTTGTAATTTGGAATCCAAGGAAGAGTAATATATTAGGATCCTGGAGAACGTGAAAGGCCGGATGTGCAATATTTATGAAAGTCACAAATTTCGTAGAGGCTTACAGTATCAAGAAGCGCCAAGGTACATATTCAAAGCCCAACCAACTACCATGCTACATTTTGGGTAACATTTGCATACCTTTACACGTATTGTTAACTTTACATTGGCGCTGTGCAGTTGCTTTCAGTCTATGCAAAAAAAACAACCCAGATATTCAAGCAGACAAAACTAGATTCCTTTTATTTTTAACCCCTAGTGAAGTTACGGACACAAATTATTCCTTCACTTAACTTACTACTATTTTTTTATCCTTTCATTTATATATACCATCATTATTTTTTTTGAGGTGTGTGTATTTTTCATATTTTTTTTGGTTAGCATCGTCTCCCTCGCCCCGAAAGATAAATGAATTTCCCTCCTTCTCGTCTCCTCCGTCAGTACATCACCGCACTTCCGCTTACCGGTCCGCCTCACTTCCCCAGCCGACCTAAGTTTATGTCCGTGTTTTCCTTCCTGTAACGTACCCCCTACACCTCTCTCTCTCTCTCTCTCTCTCTCTCTCTCTCTCTCTCTCTCTCTCTCTCTCTCTCTCTCTCTCTCTCTCTCTCTCTCTCTCTCTTTCTCTTTCTCAGTCACTCTCCTTTCCTCTTGGCAAATTACCAGACGTATTATTCACTCCCTCTTCCTTTCTCATTTGCATTTCTCTTCTTTAGTAATTTCCGCCATACGTTTGTATTCATTACCTCCTTCTGCATCTCCTTTCTTAGTTCATTACGTTTCCCTTCCTTTATTTTGCTTGTTATTATGATAGCTGGTCTTGGTGTTAAGTCTGTTTATTTATATTTAACATTTGTTGACCTCATTTGTTTGATGTTTTCGTTGTTGGTTGTGTGTTTTTATTTTTTTTACTGAAATTGTTGTTTTGTCTATGAAAAGGGACTGTGTATGTATGTATGTTTTTGTATGTTATGTATGGATGTATGGATGGATATTTGTCTATCTCACAAACACACACACACACACACACTTGTAAATATTTGTATGTACGTATAATTGTCTGTATACATTTCCATCAGTCTATCTTTTTTACGAGTATATATACGTGTGTGCTTATGCTTTTTTCAGTTAAACTAAAACAATATATTTTTTTATTACCTGAGGGATGAGAAAAAAAATTATAAATCACTCGTGTACTATCTATTCCATTTTTATAATTTTTTTCTTCTCATCCTCACACAACATTCCTTTAACCAAACTTTTATCTACTTTTTTTTCCTCTTTAAACATTCCTTTTCCTCCTCTGCTGAACATTTTTGCTTGCCTTGCTTTTCTATTTTCCTCTCTTTTCCTCTGTCTTTCTTCTTTTGTTTTTTCGAAAAGTTAACATTTTTTTAGTTTATTTATTTCAATTCGGTTTTTCAGTGTTATTAACAGTAATTTTGTACAAACAACGTGACATTTCAATCTCATTCATTTATATTTTGGGGTGTGTGTGTGTGTGTGTGTGTGTGGGTGTGGGTGTGGGTGTGGGTGTGAGTGTGGGTGTGTATGTGTGTATGTTATGTGTATATGTAAGTACACACATGTATGTTTAGCCGTCATTGTTTTTCCTTTTTCCTTTTTCCTGCTAAAATGTTGGTGTGTTTGTGCTCGCGTGTGTATATCAGAAGGTAAATGTTGCTTTTACTACTTGTTTGCAAATGGTTGTGCTCTTTATCGTTCTTTATGTGTGTGTGTGTGTGTGTGTGTGTGTGTGTGTGTGTGTGTGTGTGTGTGTGTGTGTGTGTGTGTGTGTGTATGTGTGGCGCCTCATCTCCATGTGGTGGTGGGTCGGCAGTGGATTTCCGCGCTGCTGCAGCTGATGGATGGACTGTCAGCGGCCCAATCCCGGCCTGGAGGCTCACCCCTAAGAAGAAAAGGAGGGGTTCGTGCCACTACCCTCCCCCCTCCCCCCTCCCCCTCCCTCCTTTACTCTCTCTCCATCCCTCCCTCTCTGTCTCTCTCTCTCCCTCTCTCCTTCCCTTTCTCCCATCCTCTCCTTTTCCCTCCCTAGTTCCCTGTTGTCTCTCCTGCCTTCCTCCCTCCCTCCTTGCTTCCTTCCTTCCTTCCTTCCTTCCTCCCACTCCTCCATCGTATTTTCTATCTTTCGTCTCTCCCCTCCCCACCTCTTCCCTTCCTCCCTTACACTCTTCCATTTTCTCTTTCCTCCTTTCTGAGTTTTTCTTTCCTTGCTTCCCTGCTCTTTCCTCTTCCTATCGCACATATTTTTGTAATTTCCTCTTGGTTTCATTCTTCATTTTTAATTTTTACTCGTTTTCTTTCGTGGGTTTCAAGTTTTTTTTTATTATTTTGTTTTTTTCTTGTATAGTCTCTTATCTTTTCGTTTCTACGCATCTTTTTCAGTGTACAACGTTTTTTTTCGTTGCTCTGATACTTTTTCCCATTTTTTGTAGTTTTCGTTTTATCGTTTTATGTTTTTGTTTGTTTTATTTTGTTAGTTTTCCATATAGACGCATTCATCTTTTTTTTCCTTATCAAATACTCGCTGTTTCCTACGTTCATTCCTATCATGTTTCTCTAGTTTCAGTTTCTCATTTCTCTATTACTCTTCCTACCCCTTACCATTTCACTTTTTCTCTCCCATTTCTCTTATCCCTTCCCTTCCTGGCTTTTCACTCCCCTTCACTGCCATTCCCTTCCTTCCCATTCTCTTCTTTCCCTTTCTTCTCTTCTTTATCCCTTGATCTCTTTCCTTTAATCTCCCTCGCACACTATTATCGGCGCTGCTTTTGTCTGATTCCTCTTCTTCTTTTCTCTTCACTGATTTTCTTGATTTAGTCGTTAATATATACGATCAAGAAGTGGAAGAAATGATAGGAAGGATTGTCTTGCGATGTAATTAATAAATGGGCTGTTTTTAGTAACCTTACTTATATAGGCTGACCAGTGCAAGTATTAACGTCACTGATAGACACTTAAGTTCACGTCTCCCATCATCACTTCACTACCACTTCTTTCCTCACTTGGTGCAGTCATATAAGTATCACCAAAGTCATATTTGAGGCATTATTTCCTCTTTAGCAGCTCTAAGACCGCTTTAGGTTGATTTGAAAGCCTTTGCAGTGTCACAAATAATAAGTTTACTATCAAACACTCGTTATCATAGAGTCAACTACTGTCCAAAGAATTCTACTTAACTTTAACTCTTAACTGATAATGACTTTCAACGCTCACTTTCAAATCTTAAAGGGAAAGTTGACAGAAAACGTGGATTTGGGCCCAGATTATCGAGAGTGAGACGAGAGGTGAATGTGGAAGGAACTGTGGGTTATCATCATGGCCAGAACCTGCTTCCCATACATCCTGCCGCAGACACCTCTAACCTGAGTGTGGGTGAGGAGTCCAATAACCACTCGGACACTTCAACACTCGCATCCCCGTCCGTCTCCATTACTGTCCAGACGAAGATAAACACTCGATTCATCACTCCTTCCGTCACGACCCTCGCCCAGCACACGCCGCCTCGCCCTCTGCTTATCACCACACATTAGTCATCGTCGCCGCGGCCCCACCGAGAGAGTCACATTCGATCACAATAGCCACCTGACGCGCCCAAGAGAGGGATGAAAGACCAGCATGTGTAATAATGGAGTACTTCTTGCTTTTACTTTTTTCCATCAATAACCCCAACGCTGTGATTTTTTTTTTTTTTTTATAATTAATAGTTTTCTTCAACTTTTTCTTATTTAGCTTGCTGGTTATGTACTTTTTTTTTAATTAATATTTTTTTTAATGGTTTTCTTTGTGAGAGGATTAATCAGTTTTACGTTTCCTTTTTTTTTATCTCCTTTCTCTCTCTCTTTCTCTCTCTGGGGAACACTTAAGTTAATTTATCTATATCAGTCAGCAGCCTCCTAACAAGACCGTAAGGCTGCCATCTCCTCTTTTCATCTTTCTTGTTCTTCTCCATCCTCCTCCTCCTCACACACACACACACACACACACACACACACACACACACACACACACACACACACACACACACACACACACACACGTAAGCCACCTCACAGCCCTCGTCCTCCTTGCCCACCATTCTATAACTGGCCCTCGGGGTGTATTTTTCACCTTGGAGTCCTCCCGGCAGCGTCTTGCGGTCATTAATCAAGTGTCCTTTATAGCCTGAGCCGCCACACTGAGCCAGGCAGTCAGGTGAGGCTGCTGATGCCGCCCCAACAGGTGTGAATGGTAAAAGTAAACAAGAGTAAGAGAGAGAGAGAGAGAGAGAGAGAGAGAGAGAGAGAGAGAGAGAGAGAGAGAGAGAGAGAGAGAGAGAGAGAGAGAGAGAGAGAGTGAGAGAGTGTGTGCAATATTAATATTTTTAAAGGTAAGAGGCTTAGTGCGTCAAGAAATTTACATTATGATGAATTTTAACTCCAAAATCTGAAAGTCTCAATATTTTCTTTCTTCCCTCTTTCTTTCTTTTTCTTCCTTCCAGGTGAGATTTCTGTTTTCCAGGTCAATCCACTTACCTAGCATCCCTTTTCACACCTTACCTTCCTTTTTCCTCTCTCCTTTTCCTTCTCCTTCCCTTCCTTTTTCCTGTCTTCACTCCAATGCCATTTTCTCCTCGTCCCTCCATACCATCGCTTTCCTGTACATTTTCCTCCATTTTCAAATAACCAAAGTCACCTTAACTCTTAGACACCTTTCAACCCAGTGCAGAAAAGCAAGAGTAAAGGTGAATGCAGGTGTTAGCCAAATTATTAGTCCTAGAGCATTAATGCTTAGAGACATCTGTAGACTTTGACAAGATCTATCGGTTAATGCAATAGTTTTTCCAGTATTTGCAAAACAAAAAATTTGAAAAAAAAATATTTAAAGACATTTTACTGCCAAATTGTGAGGAGAGAGAGAGAGAGAGAGAGAGAGAGAGAGAGAGAGAGAGAGAGAGAGAGAGAGAGAGAGAGAGAGAGAGAGAGAGAGAGAGAGAGAGAGAGAGAGAGAGAGAGAGAGAGAGAGAGAGAGAGAGAGAGAGAGAGAGAGGGAGGGCTTAAGGGTGTGAGGGACAGGGAGATGCAAGTGTTAAAAGCAAATATAATAATGAATACTCGCTCTAAAGGAGAGAGGGAGAGGGAGAGGGAGAGATAGGAAAGCTGGGTCCGCATTCTCTTTCTGCAGGATTAGAAAGCATTCCGGTGACTGGATGGTGCCAAATTTGGGGAGGGCGGGAGGGACCACACCGTTTTGGGGAAAATGCTCATGTGTGTTTGTCAGGGGAAAGGTGTCGAGTGTAGTGTGTGTGTGTGTGTGTGTGTGTGTGTGTGTGTGTGTGTGTGTGTGTGTGTGTGTGTGTGTGTGTGTCTGTGTGTGTATCTGTGTGGGTGTGGGTGTATATTTTTTCGACCAATAATTTTAAGTGTATGTTGATTCCTAAATGCAACTAACTCTTCACTTTCTATCTTTAAAACTGACTTGCATTTCCTTATTTTTCATATTTTATTTAGTTTCGTTATCTTCACCTGATTCATTTATACTCAGGTCACTGGTCTCACTTGTGTCTTCTTTCTCTCTTTCTCTCTCTTCATCATCCTCTGTCCTCTTCCTCGTCCACCTTTTACTCTTCTCAGCGTGACACATTGCTCTCTTGTCAAGTACTTGCTCTGAGGATTATACAATTTATCTCTGTAACAATGACAAACGGAGGCGATGGGTCACAAGGGACACAACACCCGCCTCCCAGCGACCCACCAGCAGGGGCGTGATGCTAGGGTTTTCGGTTCTACGGACGGAGGGGCTGCGGGCGTCTCCCTCTCCTCACTCTGTAAATCCTCATGACAAACCATCATCAAGAATGTAAACCGTATTTATCTTTCATGAACCCCAGCTTGTGGTATTTATTCTCTCTGGCTTCTGACTTGACTTGGCTCCTGTAGATGGTGTGGGTGCTTGGTTGGTGTTTGGTTGGTGTTTGGAGCCTCTCACTCACTCACTAGTTGGAAGGAACACAAAGCAATGCAAATGTTCCTTCCAGCAAGTATTATGTATCGATGTTTTCCGTGCGATTAAGTTCATAAATTTGACTCTAGATTAAGTATTTAGGAATCGTTTGTCTGGTCTTGTGTGTTGATTTCGTGACCTGTACAGTAGTTTCGTATTCAATAGAAATTTCCTGTATTCGTGTATGAACCAAAATTTTCCCTTTTACCAACCTTTTCCACCCAAAAAGGTTTCTCGTTAACACCAATCAAATTTTCCGTCGATTTGAAGAGTAAAAGTAGTACGTGCCACAAAGACCCTGAGGATTAGTCTTCTTCTCTGGGGATCATTAGTGTTTGGGGGAATGTTAAGGGCAGTCAGAAACGTCAGGTGTAGGCCTCCCCTCCCCTCGGCGACGCGGTGGGAGACGCTAATGATGGTGCGGTATGGAAACGGCGGTGACGGCGCAGGGTGGTGTGTGGGAGAAGAAACAAGAGGAAAAGAAGAGGAAGAGGAGGATGGAGGAAGAGGAAACGAAGTAAATAAATGAGAAAGAGGAGAAGGAGGAGGAGGAGTAGGTGGTGGTAACCGGAGGAACCTTGCGGAGACAAAGGTGTAAGAGAAGTTTTTTTTTTTCACATGAATTGTTTTGGACTTTTTTTGAGAGTTTCGTACCGTAAAAAAATACAAAATAAATGTGTATAACCAGTGAGTAAAACGAAAATAGTTCCTTCTCTCTTGCTCATAATTACATTTAATTCTATATAATATGCAGAACGAAATGCAGCTGAAATAGGGACCAGAAAAGGGATACGAAAGTGGATAGGGAGAAGGCTCATTGGAATTGCGTTAGGGATGAGGGGTGAGGGGGAGGGACTGAAGAGAATAAGGGTACGGGGAGAGCTTGGCTGACTGGCTGGCTTGGTGGGAGGTGGAAGGAAGGAAGGAAGGAAGGAAGGAAGGAAGGAAGGAAGGAAGGTAGGAAGGTAGGAAGGAGGCAAGCTGCTCGTGTATTTGTCGCCTTGTCAATACCACGTGAGGGACTTAAATTGAGATCGACCACTGGCAGAGACTTACCACCACCACCACTACCACCACCACCACCACCACCACCACCACCACCACCACCACCACCACCACCACCACTACCAACAGTACCAACAGTGTCCCCCCAAAAACAAATTCGTGAAGCCAGAACAGGAACCTTTAGTCATCTCAGTCAATACATTATGACCTAACTTGACCTGAAGCTGACTTGACCCCTCCCATCTTGACCTTAAATCACGCTAGGCTGACCAGGTTATTTTTGTAGAAATATATAGTTGAAGGTATTTATTTTTCCCCCTTTTTCATCAGGATATTATTTCCTTACTTATTCCTGTTCTTCCTTTCATGTCTCCTCTTCACTCTTGCTCCTCATCTTTTATTTATTTTTTTCTTTTTCCTTTCTCCTCCTCCTCCTCCTCCTCCTCCTCCTCCTCCTCCTCCTCCTCCTCCTCCTCACACTCTTCCACACACACGTAGTAATTTATTTCACGTCTGGATGTGACAAGTGAAGTGACGGGCCGCGAGGTAATTCTTCATTCTCCTCTACACTTCCCTTCTTGTTGTTGTTGTTGTCGCTGTTGTTATGTTGTTGCCTGTTCAAGTTTTTTTTATATTATTATTTTTGCTTTTTTTATATAATTTATGGTTTGTTTCCTTTAGGCTGAATTATCATAGTTTGGTGGGGGTTAAGTTTTTTTTTTATATATATATTTCTTACAATTATTTACCTGTCTGCAGATTTAAAGTATACGGACTCTTTACATTTCTTCTTTAGTCTCCCTTTTCTTTTTTTACAATTCTAGATGTTAATAACGAAGAACATAATACTATTTTCCTATCCTTCCTTTCCTCTTCTACCTTTATGCCCGGCGGCTTATCCTCGCCCCTCGCCCCTCTCCCCTCTCCCCACGACCCATGAATTCAATTACCTCGAAAACTTGCATCTCCTCTTCCACCTGCAACTCTCGCTTCCCTCCGCCCCAGCAAGCAACGCCTTCTCTGCTAATGGTTGTAGAAATGGGGTTCAGGAGAGGATGGGGGCGTGGCGTAGCAGAAATGGTGACCTGGCAAAGGGGTGGGGGAGTATGACCATAGGGGGAGGGGCAGCGTGGTCAGGGAGGGGAGTGTGGCCTGGGGGTTGTGTTGCAAGGGGAGGCGTGTCCTGGAGGGGCGGGGTAATTGTGTGGCAGATAGCACAGCCACCCCGGCGGGTTATTTATGGCTGGGTCGTCCTCGTCCTGATACACATCTCGCCCCTATCATGTTGTATCATAATATTTATAAGAAGATTTATCATCCGCCGAGACACAGGTAATGAAGTAAATAGAGATTAATTATGAATTCACTCCGCAATATAACCAATATCTAATTTTTCCTCAGAAGCAATTCCGGACAATTTCGCTAAGGAAATACTGTTTAATAATGACTAATGGAAGGGATTAAAAAAAAAAGGCAGACTACGTTGCTGTTTTTCTCGTTAAAAATATAATCTGAAAAAAAACCTCCTTCCATCCCAGCCATGGACGCAAAATTTTTCGTGGGATTTTCTATGGCGAGAACATTAATATGTCTTAGAGCATTAGGTAAGCGTGTTCGGTGCCCCTGTCGCAGGTTGTTACGTAAGTCTGGTGTGTGTGTGTGTGTGTGTGTGTGTGTGTGTGTGTGTGTGTGTGTGTGTGTGTGTGTGGGTGTTGCATTGCCTCCTGAAGTAGTACAAAACTCTAAGGACATGCTTTGCCGCGTACAGTTTCTCTTGTCCTTCCTTTCATAGTTTTTTTTCCATCTGTCTGTATATTATATTGAAGTCACATTGCTTTTGAATATCATAAAGGTAAAACAAAACCTCAAACATCCCCGAAAAAATAGTATAATAAACTTATTCTCATATATACTATTTATTTTCTAACATAATAAACTGGTAGAAGAAGAGGTTTAATTTTATAAGTATGATAGCACGTCCGTCCGTGTGGCCCCTTCCCCCGCGCGGCCGAGTGTTGTGCTGCGGTGAAAAATGACCTAATGAGAGTCTCCCTATCGGGTGGACAGACAGGTGTGAGGGGCGTCCCGTCTCGCCTCGTCCGCCTCACCTTTTCACCGGACGACAGGATTCAGATTCTGTTACAATCATAAAGTGTAGGTCATTATTTTTCTTTATAAGGTGGACGTTTGAAAGACTGTGTGTTGTTTTTGTTATTTGTTTTATGATAATGAGTATTGCATTATATAATTTCACTGTAAAGTAGCTATGCATACGTAGGCGTTACACTGGTTGTGAAATTTTTTGAAAAGAAGTGTCTTGCCAGTTTCTTTAATGCAACCCTCGACCCGAAGTTCCCTTGTATTGCGAGAGTGAGGTGGAAAAAAGTTACAAAAACTGCCCAATAAGTATGAGAAATCTGGTTTCCTGTTTCGAAAAGGTTTATTTTCACAAAAACTATAGGTCGTGTATAGCAGCTGTGCACGACGCTTGTACCCTGACCCTGCACTTTTTATCACACATCCCTGATTTTTAACACGACTATATATATTTTTACCGGCGTTTTAATACCATATATTACTAGTCTTCACACACCTTTAGATAATTAGCTAATGCGATATTATTTCATAGTTTTTCTTACTGTACAATTATTTATACTCTTACTATAAATATAAATTGGTCAGTGTCAATGTACTGAGACTGTGTGTGGACTGCAATGGGTAACAAAATTTTGCTAGGAATCCTTGGGTCTGTTTTAGTAGTGGCAGGAGCAGACGGCACACAGGCTCGCCGTTGTCTGTCCTCTCACGCGCTGGCCGATCAATAGGCACTACCTGGGGACACCTGTGGAAGCCTGGGGAAGGTAAAGTGTCGTAACCCGAGTGTTGGAGTTTGCCCTCTGCTACGGGGTGAGAGGTCCTTCCCCGCCACAGGAGTAAAGGGCAAGGAGGTGCAGCTGATCCCCGTGACCAAGCATAACGTAGCGGATTGCTGTCACCCACCTTGTCGAAAAACAGCTATTCTTCGATTCTGAATGTCATTTTGAATTTAGTGTGTTTATTTATGCGAAACTAAATCCAACAATCCTCCTAGCCACTCCTATCCACAAGTAATCGGCTTCCTATCCACCTTTTTCACCCCCAAACATTTATTCCTTTCCACTAACTCACTAACATTCTCATTCTCACCCGTTCCACCTGCAAGTATAATTTGATCTAGAATGCCAGTCCCGCCACAAGCCGTTCCCTAAGGCGTTATTATTACAAGAGGTGAATTTTAAACATTTTCCTTCCCGCTACAACAAAGAAAAGAGAGTTGAAAAGTTATATCAGTTGTTGTAAAGAAGATTGTGTTTTTATTATGCTAAGTATGCTTCCCTCTGAGGTTGTCTGGAAGCAGTATTATTTTTAACAAGAACAAAGATACACTCAGCACGCACGCAGGGGAGCTAGAAAAAGTCTAAGGGAGTTATAATCCACAATAGAGGGAGAAGTTTGTGCTATTGTGCCTCCATTAGGAACAAGTATTTGACCTCCATTAGCAGTGAGCAGCAGCACCACCACCACCACTAACCCACCACCACTAGTAACAGCCACCAACAAGGACAAGACTCAGGAGCATCACCAGGGGGCACAAGCATGGCAGAAACACATCATTAATCAACCAAGGCATCCCATCTCCTCCCTCCTGCTTCTATCCCTCCCTCCTCCTCCTCCTCTCGCTGTCTTACCCTTACCTACTGTTCCTCTCTCCTTCCCCGTCCCAGTCTTTCTCATCAGGGTGCGTTGTAATACAGGGCATCAGTTACTCTTATACTCTTATCTAGGGGGATCTTAGGGCATCTCAGGTCATGTTTGGGTTTCAGTATTAAGTGTTGGATCATGTACTTTATTATGCTACTACACGCAAGCTGGGTTACGTCTTCTCTCAGGACTTGAATGCGTGTTGACAGACTTACACAGACTTTTGGTAAACTCTCCTACATTTGTGTCATGGAAACCCGCACGAACATGTTAGTATTAGAGTGTAAGTAGACATCATCATGGCACACGCTGTTTTTATGCATTGCATTTTACACGCACGCTATCAGGGACAGGCTTCCACGCGAACACGCACACGCACACGCACACCATGGATGAATATGCAAACATAAAATCACACACACACACACACACACACACACACACACATGTATCGACAGCTTAGTTGACTACGAAAAGACATCCCTCAATTCCATCTCTTTGGTATTCGAGACAGCCCCTTGAAGACGGCTGCCTGACCTCCCCTCGACCTCGTGTTCTCTGCACCGTCTGTCTTAAGGCGACGAGGCAGCGTCTAGCGAACCTTTTTTTGGCTTTTGTTGCGGCAGTGAACTTGAGGGAGAGAAGAGAGAAAACTATTAAGACAAACAGTTAGGAATGTACTTAAGCTGGATGAAATAACGTTGTGAGAATACGAATGAGTAAGAAAATATAAAAAAGTCAAACGAAGGAGTTATTTGTTAAGAGAAAAGGCATATTTTGTACTCTATCCTCTGCTTCATGGTGCGTTCTTCCTGCTCTTACTCTTCCGCCACACTGACTGACTCCATCCATCTCGCATTCCGTGTCACCCTTGTCATCCCACACTTGTCTTACTCTCATGACGTCACGCCACACCCTTCTTAGCCCCTGACGTCACCCTTAGCACCCTGACACCCTGATACACTTCTAACCCTCCCTACTCTTCCTTCCATCCCATCCCATCTTTTGTCTCGCCTCAACCCACTGCTCTGGACGCCAAGCTAATCTCTTACACTCCCTCGTCTTTATTCGGTGGCGGTTATCGGTGAGGTACAAGAATATTCCATAATATTTGGCCCCAAACAGGGATCTTCCGTGCTGGGCGACACACACTATCCCGGTCGTGCGTGTTCGTTTAATGAATGTGTGGCGAGTAATCTCATCAGACATATTTTACCCCGAGTGAGTCTGACCGGGACGCCATCTCGCCGCTGCTCCTCTCACTCCTCACTGTTTCCCTGGCATATTAATTTGACTAAGCCTGATTTGAGTGATTGATGGATTCATTTGAGGTGTTTTCTATTAAGCTTCGTCTCTGTCACTCTCTTCCTCGTGACGTTTATACTCTTGCTTAAAAGGTGTTCTTGTTGTGATGTGTGGTTCGGGTCTATTCAGCGGCGTGGGCTTGCCTGTCACACCACTGTTTTCCTCCTTCACAAGCTTATCAACGTAACATGGATTTACAGCGACACACGAGTGGCTGAAATGATCCACCCCTGCAGCCGTGCCACTCAACTTTAGCCTTTATCATCCTTACCTTTAGAACGCGGGATCACTGCGTATAATTTCTTTCATTAATTGTAAGTCACTGGTATCGGAAACTAGGCATGTTCTCCTGCAGTTTTTGTGGTGATTTTTTATTAGTCTCCGTTCAAATGCCTTATGTATATATTTTTTCTTTGTTGTGTGGGCGAGGTTAATGACTTTGGCAATGACCTTGATTCATTGCACGAGGTCAGGGCAGGTTAAGGCGAGACCATCTTCGGTGAAAACTATGTATATGAAAGACTTGTGTGAGGATTTTGTGCAATGTTGGTGAATGTTTACTGTGACCTACATAGTGTGACCTACATAGCGTGACCTGCAACACCTCATAGCTACATGCAAACACCAGACAACAAGAAAAACAAAACCATTTTTCTACCAACAACAGTAACCTCCCATGTCCTCTTCCTTCTATCCCCTTTATTTCTCTTCCCTCCTTCCCTTCCCCCTTTCCTCCCTCCTCTACCACCATCGTCTCCCTCTCCCTCCTACCTCCACCCTCCTCCGCCCCATAGCCTCCTACCGGTCAGCTCCTAGAACAACCAAACTCAATCATAGTGACAACAGTTCTCGCTTAAACCCTGGAGGTCCCTTGCCCGTTTTTGTCGTGGTGGTCCTCCAAAAATCCGTCCTTTCACTAATGTACAGAAAGAGTGACTCATCTTTATTGTGTTTAGATTTTTTTTTTCCGTTGACGTCTGCCTTATCAGTGGCTTAATGTGATTAATCAAGGCATGGCTCGAGTTGGTTTTAATGTTCTTGGTCGTCCCTGTAGAAGATGAAGAGGGAAGGTGCGTTTTGTGTTTGGTCTTATTGTCGTCTTGTGATCTAGTGGACGACAATTGACAGGGAATATATATACACCTATACGTCTAAACAATTAGTAAAATACTCAGGTGGGGATACAAGTTTGTTTCTTCGCTTCACATAACCTCTTGTAGTTGTAATTAGTATTTGTGTTTGTTGTCCTGTTCCTGTGTTTGCGTTTGTCTCTCCTTCCGTCAGTTTGTTTCTATTTGTTTCCATCATCAGTTCGTCTCCTTCCCACTTGTCGTCCTGGTAGCAAGTGACGATCAGCGGTGTGGAAAAATTATAACACATCAGATAATCGCAATTACAAGGCCATACTTTACCCTACGAGGCCATTAGCTAAGGTACGAAGGGGTTGCATGATTGCCCTGCCACGCCCTCCCTGCCCCGCCCCGCCCCGCCTTGCTGTCTCGCCTTGCCTTACCCCGTTTTACCTCGCCTCGCCTCGCCTCGCCTCGAAGGGGTGAAGGACCTGCGGAGTGAAGGTTAAACGTGAGCCTCATGGTGTCTCGAGGCTGGACTCAAATGAACTGTTGGTCTGGAAAGAAGTGACAGTTATGATGGTGACTTCTAGTGTTTTATTCATTATTTGCTTAATGTTTATTGATGCTATGTGACAATATTTGGAGTAATTAAACGTGTGAATGTTATTGTATCTATTTTTGTTATTTATTATGTATTGTTTTTTAGTGGTGGCATGAAGAGACGTTATATTTCACTGGTAACTTATAGAATACATCGCTACGGAGGTGCTAATCAACACTTAGATCCTTATTAAAGATAACTGAATAGTAATTGACACGACCTCTTTTCTCTTGTTTTGTTTAGTGACAACAATAACTGTTAACTATATTACATGGAATTAACACAAGGGAAGGAACTTGCTTTATGGCGGAGACTCAAACAACTAGGGAACTACCAAGTATTAAGATTCGTGCAAGAAATAATTGAACCGTAATTAACACCAACTACCGTTTGTCTTGCCCTTCAGGTAATCTAAATTAACCATCTCAGTGTACAGTTAGCACCTGGGGAAGGCACGTGTCCTACTCAGAGGGAAATAAATAGCTTTTGTTTTCTTTGGGGACGCCCTTGGAACACGCATCCCCAGCACTGCCTCCCCTTCACCTCCCCTTTTACCTCCCCAGTACACAGGCTTTCTCCCCGCCCGCCACAATGTAAATAATGACAGTTTTCTCCCATTGCATTCTCATTTCAAGTAATTTGTTCCCCTTGAGGAGTCGTGGGAGGTAGGAGGGGGAGACCATTTCCTCATTTCCTTCTCAGCCTCACAAAACGCACCGGCTAACTACCTCGCTCACCTGCACACCGGCCCCGCTAATGAGTCCGGCTCGGTCAGGTAATGCGGGATGTGACGGGCGAATGGCGATCTTAGTGATACGGTCCATAAGGTTAATTTTTCTCGTGTCCCTCGGTGGCCTAAATTAAGATCGGTCCATCCCCACCCTAGAGAACCAGCGTCCAGAGAGTGATGGTTCTTTATCTCTTGTGTGGAACCTTATTATTTTGTTCTGTCTCCCTCTTGTTGTTGTTGTTGTTGTTGTTCTTTTTTGGTGTAACGTTCAAGGGATGTATACAAGTATGTTATGATATGGTCTCTGTATGATTTATGTTTTTCTTGATCCTTCTTTATTGTGTGTTTATAAATGTATATGGTATTGAATTCTACTTAATAATCTTGATCTTGAATTTTTGTCTTCTATTACTGTCTTTGTTAATAGTGTCTACATTTGCCTTCCTTTCGCCTTCATATCCTCTTTGTCTACAGTCCAGAATCCTACTTTATCACGCCCTCTCTTTATCTCCCCTTTCCAAACTCCTCCTCCTCCTCCTCCTCCTATTCCTCCTTCTTTTTACCTCATTACCCGTTCTTCTATACCTCCCTCCTCCTCGCCACTTTTATTCTACTTAACTTCCCTTCTCAGTCTTCTGTTTAAGGGCGAAGAAAAATCTACAAATTATGATTTTATTAATGACTGGTGTGTGGATACGGCGGACAAGGGGGGGGGAGGAGGAGGAGGAGGAGGAGGAGGAGGAGGAGGAGGAGGAGGAGGAGGAGGAGGAGGAGGAGGAGGAGGAGGAGGAGGAGAAGGAGGAGGAGGAGGGCGATTTTTCACAGCACAACCTCGGAAACATTATGCAAATCAAGATCAACTAGAATATTATTAAGTGAAGCTCGTTTATAGGTACATTTTTTCCTCGCTTTTATGCGCGGGAGTTATATAGGAATTTTTTTGTTCGAGTTTGTGGTGATGATTAATTTTTACGTTTTCTTCTGAATCTTGTTTTTGTATGTGTGGTTTTTTTTCTTCGTGTTTTCCGGGAGTTTGCAGTTTATTATTGTTATTATTATTTCTTTTTGTGTGTGACTGATCCGTTTATAATTTTCGTTAGTGAAATGCTTTTGTCTCGTTATCCATCATCATTGTTGTAATTTTCTTCTTCTGCTTCTTCTTTATTCTTTCTCCATTGCCTTCTCTTATATTTATTCCTCATGCATTTACTCCTTCTTTTTTTCTTCCTTTTATTGTTTTCCTTACGTTTAATCCACTTATTTAATCTTCTATTGGTCTTTACTCTCCCTTCACACACATTTCTTGCCACATTTTCCCTTTCCTTTTCTTTCTTTTCTAACATTCTTCAGTTTTCTCATCCATCGCTTATTATTATTATCCCTTCACAATAATTTTCCTTCGTACATTCGCCCTCGTTTCTCTTCCTCACTTTCCACACTCAGTATAGTCTCGTCCCCTCCGTCTCCGTCACCCCACCCACACCACCGCCCGCCCGCCCCCTCATCCTCCTGAAACCCAAACCACGCGCCCCTTCTTCACCCCACCCTCAGCGCGGCCCACCCATGCATTTCCCACAGCGAATCACCTTTGAGACGCTGGGACCATTTATAATCCACGTCGCTGACAGCTTTGGATGGAAAACAAGAACGTAGCCACAGGTATCTAATTAATATAAATTGGAAAGGGTATGCGAGCTCACAGAACGCGCCTTATCTCGTGGCGGATCAGCTGTTCTCACTAGACACCTTCGATTTTATATTCACCCTCGATCGTATCCCGTCGCCTGAGCTGCCTTTTCGGGCCCCGACGGACGGCACCTCACCAAACTGCGGGAGTGATGTGTCAATCGCTGTGAAGTGGGGGTGGTCGCCTGCCTCTAAGGACTAATTTGCATATGAGTTATTACTAAAAGGGGACATATATTTTTTTTTTCGATCAACCAAATTTCAGAAACAAAATCCTGTGATAAAAAAAAATATTAATCCAGGTAATTTGTGTTTTTTTTTATTGTTATTTATGGTTTGTGTGTTTTTTTATGGGTAGTTTATGTTTTTCTATAAGTTTTTTGTTCGTTTTAAGGAGATTTGATTGCTTTCTACTCTATGCTAATGCGGCCGCGTCATAAATTGCACCGCGGTTAGTTACATCGGTAATTAAGGCTGAAAAAATATAACTGCCTTACCATTAAAGACACTAATTCCTAAGGAGCAGAGGAAGTTTTGAAAATATAAGGTCATTAGTGTGATGTATAATTGCTATTAACGTAAATAAAGCTACAGGAAATGCATGAGAGAGAGAGAGAGAGAGAGAGAGAGAGAGAGAGAGAGAGAGAGAGAGAGAGAGAGAGAGAGAGAGAGAGAGAGAGAGAGAGAGAGAGAGAGAGAGAACCAAAAAAAATAATAAAAACGGAAATGGAAGATGGAAAAATAATAGATAATATAAACCAAAATGTATAAACGAATGGACGAACGCACCCTACTTTCAGTATTACCATATCAGTTTGCAAGTAAATCGGGCAATTTCCAGCTCGTCTCTGATTGGCTTATAAATGGGGGAGGAAGAATTAGAGGACCAATGGGCGGGCTGACTTGTCTCCGGAATGAGTGATCGCTGTGTCGTGGGAATGAAAGTAGTCTCTAATTTTTCGTGTTGGAGATCCTCTTACACTATCGCTAAATGGCGTCACAGGAGCGGACGCAGCAATTACTGCATATATCAAAATGCAGATGAGATGCATTGCCATACTGCGGGTGATGGATAACGCTGGCAGGCTCGGGTACACCAGCTGGTATGCCTTTCTCAATTGTGGCTGGAGGGTCGTGGTGGTATTGTGGTAGTAGTAGTGGTGGTGGTGGTGGTGGTTGTAGTGGTGGTATTATAGTAGACGTTATCCTCCTCCTCTTCTTCCTCCTCCTCCTCCTCTTAAAAACGTACAGTAGCCAGAGTCATCCCTCACCACAAGTATCACCACCATTACAGCCTTCACTCCCTCCGCCATCGTCGCCCCTTAATCCCTCCTGACGAATAAATAGCCGTAATCAGGGGCTTGAGGAACCCTTGAAGCACAATGTCCAACACGGGCGTGACCACGGAACCTTCAGCCTCTTACATAGGGGCGTAGGGAGGCGACAGGTGAGAGCGGGAAGGATGAAAGGCGATGTCCCACACTAGTGACTCTTCTTCAGGTGCTCAGTCACGCAGGTGCTGATGAGACCACTTGTTTACCCTTTTTTCACTCCTCGTTCAGTTGGGGATTATAGCACCTGCCTGCGATGAAAGGACAGGTGTTGAGCATGTGGGTTAAGGGGAGACACTAGTGATGGATGAAGTAAGGATGGAGTGTGTAGGGAGGAGGTGACACACTGCTATAAGATAGAGGAATGGTCGAGGTGTGGAAGCAATGGAATTCTTATATATTCGCTGTTATGGCTACGAGATGAGGTCGAAAGGAAATGTATGTTAATTTGTTAAGGAAAAGTGGATCAGAAAGTAATTGGCACATATGCAGCAGGATCATTAGTTACCTTGCAATGTACACAAACCGTAATTACGTTTAACCGATGATTGCAATAAATTATATGTTAAACCCACTAATAATGTGACTTTTTTTAAACCACATCATTTGAAGTAATATAGTTAAATGCTTTATATTGGCAGTAGTTTAGTCCCATTACATGTCACAATCAAATAATTACCAAAAGAATAAAGTATGATCAAGAGGGACAATTATTAAGGAATCATACCCACAAACAGGTACTTGACTCACTCTAATGCACTGACTTCCTTTATCGCTGCGGATCCCCACTCACTTAACACCTCATTCGTCTTGTGTGTCCCTAAATTTTGTCCCTCTTCATCATTTTCCTCCACGCCCATCCTTCCTCCTGCCACCATCCCTTCCCCCTGTCACCTCTCTCTACTGGTCTGTCCTTACTCCCCCATTTCTCCCCCAGTGTCCTTTCCTTCCCCTGACCCTCTACCCTCCTCCCCTCCTCCCTGGCCCTTCCCCGACGCCCATAACTCGGTCATTAGCAGGAGGCCGAGTCACTCACCACCCCCGGGGCAGTAGCAGCAGTAGCAGCAGCAGCAGCAGCAGCAGGAGCCAGCTTAGCTCAGGGATCCATCACGTCGAGTTTACCCGGCTGTCGAGGGAAACTTAAGGTATCACAGGCCCTCCATCATCATCACGTCAGGTTCTCTCCTTCTCCCCTTCCTCCACCTCCATCCCTCCATCCCTCCCTCTCTCTCACTACTCCTCCTCCTCCTCCTCCTCGTCCTCCTACTCCTACTACTACTACTACTAGTACCCAGCAGCCACACCCTCTTCAGTACCTTCTCTCGTTTCCATACATTTTCCATTTTCTTTTTTCTTTTATTTTTGTGTGGTGAGGTATTTTTGTTATGAATTATTAATTTTTGAGAGTTAAGTTCTATCTGTATCTGTCTTCAGTTCCATTTCTTCTCTTCTCATAAGTACATGTCCCCTCCTACCTTCTTAACCCCCCACCTCCCTTCCCCTCAAACCCCTTTCCCCTCTATCAAGTTCAAACCTTGTCTGTTCTCAAGTCTTCGCTCCTTACCCACTCCCTCCCTTCCCTCTCCGGCGACGTACATCACCCTTAGGTAGCTGGCCAGCGGGAGGAGGTCGCGGGAGACCCACTCTGTCTCCATCACGTCAGGAGCACCTCGCTGCCTCGTAGGGCCTGTCGCCACCACGCCCCTGCCACGACAACTCCTTTACCTTTGTTTTCTGAAGTTTTCTCTCGCTGTCTTTTATTTTATCAACTTTTTTTTTATATTAAGTTTGTATTTTGTTTTTTAATTGTTTTCTGGTTTTATCTTGACCTTGGATGATCAGAAATAGACTGGAAGAATAACATAGGCCTCAGTGACATGAATTTATAGACAGTGAAAAGATAAGTTTATGAGAGAATCAGTACATGAAGAAATGCAGTTACAAGTCCAAAGCCTGAATAGAAGGATTGTCAAAAGCCCGAACCAAGTATAATTGCAGAGACTGAGCTGCTTGACATATTAAGGAGTCATCTTTTACTTACAAGTGCTGAGTGGTCTAGTCTCTTGTTGTTCAGAGATTACCGAGCGTGTGCCGTGCAGGACGAGAGGCCTTACAGGGAAACCATACGGGAAACAGCCAGCCGATCCCAGTAAGCAGTAGGATGAGGAATTCGTGCAAGTGACTACCTGGTGCTGTCAGTAACGACCGCCGCTGACAGGCTCGGAGTGGCCTCGACGCTGAGAAGGACAAATTATAACTTTATCGCTCCCGACGCGAGATTAATGAGTCACAGCGATTTAATAGATGTTCAGTTGTTCTCCTCCATCCCGCCTCCTGAAGGGAATTGCCATTGTCCTTCTTAATAGAAGTGTCAGTCCCGTCCTCGCCCCGCGCCACGGTGACACTACCTGGCGGCGGACCACGGCTGCAGGGGGAGAGTGAGGGGTCAGGGAGGGCGTCAGGGAGGGGAGGGCAGTTGTTGGTCGAACTTGCGGTCCACGAACTTTTCACATCCAGAACTTATTAAACCTTACTGAATCCACGCTCCTTGGAATGTTTTCTTGGACGAGTGTTACTAAAGGTGAACGTTCGAACTCAACAAGTATTATCATGACTAATACAAGTTTACAGTTTTACAAGGATGAATTTACCCTCAATGTTTCCAGCGCTCCGGTATTTTCCCACTGGATGACACCTTATAATGGGCGGCGAAGATAAGTTTTCCTGCAGGACAATAACTTAGGTTGCACGAGAACCATTCCTTGACGAAACTGAGGAAGACAGAGTACCTGCATTCACCTCTTGTCTACCTGAGTCGTGTACCATTACCAAGAACACCTTTGTACACACACACACACACACACACACACACACACACACACACACACACACACACACACACACACACACACACACACACACACACACACACACACAGGAAAACAGTCGTCTAACCCTCGATCACTGGTGCCCTCTCGTCGAAAATTAAACAAAGGACCTTCCCACCATTAGACACAATTCGTATCGTCCCGCAGAAGAACCTCAGTCGCGGAGACAAACTACAGTCATATGTCAGTGGCAGCGTCTTTCTCGGGGAAGAGTTGGTTGATGTGGTTGTTGGCTGCTAAGTCTGCTATGCTTTGTTTTCCTCGTAGCCTCTCCCTGCTATACCTTGTGACGTTTCTTCTTATTGCTATTGCTCCGTTTCTGCTTCATTTTTCCTCTCTCTCTGTATCTTTTATTTTTATCTTTCTCTTCTTCTTCGTCTTTTTATGCTTTTTCTCATCCCTGGGAGTCTATATTTTTGGTTTTTATTTTCTTTCACTCTTTTCTGTGTTATTTGTTTTGTGAGTTTTGCATTCCTATTTTTATTGTTATGAAAGCTTGCATCTAAATCTAAACTTTTTCTTTTTTTATTCTTCTTCTTTCCTTCGCTTCTTTATGCATACGAATCTTTTTTGTTTTGTGTAGATATCGCTCCAGTTTTTTCCTTCTTCTCCATCTTTTACAAACTTCTCCACTGTTTTCCCTTTAGTATGGCTTCGTTTCCTTACAAATCCCTCACTTTCCATACACACAAACGCAATACACCAGCATAAGGACTCAATTTCTTTACCCAGCACCACATCCTCGAAATCTTTCCACTCTCTCTACATTTTTCCAAACTCCTCTCTCTCCATTTACATCCCGCCTAACCTCCCTTCTCTTCCCTCGTTGTGTATCTCCATATCAACACCCATATACTGCCTCTCCTTCCAACTGCTGGTGCTCCTTTTTCCTTCCCTCCCTCACTTCATTCCTTCCCTTCATACCGAGTCATCCAGGGATTCTCTCATTCTTGATCTCATAGGCTTGTAAGGTTTTTGGTGTTGTGATATTCTTAGATGAAGATTTGTTAGGTCGACGTGAGGTGTATGCTGAGACCATATAATGTTCCTTTGTATTATCTTGTTTTCATGTGATTGACTAAAGGCTTCGAACGGCTGTGTAAGGTATACTTTTTTTTTATTAGCAACAACAAAAACAAACTAAAAAGCAATTGCTGATGACGATGATAGCAGCACTACTACGGATATTATTGATAATGCTAATAATAATGACAATAAGAAGCAGATGAAGAAGAAGAAGGAGAAGAAGGAGGAGGAAGAAGAGGAGGAGGCCGCCACCACCACCATGTTGCTCTAATTAATTACAAGTGTCGAGGGCAGCTGGAGAGGGTCGTCCGCCTCCTTCCTCATCCACCACCACCACCACCACCACCACCACCACCACCACCACCACCACCACCACCACCACCACCACCACCACCGCCACCACTACCATTCCTGATTCCACTCCAAGCACCAGCGTTTCCATCAACTCTGTCATTACGTAAATCATCATCAATCACCACCACTGCAGGCTCCTCCACCACCTCCACATCCGTGCTCGACTTCCCATCATTGACCGTCATCACTACTGCACCATCAGCATCACCACAACATCACTATTACCATGGCTATGTCCTGTCATCACCATCACCACCATCAGGCCACTTCCTCTCCCTCTCTGGAATGTGAATAAAAGATGGCATGTTGTGTCTCATAATGGAGGCTTGGTAGGGGGAGCAGGGGGGGTGAGGGGGTAAAAGGGGGGTGTGGTGGGGGGGTGAGGGGGACGGAATGCCTGCAGGGAAAATGAAAATAGGAATGATGTTCTTTGTGTCGCGTGGCCGTGTGTGAATTTGATGTTTCCTCCCTGGAGATGATGTTACAAGGCCTTGCGCTTCCCTGAGCTTCATTTTTTTGGGTCCCAAGTGGAGTTCTTTGTTGGTCCTGAATCTCTCTCCGTGTGTGTGTGAGGAAATGAGTTGTGTCGTGAATTACACACACTCACTTGCTGAGCTTCGTGTACCTGTCAGAGTGTTATTATATATTTCATTAACATTTGCATACAGAAGGGCGAAGGGAAAAGTTAAATATGCACAAGTAGTTTACGTTAACTAGTAGGAAAATGTATTAAATTTAGTATTTTTACACGCATGCACACACACACACACACACACACAAACACACATTATTATTATTATTATTATTAGTGTTATTATTATTATTATTAGGTAGTATAATACAAGTGAGATAGGCTCTACGTTTGCCTGAATGTGACAAGAACAACCAGGCGGCTTAGCGTTGTGACAGAGGCAGCAGGAGCGCTGACAGCAGGAGCAGGAGAGGCAGGGGGAGGGAGGGGGGGTGGAGGCAGCAGGAACCGACGAGAGATTAATCAGTTGTCAGCAGTCCGCAATGGCCATCCTAACGCAACTCATTGTGTGTGTGTGTGTGTGTGTGTGTGTGTGTGTGTGTGTGTGTGTGTGTGTGTGTGTGTGTGTGTGTGTGTGTGTGAGTGAGGAGACAAAAACACACACACACACACACACACACACACACACACACACACACACACACACACACACACACGTACACACACACACACACACACACACACACACACATACACACACACACACAACCAGACTGAGGACAACCCTGGGGTGGACCTAAGAGTACAAATACCTGTGTAAATTAGAATATCAATGCATTCACAAAGGCAGCACGGCCGCCACCTGCTTGCCGCAAACCCGAACAAGAAGACACAACATTCGTCTTTCAGCGGCGGTATTTCTCGCCGGCCGCGTGTAGGAGCTAAATCCATTTTTGTCACTTTACATAAAGCCGAGGAGGATGGTGCAGTGGCAGGTTGGTTCTCGCTCCACGCCATGCATACAAGAACGTGCGCGAGTCGGGATGTCAGCTGGGCAGGATTGATGATGTGAGAAGCTTTCATATTTTTGGGCGACGGTCTGGAGAGGATGTGTGTTTTATCCTTATAGCGTCTAGGGCCACGGAGGAGCAGGAAAAGAAGGAGGAAGAGGAGAAGAATCTGGAGGAAGAGGTGGAAGAGAAAAAGAATAAAGGAAGGAGGTGCTGGAAAAATTGTAGGGCCAGGAGGAGGAGGAGGAGGAGTGGGTGGAAGAAAAATAAGGTGGTAGTGAAATGGAATATCCAGCAGGAGGAGAAAGAGGAGGAGGAGGAGAATAAGAATAGGACCAAAGTGATGGGGAGGAGAAGAAAGAGATGGCAGAATGGAGTGTGTGGATGTAAGAGAAAGTGAGAGGCGGCAGCGTGCAAAGGGAAAGGAGCGGGAGAGGCGCCTTGTAACTTCAAAAGATGACTTATATTTTACATTTTTCGCAACTTTTTTATTTTCCACGTAACATTCCAAGAAGCAAGTGTCGTTTTGCATTATACTTTTGCATCACTTACGTACACTTTTACAGTTTCTCGTCAATTATTAATGAACTTACCATTAAATATTTTGCTAATGACCTTTCAGAAATAGCAAACTTATCAGTGAATCATCAGAATCAATAATCACTACCATGCTGTAATGATTTCTAGCAAAGATATGAAGTAGAAGAAAGTTTTAGAATAAGGGAGAAAAAAATTGAAGGGAAAAATATGATAAAAATGGGAGAAGGGAGACAAAAACACAAAGGGGGGCTGTGGGGAGGCCTGGTGCGGGGGGCTATTCAGAATCCATCAAGGTCGACCCCCGAGGAGGCCGGGAGAGAGCCGGAGAATGGCGGAGGGCGGGGGTCCAGGCCTCGAAGGGACCGACCCTGTCCCCCTCTTGTTTACATCAGCGGCCCTCCTCCCGCGTCCTCATCATCATACACTCTCTCTCTCTCTCTCTCTCTCTCTCTCTCTCTCTCTCTCTCTCTCTCTCTCTCTCTCTCTCTCTCTCTCTCTCTCTCTCTCTCTCTCTCTCTCTCGCTCTCTTGTATAAAGTTATTCTTTAAATAATGCAGATTTTTTGATGTCGCTAGATAAAAACTATTCTTATTATTTTCTTCTAATCTTGAAATCGGACTCAAGTTGTTAAAATAAATGCAGACAGAAAGGAGGAGCAGCTCTGGCCTTCCATCTATCCCACAATGACCGTCCTCGCTGTTCGATCTTCCTGGAGAAATGAGTCTGAAAAATATTGAAACCACCGAGATTCCAGTGGCTTTTCTGAAAGGTCATTGCCGTTTTTTTTTTGCCCCAGAAACTTGCAACTGAGGGACAAAAAAATATTATCGTTTAATGTATTCTGAACTTGAGGATTTACGATACTTTCCAGGCTGTTGGTTGTTCGTAATTTGAGAGGAACTGATATAAAAGATACGTTGTAAAGTTTCTCTAAAACTAAGACACATTGCACAATCCTGGACGATGGTAGTAGTAGTGGTGGTTGTGTAGTAGTAGTGGTAGTAGTAGTGGTGATGGTGGTGGTTGTCTTAATGGTGGCTAATCGTAATAGTGTTGTGCTATTTTTGGAAAGAATGGGAAGGAGGAGTATCTTTAATATGCGTTTGATATGATGTTGTTGCTTCCAATGATCGTAATGGTAATGATGATTATGTTTGTCATTGTCATTGTGTTGGCTTTGGTGGTGACAGTACAGTTGTGGTGATGGTGGTGGTGGTGGTGGCAATGGTGGTTGTGTCGGTGGTGGTGGCGGTGGTCGCTTACTGCTAATGGTCCTTTTGTTCGAAGAGAATCCTGCTCACTCGTCCAACTGACTCAGCGGAAGAAAAACTCGCCAGAATTCACGAAACGTCTCACTCCTTCATTTTCTCGTCCCCTTTACTCTTCCAACTCCTCTCTTTTGGTTCCTTTGTTATTTCTCCCTCCTATTATTCCTCTTTCTTCCGACCTTGTTAGAGTTTTTACTTCCTGTCTTTGGTTTATCGCAGGTCTTGGATGCCGGCCACGGCGTCTAGTCGCCCAGAGTGGGACATGCTCCCAATGGTCTTCTAATAACCTAGTACCGCTCAGAGACACACTCGAGGGAGGTTACGTCGTGAAGTGAACCGCGACAAACACACAACTCTGAAAATGGTTTTAACTGAAAAAAACGTAAGACATTAAGGAACGTGCTCGTATTATACCGCTTGGTAGAAACATACACATATATATATATATATATATATATATATATATATATATATATATATATATATATATATATATATATATACTTCTCATTTCCTATAATCTTAAAGCCATCTAGCTCTTTACCCAAAGATAATGTGTTCTACCTTCAATCGTTGTACTTTTTAAAAAATATTGCTGCTACTCCAACCCTATTGTAAGTCGATTGGTGGGAGTATTTTTAACACACACACCCTTAGGTATTGTACCACTGCCTGTCACCACCACTCAGTCCTCACCAATACCATTCCCACTGCCTCCCCAGCCCCACCATTACGCCAGCACACCACCGCGGGGAGAGTAAGGGGCCGAGGCCACTATCATTAATAATAACTTCGACAGCAGTTCCCTCGCTGAATATCTGGACGCTTCATTCATATGCGTGGCATTTCTTCCATTTCTGTCTTTTTGTGTGTGTGAATTCGTACCTATAGGTGTGTGTCCTGTTCTTCTTAATTCTTCATCAGTAACCCTCTTTAAGCATCCCTTTAGTAACTATACAGTCTTGAATACAGTATAACAGTCGTACTTAACATGAGGCAGCACCAGGATACCTCTTTGCATATAGATACTGTGAGAAGTAATGGTACTCACTCGACGAAATACCTCAGTAGAGAGGGACATTGAGCACCGTATCTTGAAGTTTCCAGCCCAGCGCGGATCGACGGACCGCTCAACCAACACTTCGACTACGAATCTCCTACTCTTGCTGGAATTATGCCACGAGGAATCTCCGGACATTTTGCGAATCTCCATTTCTAGCGCGACGTCGTATTTTATTAGCTTGATTTTTGCAGGGCGGATAGTGTGCCGGATCGTGAAAGTCCGGTTTATGAGGGAGGAGGAGCTGTGTCAGGCGTACCGGTGGTGAGTGAGGACTGGTGGAGGAAGGTTGCGAACGTGAAGTGGTGTGTGGCAAAGGGGAGCGAGGAGAGGAAGTGGAGTGAAGTGCCGAGTGGATAAGAATGGATGATAGAGATAGAAGCCGCCGAGGTTAAAGGTGTGAGAGTGTACCAACTTGGGGTTTGAGTTTCCATGATTCCATTCCAGGGACGAGGAGGCGGGGAAGAGGAACGAGTGTGTGTATCGGCGTTCCAAGTGTGTACGGTGCTGTGTGTGTGTGTGTGTGTGTGTGTGTGTGTGTGTGTGTGTGTGTGTGTGTGTGTGTGTGTGTGTGTGTGTTTGCACCCAACCCCCCACCCGCCGTTCTTTCCACAGAAATTGCAAAAGTCTCCAACTTCTTCATAGCTAAAATATTTTACATTCTATCACATCCTGACTGTTCCCTCTCCCTGCAAGCCACTGCTCCTCCCTTACTCGTTTTATCCCTCCTTCTATCTTCCTTCTCCTCGCATTCCTGTTCTTTTTCTTGTAGCCTCATAATTTCTGCCTTCCTTCCTTCCTTCCTCGCTTCATCTTTCTCAAGCCGGATGCAGTTTCTTCTGGCCGCCTCCTCCTTCCTATATTATTTCGGAATGGCTGATCCAATCGTGTGTTGACGCTTACTGATCCTCTGGTGCAGGATGTGTACCCGGGGAAGGCGACCCTGACGCCGTGAATAATACCCAAGCCTCTGGTATGATAATGGTATCTATGAGGACGCTTCGTTCGCCTAATCGATACAAGAAACCACATTAACGTTGACGGTCAAAACGGATGTCAGGTTGGTCTAGTCTGGTCTGGTCTGGTCTGGTCTGGTCTGTCTGGTCTGGCTTCTCGAAGGTGTACCTGGTCACTGATCACGTCCCCAACTCTTTCGTCTCCTTCGCCTCGTCCTCTACCTTCTCCCTTTTCTCTCCCGTCCCCAGTCAAGCAGGTAACCTCGTTATAAACCAGTACAGTATTTTTATGTTACTTGGTTTACTGAGTTCTTATGTTTCCTGTGCTCCTCCTCTTCCTATTCTTCTTTCTCCTCCTCCTGCGTCTTTCTTTCTTTATCCCTTTCTTCACTTTTTCATATAATTTCTGACTTCAGATTCTTTCTGGTTTACCAAATATTTCCAAGATTTTTCTTGCTCCCTCTTTTCACCTGTGTTGTCTCCGTAATTTCTTCACCCTCATTTCCAACATTTTTACCATCTTTTCACTCCTCCTCTTCCTCCTCTTGCTGCTGCTGCTGCTGCTGCTGCTGCTGCTGCTGTTGCTGCTGCACTACCATCACCACCATTACCGCCACATCCGGCTCCAGCAGACTCAGTTACCTCCTTCTTCAGGCACAGACGCGCCGCCTCGCACGCCCCCAAAATGAGGTTCGGTGTCCTTCCCGGCCTGGAGGCAGATGCGATCCCCGCCAGATAGACACCCCCGTCACCCCAAAAAATAAGAAGCCAACTAGGTTCTCCTTAACGCTGTCGGTATTACAAGGGTGCGAGAGTTTCTTATGATGGACGGGCAACAGTATACCAGTGTGTGTGTGTGTGTGTGTGTGTGTGTGTGTGTGTGTGTGTGTGTGTGTGTGTGTGTGGGTCTGTGCGTACAACCCATACGCTAATGACCCGAGGTTCTCATTGTCACCTTAGCTGCTGTATCACGGCTTTAATGGGTCATGTAGCTACACACAGCACCAGGAACAGTAATGATCCAGCTCGTCACCACGCAGCGAGGCACAGCAATTCAATCACATCACTTGAATCAGAGTCAGATTTATCCTCAATAACAAGCCCGTGAATGACCTTGATTGCGAGGCAGCGGCGGCAACAACAACAGCAGCACGAGAAGCAGGAACAACGACGCTTAGTTCTCAGGGCCACATCGACCGTGCAGGGACGTGGGCTCGGCGGTGGTGGTGGCGGCGGTGGAGTTTTCCCTCAACGAAGCGACCAGCGAGAAGACTTCCCTCCACCTCTCCCATGGGGCGATGCTGTCCGGATCAGGAAATTATCTTGCCTTTTTCTCCCCTCCTCGGGTTGTCGTGGTCCTCGAAGCATTAATCTCGTGCCTTCCGCAGCTGACAGTCGGCCGCAGCGCTCATATAAGAAGTCTGATTACCGCGCGAGCCTGTCGTCTTAAATATACACGAATGAAAGATAACTACGTGCGAGCATACAGCCACGAATGTTAGTTGTCAGGCGTGAAATTTATTAATCGCAAACACACACTCGCGCACGATAAATTTAGAATGCACGTCCTTGCACCAACGCCCGACGGAGACACTATACAAGGGTGCAATTTCATGCTGTATTAAATTATCCTCCTCGTTTATAGAGCTTCGTGAACACTGAGTTTCTTTTTATCTTCAAAAACTCATACACACACAAGTACACACACACACACACACAAAATTAAGCGCTGAAAATAGGTTTCCCATTCCGTATATAATATATTCATAATACTGATATTATTAAAGCTTCATTGGTGTTCGATTTCCTCTTATCAAAAAGCTGGAATATCAAACTGCACCATTACCTTACTATTGCCTCACAGACATCACAGATTATTTTTTCCCTATATAGATTATTTTTCCCTTTTTTTCTGCAGTATTTTTTGCCCTCAGATCTCCTTTCTCCATTTCCGTCATTCCCTCCTATGTCTTTCCTCTCTCCATATAGTGACTTTTCGCTTTCGTGCAGTGTCCCGTCTTTTTTTCCCCTCTGAGCCGTAAGAATAAACTAGTAGCTTTAAGACAAACCCTTGCCTGCGCCTGCCTCACCAACACTCACCTCGGCGCTTGCGTGTGTGTGTGAGTTTTATTATTTGTAGTTGTTTTTACTTACTATTGTATTGTATCCTTTACCTAAACTTTTATTTCCTTGTGTGTCTTTTTCTCTCTGTCTGTTTTTTCTCTCTCTTATAGATTTTCAACCTCATAAATTTCATCAACAGAACCTTTTATCGTCATATTCTCTTTCTTTTATTTTTTTTTATTCATGTGATGGAATATTATACAATGTTTTTTTTCTTCATTTTTCATCCTCATATTTTTTCTTCTGGATTCTTTAACTCTTTTCCTCTCCCATGTTTCATCTCTTTTCCCTTTTTGGTTCTATCGTTCCCCTTGCTGTTTTCCTGCACTCCTCCCTCTCTCTATCCATCCCTCCTTACTTCCCACTCTCCTCCCTCTCTCTCTCCCTCTCCTTCCTCCTTCCCTCCCTCTCCCTCTCTCCTGCCATCACCTCCAACAACAGAGCCGTGAAGGCGTGATGGATGTATTGCTTCTCCAGCCTCCCTCTTTCTCCTACTTTTTCCTCTCTCTCTCTCTCTCTCTCTCTCTCTCTCTCTCTCTCTCTCTCTCTCTCTCTCTCTCTCTCTCTCTCTCTCTCTCTCTCTCTCTCTCTCTCTCTTCATCCATTCTTTATCTCCCTCTTGGTTGCCCACAGTCCACGCCTTTTGAGGTAAATGTACAGCCAAACATTATTCTCCAAGTTGTAATGGTCCATGAAAAGCTTTGTTATTATTATTTTCAAGCTGTGGTCTTGGTCTTTTTTTTTTTTTAGATAGGAATGAAGTGGATGAGGAGCGGAGGGAAAGGTGTAGGTGAAGAAAAATGGGATGAAATTTACAGTAGATGGTTGGTAAAGTAGTACATACACCCCTTGACATTTTTTCTCGAAATCACGTTTTTATTAAATATTCAATATTTGTTCTAGAACCAAAAGTTTTGCAGTAAAATGGCGTCAAATATTTTTGACGTAAATTTTGGTTGACATTTTCCGGGCCAAAAAATAAAAACGATTTTCTCAAACATCATAACATAGTCCAAGTCTCTCGACGCTATACTATAGAGTCGAGCTAGTCACTGCCACCTACGATTGGCCCAGCTAGGTTGATGGTCATGCCTTTAGGTTATAGAGAAGCATTATATATTGACAGACATACTCACACTAGTCCCGTTGATCTTACAAAGGATTGAATTTCCTCTGTCTGCCTGTATGTCTATTTGTGTAGCTGTCTTCTCTCTCTCTCTCTCTCTCTCTCTCTCTCTCTCTCTCTCTCTCTCTCTCTCTCTCTCCTCTCTCTCTCTCTCTCTCTCTCTCTCTCTCTCTCTCTCTCTCTCTCTGCTTATCTAATAAAGTTTCCACAGGGGAGCATAAAGTTTAATTAATTGTGTTTATTATGACACACCTGAATCCTGTGATGCCAGCGTGTTACATCAACCATTTTCATCCTTTATCGCACACTGATGCTTCACACGCACTTCCACTTGCATGACCACACTTCATTTTTTTTGTCCCCAAGCTTAAACTAATGTACTAGACCTTGGTTAATTTTTTTTCCAATTTTTACTTATTTTTTGCTGTGATGTTTATGTGAATTTTTTTTGTATTATTTTGTTTTATGGTGATGCGGTTTTTTTGTGTGTTTATTTTGTACTTTTTTAGGTGTTATTGGTGTTTTTTGTTTTTTTTTCGTATTATCTTTCAGTTTGTTTGGCTTGTAAGTTTTGTGTTGTGTTGTGAGCTTACTTTAATGCGATTTATTTTTTTTTCAAAGTTTTGGGCAGACATTCTTAACTTTTTCGTTCGCTTCTCACAAGTTATTTCCTCATTTTGCTAAAGTTGTATATGTGTTCAGTTTTTGTTTTAATTATTTCTCCAACACAATGAAACTGACCAAGAGCCGCGAAAGAAATCTGGACAAAAACATTCTAAGTGTAACATCACCAAGGAAAGGAAAAGAAAGAACAAAAATATCCTTTACTCCTCAAAATGTCTTCGTCTGAAAGGAGTGTAAGTTGTAGGAAGGTGCAAAAACAAAGGAAGCGAAACTGTTTCAAAGGTTACCAGGGAAAGAGATGAAAGGGTGAAGACACTGGCTAACTCTTGCATTAGTAACAAGGACAAAAATAAGAATGGGAGGGAGTAGAAAACTATTTGCGTTATTGTTTATTGTCTTATGTATTCCTTGTTTCATTCTTGTACTCTGCATCTTATTCATAGTCCTTGTTTTCCTCCTCCTCCTCCTCCTCCTCCTCTTCCTCCTCCACCTCCTTTCTTCTCCTGCATCCCCAGTTTTCTTCTCTTAAGTCTCTTCATCCATTTCCTCTACTTCCATGTTTTCTTCCTCACCATATCTCCCTTACCGTCTTCCTTACCTTTATAGTCATCCTCCTCATCCCCTCTTCCTCATCTTCCACCTTGTCCAACTCCTGTCTTCACACTTCCACATCCTCCTTATCCATAGTCTTCTCCAAAGCCTCTTCCTGCTCCTCCACCACCACCACCACCACGTCCTCCTCCTCCTCCGTACGGCTGGTGGTGGTTCCCGTGTATTGACTGATGCACTTAACGCGGCTCCCTTTCTTCCCCTGTCTCCCTCGCAGTTCCCCGACTAAGGCAAGATTAATGACAAGCGCAAGTTTGGCTACGCTCTCCCTGCCCTCTCCCAGCACCCTGCCTTCTCCTTCCTCTCCCCTCTCCCAGCCTCCTCTCCCCTTGCTCGCCCTGTTGCCTCTCAGTATTCTTCCTCTTGGTGTTTTTTTTCATTTCTTTTCTTTTCCTTCTCTCTCTCTCTCTCTCTCTCTTGTATGTTTCAAAGATCCTGTAACTTGTTTTGTGTTTTCTCTTCTTTTATTTTATTTTCACTTCTCTTCTCTTCCTTCTCATTCGTGTATTAATGTTCTTTGCTCTGACTGTTGGTTTGTGTTTTGTATTTGTATTTTCATGTCATCTATTATATTTTGTACGTCACGATTTTTGTATTTATTTTTTTTTATTTCAATGTATCTTCTTCTCTCGCTTTTTTCGTAATTTTTCTTAATTTTCTTAATGACTTGAAGAAATACTGAGTGAAAAATGTTACCTGTTCAATAACGGTTTGGATTCAATAAGGTAACTGTGGTAGGAATACTCTCTCTCTCTCTCTCTCTCTCTCTCTCTCTCTCTCTCTCTCTCTCTCTCTCTCTCTCTCTCTCTCTCTCTCTCTCTCTCTCTCTCTCTCTCTCTCTCTCTCTCTCTCTCTCTTGCTCTCTTCTTCCTTTCCTTCCCTTCCCTTCTCTCCATTCGCTCCGTACCAGGTGACACTCCCTTACCTGCGAGACAATCAGCATCCGTCAGTGCCATTGTTACCTGAGCTCATTAAGACGCTGGAGGAGGCTCTGTGGCTCAGGCAAGTGGCAGCTGCAGCTCAGAAATAGTGCCAAATGCCATGTGTGGGAGAAGGAGGCATATTCAACGCCTTCCCTTCTTCCACTTCCTGTTATTCCTTCTATGTATCCTTAGTCTCATTTCTGTTTCATTCTCTTCTTGTTGTCATTTTGGTACAGAGAGGTGGATGTTATTTTTAAAGATCTTGGTTGTTATTGGTAATTTCAGGTGTTCGTGACCTTGGAATGTGAATCTGGGGTGTGTGTAGTTTTGTCTATAAGGTGTATTAAGTTGGTTGTTTATTGGTAATGCGATATGACCCCCGACTGTGTAATACTAATAAGCGGTAGACGTACGTACATTAATTGAGGCAACACATGTTTGTACCTAATTAAGTGTGTGGCTTTCAACACACTTACTGGGTAACCTCAAGTGTGCGCGGATCTCCTTACAAATGGACCTTTTAGAGAATATATTTTGCTTTCCAATCTCAAATATGTACTTAACGCATAAATTAGGATGAATTATTATTCTATCATCGTCTGTAAAAATGAAGTCGATGAAGGTTTGTTGAGTGAAGGAATAATAAACTAGTCACGAGATAACCTCCGATGCTGCTTGAGGCTCCTTCGTTTTTGTCCTCCATCCCCTCGGCAGGAAAACCTCACAACCCGTGTTCATCTTGTCCTCTCTCTCTCCTCCTTTCCTCTCGTGTCAACATTAATCACACACCAATAGTTTCTCGCCGCCATTTTGAAGTATAGAAAGAAAAGGGAAAAAAATAACCTCTAACAAAATTATACAAAGTTGAGCAATTAAAAACACATTAACCAATGAACGCTCGAGATGGCCCGAGCCTCACCATGATTGGTAGTCTCCTCGACAGCAAAGATGGATCAGAGGAGGCGGCTGGAACCTTTACCGCACACACCCACAACACACGCCCTTCCCCGCGCCCTCCCTGCCTCGACTCACGGTCAGCCTCACTCCCCGACACACCCCCGACACCCCCCGACACCCCCCGACACCTCACCCCCCTGTCGTCCACCACGTTCAGCCGCTCGTTAGGTCCGTTTTGTACTATGCAAATCTTCCCTGCCACCAATTCAAAGGCTCTGCGTCAACTATTCTGATTTTCCTTGCCATCCTTGCGAATTTTCCCTGTCAGTCACACAAATCTTTCTTTTCAGCATTGCAGATTTCCCTCCGCCAGACACTGAAATCGTCCTGTCAGACATCCGCCTCTTTCCCTCTCTCTTCCTCCCTCTCCCTCCAGCCTCCTCCTCTCCACCATCCCCATCCATTCTTAACCAACAAAGAAGTTTCCCTTGGCTCCACATAGACCCTATCCACTTCCCCTCAACGTATCACAGTGTTCCTTCCCTTATCCTGCCACACAATCCACCTACTATCCACACATCCTCCTTCTCCATATAGTCAAGTCCTACCACCCCTTCCCTTCCATCACCCCTTCCATCACCCCTTCATTCTCTCTCTCTCTACACAGCCGCTTCATCCTGCCACACACAGCCTATACCTTCCTCTTCCACGTACAGAGCGTGCCACCTTTAATATTATACTAGATGGACGTTAGCCTGTAGGCGTTGGAGCAGAAATGGGCGGCTAGGTGGGCGTTGTGGGTGGAGTAATGCGTGGTGGCGTTGTGTGGGGGTAGTTGTTTGCGGGCGTAAGGGGGGAGCATGGGGGGGTGTGGGCGTGGTGAGGATCATTAGTCTGGCGCTGGTGAAAACCTCGTTAAGTTGTGGCCAAGAGCGTCTAAGACTTTTATCTGGTGTTTGTGTGTTTGTGTGTTTATACGTACTACGTGTTTATGTCCGTGTTTGTTTGTATGTATGTTTGTTTGTTTGTAAGTACTTGAGGGTTTTTTCTTTGTGTGTGTGTGTGTGTGTGTGTGTGTGTGTGTGTGTGTGTGTGTGTGTGTGTGTGTGTGTGTGTGTGTGTGTGTGTGTGTGTTCGGGACCATAAGCCTATAGTGTATCAAGATCACTTCATCTCCTTTCACACTTAACTTTATCTCAGGTGTAACGGAAATGCTCTCTCACACACACACCTAATTACCTCACACACACACACACACACACACACACACACACACACACACACACACACACACACACACACACACACACACACACACACTCACTCACCTGTGAACACCTTTGGGCCAAACTATGAACAAAAAATGAACAAAAAAACACTATCTACGGAAATTCCACTAGTGATTATCCAGACCTTGTGAGGGTGACATGAGTTTTTGGGGAGAGGAAGTAGAGAATGAGGCAGAGAAGGGTAGGGGAGGAGAGGAGGGTAGATGGAGGGAAGGGGAAGGGATGGAGGGGAGCATGAGGTGGGGAGAGGAAGGGGGCCTAGTGTTGGTGTGGGTGGATAAGGGGATATGGACTTGATTAGGGTGTATGTGGGTGGGCGTAAGTGGTGTGTGTGTGTGTGTGTGTGTGTGTGTGTGTGTGTGTGTGTGTATGTGTGTGTGTGTGTGTGTGTGTGTGTGTGTGTGTGTGTGTGTGTGTGTGTGTGTGTGTGTCCTTGTTTTGCACCATCACACGTGTATTTATTCGATGTGAATATGCCGGGCCGAGGCTGCATCCCGCCCCTCCGCACACACACACACACACACACTGACGCCGCCACACGCCTCGGCCCCACACAAGCCGCCATTCAACGCGAGAATCTGCCGTAAACATGCTAATAATGAATATAATATCTGGCAAGGTGTCTGCCATTAATCAACAATGTTTTTCCAGGTGCCTGGCGGGCCGTCCGTTACTGCCCATTCTACTGTCACATGCAGACTCTAGATTGATGTATTGATTAGATTGCCTCTGAGATTGTGACACGCGCACTCACCCACGAGGCAGAGTAAGGCTGGCGGGAATAGATGGCGGTGGTGTGAGGCTGAGATAGAGGTGGCAAGTGTGGGTGGTTAGGTGATGTAATGTGAGGTGAGTGTAGAGTGGCAGCGCCTGTGTTACCTGTGATGCCACCTTTACTTGGCAGCACAGAGGCAATGGTCTGACTTCACATTAATTATATTGCAGGACATTTGCCACTACTGTTTCTGTCTCTGTCACTATCATTATCTTCTCTGTGGTTGCTGTTGCTGGTTCTGTGGCCTTCACCACTATCACTATCATTCTTCCTGTGAACACTATCAACACCATCATCACTGTTGACATTATCACCAACAACACCAACATGTATTAAAGTTAAAAAGATAACATCAATATCACATCTCCACCACCACCAACAACAACATCACCACCACCACATTTTCCCTCCACCACATCATCACATCTGCACCACAACCCCCCGCACCATGACCAGCCGCGCCACCACCACCACCACCACCACATCACCACCACCATTACCATCATCCCGCCGCCACCATCCCCGCCGCCGCCGCCTTAAACATAGGTCGCCTCGCTCTCAAAAATCACCCTCCTGCGAACCTACAAATTATCTCTGCTCTTCGAACCTCCCCCAGAAGAAAGAACTACCATGGAAAAACACAAACTACACCGTGTTCTAATAATCTTCAAACACTCAATAGGTTCCTCGAAGTACTTATAGATAAAATCAATAACTTTAACTCTACCATAAGGGAATTTGAGTAAGGAAATCCACTTTTTTCTGGGTACGAAGCCGGGGTTGAGGGTACCGTTTCGAACATCGGCTGGGAGGAGAGATGGCCGTGGGAGCAAACAATATTTTTGCATGACTTTGAGGCTGATTGGTGGAGGGTGATGGATTACCTGTCATCAAGGGTTGTGATTGGACTGCTTTGGCCAATCTTCGACCTATGAGCACTCGTCTAGGCCTATAGGAAGTCTGCTAGTGGTTGCTCTATCCCCTCTTCCCCCTCTTCCCCCCCTTCCACTGACCCATTTTCTCCTCTTTGTCCTTAGAATTAGCTGCCCGATAAAAAAAAAGGAAAAAAAAGAGGAACAGTATACTAGCTTATTAGATGTCCTTAAGTTTTATTATTCTTGAGGGGAAAAGCTTAGTAATTTACCTGTCGTTGGTGTAATTACTTTTTTTATCATGTCTGCTACTTTTTTTCCTATGAGAGAGAAAGAGAAAAAAAAGAGAGAAAATATATTGAGGAAGAGAAAGTAGAGGCGACATTTGAGGGAAGAGAAACATGGAAATAAAAAAAAAGAAAACATAAATTGATGTGGGAATGGAGGAGGGAGGAAGAGAGGAGAGGAGAGGAGGCGTGAAGGGGAAAAAAGGGAAGACGTGGAGAGGAAAGAGAGGGAAAGGGGAGAGGAGGAGGGGGCAGAGGGGGCAGAGGGAATATGGGAGAAAGGGGGGAATGACTTTGGTTGACGTAGCGAGAACTGTGATGAATGGTTCCCTTGTTTCCGTGTCCGCTTCCATTACTGTAGTGGACACGCTTAGGACACGCTCTTATGCACCCACGGGGACCTCCCATACCACGCCCCTACTCCCCTACACGCCCATAAACTCCCACTAACTCCCCCATACACCTCCAAACTCACTCATATTGACTCCCTACTCTCTCACTCCTATCCTCATCTGCACACACTCACTAACACTACACTCATACTTGGTTCCAAAAACATCCTCAAACTCCTACAGTCATCCTTCATACTTGACAGGATACCACTTAGTTTCCAGGACACGGCTGGATTTTTCAAGACACTGCTACTTAGGATACTACCAGCTGCTCAGAACACTCACTAGCTCATAAGGACATTCTTTGGTTTTCATAAATATTAATTAATTTTTGAGAACACCATTAGCCTTCCAGAACACCAGTAATTATTTTGAGCTATACAAGACATCACTAATTAACTCCACGCACTATCTACGACAACTTTGATTTTCAGAACACCACTAGTTTTGTATCACTAAACATGAGTAATAATACTAGACACACATTCTTGCCTCTTGTTGCCTCTAAACATCTTGAGACATCCAGGAACATTTAGAGAAAACTCAAACATTATATAACACCCACAAACATTGACACACTCGCACTCAAAGTTAACATCACCATTGCATTAATATATAAACGTAGCAAAACCTATTTCAAAACGTGTAAGGAGGATTAAAAACATACAAAGACGTCTACTATAAATCCTTATGTATCTTGGAGTTGTCTTTTTAACTAGAAACTTTATCTATAAGTGGAATACAACACCAAAAGTACAAACTGATGTACTCCCCAAAACAGCTTAATCTCTCGTATTGCATAACCACAAGCCAGTAACGGAACCAACACCACACTCCGTCACCCAATAACCGTTCACTGGCCAGCGTGGAACATTCACTCTACCTCTAATAAAGATAAGTGCGAGGCCATCTATTAGCGGCGACCACGTACTACCCTATATAGGCCTAAAATTAGCTGATATATTAGACGCCATTCACAAGCTGTCACAACAATAACAACTCACCGCCGCCACGAGAGAGGTGGTGAGCCGTGTAGCGCGTGAGCCTTGTGCCGCCCCGCCCACGGTCCAGCTCCACCCCTTCCCTTCCCTTCCTTCCTTCCTACGGGTGACGAAGGGGAGTGATGAGAGTGCAATACCAAAGAAGTTATACAGTGAGGGACATGGAAGTGACAGAGAAGTTGAATAAATCGAGGGGAGGTAGGAACGAGGAGAAAGTTATGTTAAAAGAGAAGGAATGGTTTAGATAAGTCGGAATAAAGGTTAAATAAAGATATTGATGGAAAGGGAAGAGTAGATAGGGTCAGTAAGCCGTATCCAGGTGACAACGTGGTGTATTAATGATAAATTGTGATGTACTAATGATAAATTGTGGTGTATTATTAACTAGAAATCGTCGGTGTTTATATTAATATTTATTCGTCTTACATATGATATTGTGTCGCATGCAAGTTTGCGTTATCACTGGCAGGACGCTGTGGTGACATTATATATTCACAAGATATTAATCTCTCTCTCTCTCTCTCTCTCTCTCTCTCTCTCTCTCTCTCTCTCTCTCTCTCTCGCTCTCGCTCTCTCTCTCTCTCTCTCTCTCTCTCTCTCTCTCTCTCTCTCTCTCTCTCTCTCTCTCTCTCTCTCTCTCATTCCTGCTCGCTCGCGCCGCCACCTCCGCAAGAGACGGTTTTGTAGCCATGTCACCAGAGCGAAACATCAAAGTTCTCCACGGGGAAAAGTTAGGCCAGGAGCCCCCGAAGTTTCTGATTAATGACCTCGGGGCACCTCACTCTTTCTCTGTCCGGGCCAGGTCATGCGAGAGTGGCCCAGCCTTGGTGAGCCGCCGGAGGGAGCAGGAGAAGGAGAAGGAGTAAGGGGAGAAGTGGTAGGAGGAGAAGGAGGAGGAAGTACAGGAGAGGCGGGAGGGTCAGGACTAAATGGAGCATTGTTGAGAATTACGTGTAATCAGAGGGAGAGGCAGGTGGTGGTGGTGGTGGTGGTGGTGGGGGAGGATGGCCACCTTGCCGTGGTGATGAGGAGATAAAACAGGAGGAAGGTCGTGACTGAGGAGGAGGAAGTGAACTGAGAGCCTTTGTATTGCGTTTTTATATCATGGCGTGTGAGTAAACTGTTGTAATAAGTTATTCTTTTTTTTGTGTGGAGATGAACGGATTAAGTTATAAATGTTTTTTTTTTTTTAACGTGTGATAAAAGTTGCAAGAGTAAATTTGCATGTGAAGGCTGTGTGATTATTCATTTAGTAGATAATATAAAATTCATATTCTCTTTTACCAGTACAACATTTTTATTTTTTTTTGAAGGGCAAAAGTGAAAGTAGATGTTGAAAGTAATTTAAGGTTAAAATTTGTGTCAAACATTTATCTTCATGGCAACCAAATTAAACATGACAAGAGAAACAGAAACAGAAGGGCAATAGTACTAAAATTTGAATATATCTTCATTACTTATTTATTTGTATATTTATCTAATCATATTTTTTATTCATTTCTCTATTGTAGGTTATTGCTCTTCATCTTCTTGTTCTTATTTTTATTCCTCTCTGTCTTTGTCTTTAGTTCTACTTTGTATGTGCAGGGAAAGTCCAGTTAAGGGTGAGGGCGTAGCAGCAGGAGTGTCTGAAAGGTAGAGGGAGGCAGGGGAGGGAGGGAGGGGGTGAGGGGATGAGGAGGAAAGAGGAAGGAGGCATGAGAAACATCCCACACATGTCCGTATGGGGGAAACCGAGTACCAGGAAGTGACACCTTGGTGGTAACTGGGGCGAGGTCACCAGCTGGCTACTGAGGTCACGCGAGGTCATGTTAGGGTAGGAAGGGAATGTGGATGGGTAGGTAGGTATACAAAGGGAGGAAGAGAGGGGAGGATGGTAGGGCTGAGAGAGGAAGGAAGGGACGGAGGGAGGGAGAAAGGGAGGGAAGGAGCACCTGGTCTGATTAATGATGTCGTCAGCGGGTGTTAGAGGTAAGGGCAGACTTCATGCTTGCAGTAGCTGATGTGTCTCGCTTAACTTATCAATTTGGCAATGAATCGAAGCGTGTGAGCGTCTTATCTGCCAAGGTCAGTATAGTTTGGCTTTGTTCACTAATGGAAGGATGACTATAGTTTTGTTAATGTGTGTTTGTTTAATTGGGTGTGGCAATAAAGGTTTGATCTGGTAGTGAGTTTAATATAGTTTTATAAAGAGAGACAATTAGTACTCCCTGTAACCTCACTATGCATTCTTGTCGCTCATTTCCTTCTCTCACAGTGGCAGTAACTGTTTTTCCTGAACCACGCCTTCTTATTGTGCTATATATTGTAATTCAGTCAATAATATAGCTAAAAATGTGGTTCTTGATATTACCCATTAGAGTTAACAAACATTAGAGAGAGGAAAAAAAAGTTAGATTATATTAAGTTAGGTTAGGTTACGTTAGGTTGTCTGCTACGTCCAGGTGTTCCCTCAGCGGCTTCAGTCTTGTCTGTGGAGGAATATCAATGCTTACGTGCCCATCGTCAGGTTAATAGAGTGTTGGGCTTAGCTTTGTGACCGCCTCTCTTCGATATTATAGTCATGCAATTGAGTATCGGGGTTATTTGTTATGTGCGTGTTGATGTGTGTGTGTGTGTGTGTGTGTGTGTGTGTGTGTGTGTGTGTGTGTGTGTGTGTGTGTGTGTGTGTGTGTTCATATTTTCGTTTTCATTTGTATCTGTTGCATTTTTTGTATTAATTTTCCTTTCTCTCATTTATATTTACTGGTTTGCGCAACATGTCCATTTAGACAGGACAGGACAACGTGTCACTTCGCCTCACTTGACTAATGACACACACACACACACACACACACACACACACACACACACACACACACACACACACACACACACACACACACACTCCTTACATAGCTCATTGATATATTTCCTATTCCCTTTATATATCATCTATACATTTTCCTGACTTCCCACATCTTGAAAGGAACACAAAATCCCTTTACAAAAATCGCTCACTGCAGGATTTAGACTCTACTTGTCCTCCGCGGTATCGACATTAATTAATCTCTCGTCGCCCCTTCAATGCCCGGCCCTTGTTACGCTCGTGTTGCCCTCAGGATAGATGTCGCAAGGATAGATGAAGTGATGAATGATCTCTTCAATAAGGTCCAGTGATAATTAACAGAATAGACGGTTTAATTAGACTCCCTTTGACGTTAGAGACTGGCCATTTTTTTTTCTTCCTTTTTTTGTGTGTATAGTGTTTATGGAAAATTTCACGCCTTTATTTGCATAATTTCCGCCTTCACTGCCTGTCCTCACTCACTTGGCGGGAGGAAGGAGTGAGTCTGTGTAAGGGGAAGAAGAAAGGAAAGAGGAGAAGAGCAGCTAAGGGGTGGGATGGGGGGGAGGAGTAGTCAGAGGAGGAGGAGGAGGAGGAGGAGGAGGAGGAGGAGGAGGAGGAGGGTGATGGGTTATATGGAAGAAGAGATCAGGAAGAGGAGGTTTTGAGCATGGAGGAGGAGGAGGGGGAGGAAGAGGAGACACAAGCTATAGGAGAAGAGGGAGCAGGAAGCGTGGATGTTGGGGATGGAGTACGAAGAGGAGGGTTAGAGGGGAGAAGAGGAGAGAAGTGAGGGGTGGTAGGGGGATGAGGGGAAGGAGGGGGGGGGTCAGGTTCCGGGGTTTGTTGGGTCAGGCCGGGTCGGTGGTGCCAGCAGCATCCCTGATTAATGATGTCTGCCCCCCCACACCCCCTACCCCTGCCTACGATGATGGTAGGACACCCCTCTCTCTCCCCTCTTCACCTCCCCTCTCACCGGCTTCCCCTCACCAGTGCTTCCTCCCCTCACTCCCTTATCTTCTTCCCTCACTCCTTACCTCTGCCTTTTCCTTGCCTTTCCTTAGTCTTATGTATTTTATTTATATATGTTTTTCTCTCTTTTTCTCTCTCTTTTATTGGTTATGACTTATTTATCTCCTATTCTCTTTATCATGTTTTTCCACTCTTTCGTTTCCTCCTCCTCCTCCTCCTCCTCCTCCTCCTCCTCCTCCTCTCCACAGGCCTTCCCTCCGTACAGTCCAATACAATCTTATTTTTTTCTTATATCTGTCTCTCCATCTCATTTTTTTCTCATGTTTCCTTCTCCTCTCATCCTTCTCTAGTTTTTCTCCTCTCACCCCTCAGTCCAGTGCACACGTTCTCTCTTTTCTCTCTTCACCCCCTTGTTGTCTTGTATTTTTGTTGTAAATGTTTATTTCCTCTGCGTGTGTTCCAATTTTCTTTTTTTCTTTTTCTTCAATCTTATTTTCAAGCTGAACTCCTGTTTGTCTTTGTCTGGAATTCTGTCTGGTTATTTTTTCCTATTCTCTCATCATCTTTTATTTCACTATCTCCACTTTTTTATTCGTGTTTGCATCACGTGTGTGTTGTATGGAGCAAATGATGTAATTTGTGGAAGTAATCGCTTTAGTAACTAAAAATGTCTTTATTAGAATGTCATTTGATGAAGAATTAGAAAATCGATTTACTCATATATTCAGCATTATGGACAGCCCTATGTCGTGTAGCATATCCCTGTGTCGTGTTCTCTCCATGTGTCCTCACGCTGCCAGGCCGCCGCAGGCTGCTGGCCTCACTTAACAGCGTGCTCACTTTATTTTTTCATGCCCTTCCCTCGGAATTTCTCATTATAAATGTTCAGACGGACTGACGAGGGAATCGTTCGTTCCTTCCTCTCTCCCCGCTTATTTTAAGACTTGGTAAATATTAATTTCCTCACTCCGATGTTGAATGTTGAAAGTTTCCTTTCACTAAGAATAAAATTATCATCATATTATGTCGCTGCCATGAACAGGTTCAGAAAAATGCAGACTGAGTTAATTTTTTTAAAAGCAATTAATTGACTTGTCGTTTTCTTTTGAGAGAAGGGCCATTCAAAATGAACATCTGTATTAAAAATTAATAACATTTGCCTGCTTTTAATGGACAATAATACACTACCAGAGGAAGTGCATGTAATTTTATGTATTGTTTCAGTCAACAACTAACTGGTGTCGAATTATCCATCTGCTATGATCCTGTGGTGTCATGAAAACTCAATTACTTATTACAAAAAAAACTTGTTTGTAGGGATCACACATACACACACGCACACACACGCGCACACGCACACACACACACACACACACACACACACACACACACACACACACACACACACACACACACACACACACACACACCCACACACCCACACACTGCTGGTCGCCCAAAAAGTCAGCACGATCTCACTTATTTCTCGTGCATGTTTGGGTCACGCGTTCGGAGTGGCGCGTCATGGAGATATTAATGATGGAGGCAGCCGGCCGTGCAGCGGGAAGGGACGGAGGGACGGAGGAAGGGAGGGAACCAGGGAGGGGAAGGGGGGGGAGCAAAGGGAAGGACAGAGAGAGAGGGAGATGAAAGGGAGGGAAAGCGCAAGGGATTGGAAGAGAAAAAAAAATGTAGGAAGGAAGGGGGTGAAGGAGAAAAATATTTTGGTCTTTGGCAGGGACATCACAAGCTACTTCTGCCTCCATAGCGCTCCTGTCCTTTGTTGTGGCTCGGCTTTGTGGCTCTAATGGAGTTGTGGGAGGCGGGAGGCTGTTTGTGCAAGCATTTGTGTCGCCCGAAAGCAGTTGGTGTTTGGCGGAGGAACAAAATTAGGTGCGTCGGCAAGTTGAGAGGAAAACAAAACACGGAGGGAATTGAATTATGTATGTGACTCAGAAATGGTTGGTTTAAGTACTGTTGTTTGTGTTTGTTTGGATTCCTTGTGGTGTATTAGGAGTGTTGTATTATGGAGATGTGAGTGTGTGTGTGTGTGTGTGTGTGTGTGTGTTTAATACAGTGGACGGGTGAATTGTATCATATTTCTGTTTTGTTTCATAATAACGAATGATTTATGTGTGAGAGTTATGGTTCATTATCATTACCTTGTTGATTTACTGTCTAGAAACAAACAAGAAAACAAAAATACAATTAACATAACAGCTGTATCAATGAGATTTCTCCAATTTATGTGACTTGTTCCTTTTTGTAAGCGATTTATTGTACGATCATGATTCATTCCTGGAAAAAAAAAAAAATTAATGAAAACAAAAAGAAAAAAAAATTGAGTATTCTTGTATGACTTTGTGGCTTCGTCCTCCGTCACCTCAGCTCCGTCATGCCCGTCCTGCCTCCCCTTCCACGCCTTCCCCCGGGTGCTCGGTTCCTCCCCAGGGCACGCCGCTCCCCTGGATATTGGACGGGACCCAATCAACCTAACTGGATTAGTCGACTCCGGGGGTGGTCTGTAACTCTGATCAGCCTCCCTCCCCCTCACCCTTTTCCCTTACTCCTCTTACCCTTTCCCCTTACTCCCCTCTATGCCTCTAACCCTTACTCTCTCTCCCTCAGACTACCTCCCTTCTCTCCATTCACCCTTTCCCCTTCCTCCACCTCCATTTTTCCCCTCACCCTACCTCCCCTAATCCCTTAGTATCATACCATGCACGTGGACCCTTCCCTTTCACTCTCTCTTTCTCTCTCTCCTTCTTATTTCTCTCTCACTCTTAACTGTGGAAATTGCCATATCAAGGGAGATATTTCGTGCCGAGGAAAAGGTGTTAATGCCAAGGGAAACGAAGAGGAGGAAGGGGTTAGTGCTACATTTTCCTTGAGAGAGAGAGAGAGAGAGAGAGAGAGAGAGAGAGAGAGAGAGAGAGAGAGAGAGAGAGAGAGAGAGAGAGAGAGAGAGAGAGAGAGTGAGAGTGAGAGAACATGTGTGCACATATGAATTGCATTGAAGGATTAGGGAAAAAAATGTCTATGTGCTAATTTGTAGTATAATGCAGACAGCTCAGTGTTATTAATCATTGTACGAGTATTTTTCATCCATCTGTATCATTTTGTTGTGTATGGAGTATATGTCATAATTCTTTTTTTAGTTATTGTATTGTTGTTAAGAATGATGGCTTGTGAGGTAGATTAAATTGCATAATACTCCCACAAAACTATGTTGAACAGTAATGTTTTGTAACAGAATTGCAATGCGTGACGTAATTAATGTTCTTTTCACGCAAATCTCGTTGATACAATGGATCCCGAAAAACGAGACAGTTGCATTAAGGAAACAATGGAAATAATGTAGGTAAATGAAGGAAAAGAATAATGTTCGCGGCAAAAGTAATGAATAGATAAATACGATAAGATATTTGCATAATCAAGACTAATAGAGGAAGACTTGGACGTGCTCTGAGTGTGCTTATCCACATCCTGTTGGACTCAAGCCATCCACAAGGTAATGGGAGTCGCTTCTGTATCCTGAACACCCTGAGACCGCATCCCTCAACACCGCCCTTCGCGCCGCCGTCACTGCCGCTCCCGCCGCCGCGCGCACTCGCAGTGCAAACGATAAATTAAATTAGATATGAAATGTCTCTGTGTAGACCTAGATTTCATCATTGTTGCAATAATTAGGTTTCGGTGGCATCAAGATGGTATACACTGCTTGATCATTTTCTGAGAAATATGATAGGAAGTTGTGGAATGGCAGTTGGCGGAGTGAGTGGGAGGAACGGGGAGGGGAAGGCGGATGCAACATTAGAATAAAGAGTGAGAATGATAAATACCAGCATGAATCAAAGCCGATAGATGGAACACAACCAAAGGAGCGGTGATGGGTGGAATTACTTTATAGTTTCCAAAAACTTTCGATGGAACACGTGGACGGCAAGCTCCAGGTGGGTGGAGGGAGAGTCCAGCCCTTCTCTTCTCTGCTGCCTTTCGTCCATCAAGATCCACATCTGGAATCCAGAGGCCCAGCAGCCATCTGGAGGCAGCACCATCTGCTCCACTAATGGTTCTGTGGGACGACATTCCTGAGGCTCTTATCCCACCATCTGGAGGCTCGGCGGTGCCTCCGGACGCGGCTCTCAGGCACAGGACTCAAGAGGGCCTGCGTCCAGTCCGTCATGTGATGCGTGGGAAGTGTCTGAGCCTGGAAGGAGTAAAGATGACCGTTGCTTCCAGACTGAGATTTTTCTTTGTTCTCTCGAGTGTCTTGGTAATTATTGTGTTTTGCATGCTCAAGCTGAGTTTATGTTGTAGATATATTGACATTGTTCCAAGAGGTTCCTGTGCTGCGGCCTCACGACGATTACTGTTTGCCTCATTAGCATTGAGGTCTCGGGTTCCCCATCTCATTCGGAGGGAAGTGAACTGCCAATAAATAATCGCCAGAGTATGTATTAAAGGAAGCTAACCTCCACCCCTCCACTCATGTCTCTCAAACGTAATCGCTCATTCGTTCCAAGTTCCTTTGCATTTAAACACCAGGTTGTTGAGTCTCCTGCTTCGTTTGTCTGGGGAGTGACACAGGGTCTAATTAATGCCAATAAATGCAAAGTTTCTGTGAGTAAAAGTGATTGTATGAGCCCTGGTTTTGCCTGCAGCTGGTAGTCCACATGTCGGTGAGGCTGCTGAAGGGTCTAGGAAGAAGGAGGAGGAGGAAGAGAAGAAGAAAGAGAAGGAGAAAGAAAAAGAGGAGAAAGCGAAAGAGAGTTGACAGTGAAAATTAAGAAAAACATTTGTTATCTTCCTGTAAAATGTTCTGAATCATCCATTTCTTTCTTGCTTGACTCAACTCGCCGCCGCGTGCATACATTAAGTTAACTCTGACTTTCATTATCTCACCGTAAAGATTGTTTTCTACTCTTCAACCACACGATGATGCCCTTTATCCTTCCCTCGAGTTGGAAAATCTCACCACCACAGCAGCAGCAACAACAACAAAAAATCAAGGGCGGAAAAAAATAAAACGAAATCTACTTAAATCAGAACACGAATCACTGCTGGAAAAAAAAAAATTGTAACTTAAATAAAAATAAATAAGTGAAAGGGTAATTAATGACCACGATGCATTTAGAGAAGGAAAAATAGGGGTGATGTAGGGGAAGGGAAAGGTCGAGAGGGAAAAAGTTGGAAAAAAAGGGGTGATAGTGGTGGTGGTAGTGGTAATAAAGTTTTGTGGTGATGGTGGTAGTAGTGGTGATAGTGGTGAAGGGTAGTGGTAGCCTTAGGTAGATAATGGAGACAGAAGATAGGTAGTTGTGGGTGGGAGATGCGGTGGTTGTAGGAAAGGATGAGTAATGATGATAAGAGGAGGAAGCAGCGCTAAGCTGGGGAAGAAGAAGCTGGATTTTTTGATGTTGTTGATGGCGGTGTTGATCTGGTAGTACTGACGGCGGTGGTGGTGGTGGTGGTGATGGTGGTGGTGTTTTGGGTACTCTTGTGATGACCAGGCTGAAGGGAGAAGGCAAGAGGGATGAGACCGTTTCCAGTGTCTCCTTCGTGTTCATAAGTCATCCTTTTCGTGTCACGGCTTTTAACAAACGTGATGATGACTGATGACTTGTAAATGTTACGGTTCTAAAGCAAAGGGGTGACGTAGGCCTCGGTGACGCTGCTGGTGACGGGGTTTTATGATGGGGTAACTCATGTGTTTCCATTTATTTTAAGGAATGCTTATGAGTAGTGGACGTGTGTGTTGTGTGTAGGTACTTGTGTGTGTCTATTTTTGAAGTGATTGTAGTATATATTTGATCTACGTGTATATTTTTCTAAGGCCATTTGTTGAGTTTCTTTCATTATTGCTTTTTGTTTCTCTTTCTATTCATGGTTACAAACGTGATGATAACTCAGGGTTCTGTATTAATGCGTAACTCATACTTGAACCCCCACCTGCCCCCCCCCCACACACACACAGTAGAATCGATAGTAATCTAATCAAGGGATCTACCCGTCATTAAGCAGAGCAGAAGTATCATTACGAAGCATCATGGGCCCGGCGTGAGGCTCCCGCGACCCCCACCAGACAGTCACGCGGCCGCAGGAGTGACTCTCGCCTCAGTGATGTATTTCTCGTCTATTTTTTGGCGGCCTCTCTTACTTTGTTCATGTCGCAGATGGTTGACAGTCTCCTGCTCTCCTTTTCTCCTTCTCCCTCACTCCTCCCTCGTTCATCCTTTATCCTCTTCTCATTTTTACCATTTACCTTTTTTCACTTCTCTTTGCCTTCCCCTCACCCCTTCCTCATGCCTCCCATATAACCCCTGCACTCCCTCGCCTCTCCCTCCTTCCTTTCTCACCCTCGCGCCCTCTCGTCCAATCTCCCTCATCATCCCTCTTCCTCAGTGTTTTTTGCGTACTTTTTTTGCTTACCAAGTTATGAGCTAATTCATTAATAGACCATCGGTGCTAAGCCTCCACGTGGTCGGTCACTTGTTGGCGCGTTTCCATGAGCGGCGATAACTAGCACGGGATGAATTACCTGGATGATTGGATGTGGAAAGTATGTGACAACCTTCCTCATAGCAGTGGACGGTGATCTTATGGGACCAGATAATGAAGTGAAACCGTTAATTGTATCTTTGTTTAGGTTTTATTTTGCAAAATTTTACGATGTTTTAGATGATATAGAAATTTAAGGCAGTCTATGCATGTAAAGAAAGTATTGAGTCATTTTAAAATAAGCTCATAGAATTATCCTGAAGCATATAAACAATTTAAAGAGAAGCGTATTATCACTATTTGCAAAAATGTATAAAAGTAAGTTCAGCAAGGAATGAGAGATAGCGAGGAGTGGCAGAAACCATCAAGACAAACCGAGCTGGTGAGGCCGTCTCTTGTTCCTCGGAGAAAGGGAGTTTCCTTTGACAAATCGCTGACTTCCAGGCCTCACTCTGGCGCGCGTCTGCACAGCGCCAGAGACTGATTAGTGGCGGCGAGATAATATTTCTCTCTGGTTAAGATGTTCTCTCGAGGAGGCGAAAGACGGCGAGAGACAAATGCTGCCTAACCCTCAGCTGACGAGGGCGACGTGGGGCTGCGGGACCGTGATTCCTCAGAGGCGGAGCAGAGCGGTGGGTGCGGCAATGACACGAGTAATTAGTCTCGGCAGTCTAGCTGGGCTGGTAACGAAGTACCTCTGTGGTGCAATTATGACCGATCGTGAAGTGCGACAGTGAATTCCAAATGAAGGTGTGTGTGTGTGTGTGTGTGTGTGTGTGTGTGTGTGTGTGTGTGTGTGTGTGTGTGTGTGTGTGTGTGTGTGTGTGTGTGTGACTTATGGAAACCCTGGTGCCATTGCTAGTTTTTCTACACGACATAAAAACACTGGTCCCGTGGAAATGGTGCATGGATGGTGACCTCTCTATCCCCGCGGCGTGAGGGCATCCAGTCGAAGGGAAAGAAAAACACCCAAGAAGACATTTAAGAGGAAGAACAATTTATCTTTATTTGTAAGTCTAATCCTTGAGCTACAACTAACTTAAAAAAGGATCATGGCCAACAAAAAACAGCTCGTAACCATTTCTTCACGAGACAAAAGTGAAACAGACTCAAGGCAAGAGTTTCAAGACATTATATGGTCAGTGACGTACAAGATCCATTAGAAGACGAACCCGAAATGTTGCAGTAGACAAACACGGACGACGCCTCACTGGAAAAAAAACCCTCCAGAAACAATACAGACGTAAGACGATAAGATCCAACACCGGTGATGAGAAGACCCACCTCAGCGCGGGTCTCCTGAAGCCAATTAATCAGTCCATCGGTCCCAAATGAATTCTGGGTAGGGGCGATCTTCTCCCGGACAGGAAAGAGGCTTGACCGACGGCGGCAAGAAAGACTTCATTTGTCTCTCAGTCCTATTTCCAAGGGATCATCTTTCGTCTTCTTCCCGTGGCGTTTTTGTGCAGAGTCCATCATCAACACGACTCATTAGGGGGCGTCTCGCTGGTCGGCGGACGGGGAGGCGAGGCCGGGAGGGGAAAGAAACGAGGAGACCACTTCAGATTTATGGTCTTTCGAATATAATCAGTGAGGAGTCCCAGGATTTGGAGTCTTGTTCGTACACGGAAATGTTTCGTTTTATACGTGGCTCTGCGGGTCACATTTATGTTTTTTTTCAGTGTAGTGTTCAAGAATATGAGTTAAGTTGTGGTCATAGTGTATTTTGTGGACGATGTAGACTAAGAATATGTGTTGGATATATTTTTTCTTTACGATGATATCAATAATAATAGTAATAAGTGATATTTCTACTACTATTACTACTTCTACTACTACTACTACTATTACTACTTATACTAATGATGTTAATAATAACGTGAAAGTGAATATTACTTCCTTGTCAAGAGAATGAACTCAAATGGGTATTCCTATCCACCACCACCACCACCACCACCACCACCACCACCACCACCACCACCACCACCACCACCACCACCACAAACAATAACGCCACCACCAGAGACACACAAGAACACACAGACACACAGGTGGACGCTTCACACACTGTTCCACACACCAGCTGGGATTCACGTTTTTTTCTCTCTCTTCTCCTCCTCCTCCTCCTTTTCTTCTTCCATCTCCTCCTCCTCCTTCTCCTCCTTTTCTTCTTCCATCTCCTCCTGCCACCTCCTCCTCTTCCTCCTTGCTGTGACTGATTGACTGTAAACGCTGGTGCATATCCTTAAGACCTGTTATGCCTGACTTATCTGAGGCTGGCCAGAGGGACGGGCGTGGAGGGCGTGGAGGGCGTGGAGGGCGTGGGGGTAAGCAGCAGCAGCATCCTCATCTCTCAGTCTTGGTAAAATGAGGACAAAACTGGACATTATTTTCTCCTACTGTTCTTATCGTAAATTTAATGTCACTTTTGCTGTTGTTTTTACTATTGCAAATGACACTTGCATAAAACATCGTGGGTGAAGACACACACACACACACACACACACGTCAGACCCCACTAAGTACATCCAACACCCCATCCCTCCTTCTCCCTCCCTCCCTCCCCACCCACCCGCACGCCCACCCCTACAAGTCTTCACGGCAGTTCTGTATCAGCATAGGAACATCATAAAGTGCTCCTCTCCGCTCCCTCGCCCCGCCTGCACCAGCCATAGGGTCGTCTTATACTCCTGCCACTAACGAGGAAGTCGACCTTAGCTTCATGTTCGCTTGGGCCGCGCTGTCGCCTCCCTCTTCATAATGGAAATGATGAATCCGTGTTCTTCCATTTTCGTTGTGAGAGAACACACAGTCCATTCATCAGGGTCCCTCGCCCGTCATTACTCCTCCTCCTTGTCCTCCTCTTGTGTTCCTGATTTTCTTTCTGTCTCCTCCTTCCCTCCCTCCTCTCTCTCTCTCTCTTTATTTATTTATTTTTTTTTCTTATTTTTTTTTATTATTGCAGTGTTTTATGTTCTTATTTGTTTTATTTTTGTCTTTTATTTTGCTTTATTTCAGTTCATCTCCTTCTCTTCTGTCTTCTCCTCCTCCTCCTCCTCCTCCTCCTCTCTCCTCTCCTCCTCCTCTCGTCTCCTCTCCTCCTCCTACCCCTCCTCCTCCTCCCCTCCTCCTCCCCTCCTCCTCCTCCTCCTCCTCCTCCTCCTCCTCCTCCTCCTCCTCATTATTATTTATTTTTATCATTATTATTTATTTTTATCATTAATATTTATTTGTATCATTAATATTTATTTTTTATCATTATTATTTATTTTTATCATTATTATTTATTTTTATCATTAATATTTATTTTCATCATTAATATTTATTTTTATCATTAATATTTATTTTATCATTGTTATTTATTTTTATCATTGATATTTATTTTTATCATTGATATTTATTTTTATCATTAATATTTATTTTTATCATTAATATTTATTTATATCATTAATATTTATTTTTATCATTAATATTTATTTTTATCATTAATATTTATTTTTATCATTATTATTTATTTTTATCATTATTATTTATTTTTATCATTATTATTTATTTTTATCATTAATATTTATTTTTACCATTAATATTTATTTTTATCATTAATATTTATTTTTACCATTAATATTTATTTTTATCATTAATATTTATTTTTATCATTAATATTTATTTTTTATCATTAATATTTATTTTTATCATTAATATTTATTTTTTATCATTATTATTTATTTTTATCATTATTATTTATTTTTATCATTAATATATATTTTTATCATTAATATTTATTTTTTATCATTAATATTTATTTTTATCATTAATATTTATTTTTATCATTAATATTTATTTTTTATCATTAATATATATTTTTATCATTAATATATATTTTTTATCATTAATATTTATTTTTATCATTAATATATATTTTTATCATTAATATATATTTTTATCATTAATATTTATTTTTATCATTAATATTTATTTTTATCATTAATATTTATTTTTATCATTAATATTTATTTTTATCATTAATATTTATTTTTATCATTAATATATATTTATATCATTAATATTTATTTTTATCATTAATATATATTTTTATCATTAATATTTATTTTTATCATTAAAACTTATTTTTATCATTAATATATATTTTTATCATTAATATATATTTTTATCATTAATATTTATTTTTTATCATTATTATTTATTTTTATCATTAATATTTATTTTTATCATTAATATATATTTTTATCATTAATATATATTTTTATCATTAATATATATTTTTATCATTAATATTTATTTTTATCATTAATATATATTTTTATCATTAATATTTATTTTTATCATTAATATTTATTTTTATCATTAATATTTATTTTTATCATTAATATTTATTTATATCATTAATATTTATTTTTATCATTAATATTTATTTTTATCATTAATATTTATTTTTATCATTAATATTTATTTATATCATTAATATTTATTTTTATCATTAATATTTATTTATATCTTTAATATTTATTTTTATCATTAATAAGAAAATTTTGAATAAAATCATAATTTTTTAAAAAATCTATAAATCGAACACTTATTAAAGACCTCGGCAGTGTAAGGGTTAATACTGGCAATAAGTTATGTTTAACCTGCCATTACCATCGAAACGAAGGATGCGAGGGGATTTCATTGAAATGTTCAAGATAATCAAAGGATTCGATAATATCAATACGGAAGATTACATTACTTTTGATTGATCAAATATAACAAGAAGACATCATTCTTTTAAGATTACTGGTAAAAGATTCACATCAAACAAAGCCAAGCACTTCTTTTTCAATCGGATCGTTAACGTTTGGAACTCCCTGCCCGCCAATGTCGTCGACAGTAAAACAATTACTACGTTCAAAAATAGACTTGACAAATATTTAGAAGCCAATCCACAACTAAAATACTATCCGTTAACGTAGCAAACTTTTGGTAAGTTCATCCTGATGTACCTAACTTACGAAATGTCGATTCAAAAGACGTCGCTAGTGGCCTGACATCGCTTGCCAGGAAGTAGTGGTAGCAGTAGTGGTAGTGACAGTAGTGGTAGTAGTAGTGGTAGTAGTAGTGGTAGTGACAGTAGTGGTAGTGACAGTAGTGGTTAGTAGTAGTGGTAGTGACAGTAGTGTTGGTAGTAATAGTGGTAGTGACAGTAGTGGTAGTAGTAGTGGTGACAGTAGTGATAGTAGTAGTGGTGGTAGTAGTAGTGGTAGTAGTAGTGGTAGCAGTAGTGGTAGTGACAGTAGTGGTAGCAGTAGTGGTAGTGACAGTAGTGGTAGTAGTAGTGGTAGCAGTAGTGGTAGCAGTAGTGGTAGTGACAGTAGTGGTAGTAGTAGTGGTAGTGACAGTAGTGGTAGTAGTAGTGGTAGCAGTAGTGGTAGTGACAGTAGTGATAGTAGTAGTGGTAGTGACAGTAGTGGTAGCAGTAATGGTAGTGACAGTAGTGGTAGTAGTAGTGGTAGTGACAGTAGTGGTAGTAGTAGTGGTAGTGACAGTAGTGGTAGTAGTAGTAGTGGTAGCAGTAATGGTAGTGACAGTAGTGGTTAGTAGTAGTGGTAGTAGTAGTGGTAGTGACAGTAGTGGTAGTAGTAGTGGTAGTGACAGTAGTGGTAGTGACAGTAGTGGTTAGTAGTAGTGGTAGTGACAGTAGTGGTAGTAGTAGTGGTAGTGACAGTAGTGGTAGTGACAGTAGTGGTAGTGACAGTAGTGGTTAGTAGTAGTGGTAGTGACAGTAGTGGTAGTAGTAGTGGTAGTGACAGTAGTGGTAGTGACAGTAGTGGTAGTGACAGTAGTGGTTAGTAGTAGTGGTAGTGACAGTAGTGGTAGTAGTAGTGGTAGTGACAGTAGTGGTAGTAGTAGTGGTTAGTAGTAGTGGTAGTGACAGTAGTGACAGTCTGGTCTTGGTTGTCCTTCCTTTCCCTGCCAGCCATGGGTGGGGGGAGAAGCCTTCACCCTTACTATCCTGTATCCTTCACTCTAGACTAGATAGTGTACTCACAAACAGCCTCGTAAGGGCCAGCAGGCCTGTTGCTGTTTGTTCTTCCTATGTGTTCCTATGTGTTCCTCTTGAAAAAAATATGATTTCAGCCAAGGATGGGACAACGTATTTTAGTTAGGTTAGGTTAAGGTTTTGTTAATATTTGAACACAACTCATGACAATTGTTACCAAGGTGTTCCGGTCACGCTGGTCACGAATCTGGAATTAGTTTTGTCATTACTAGAATATTTTGTATTTTTTATTTTGTGGCCCGAAAATTCCACCAGAATTGAGGTCGATAAAGTTTTTTCTCATTTTACTACGTCAATATTAGTCCTACAGGAAAATTGTATATATATAAAGTTGTGTAGTTTGATAATGTCTATCTCATACAGTCATCAGATTTCCAATAACTCTAATACTTATGAAGATAATTTAAATAATGTGAAAGATATTAATGCATAATACTTTACACTCCTACATCTTTAATTATTACCCAATTTCAATTTCGTATAGCTGAATAGAACGGCCGTCTCCTGCTCTTTCTTTTATATTATACACGATTTTTACGTAAACTCAATACATTTCGAGTTATTTCAAAATATATGATTTAGCAAAAAAAATCTAAGGGTGTACCCTACAAAATTTCATGGAAAATTTCCACACTTCCGAATCTCATGAAAATTTATACAATGATGTTTTGGGTGAAAATGAACAAGAATCTGGACTTATTTTTATCATTACTATAATATTTATCAAGTAATTATTTAGTAGTAATGTAACCACACATCATTAATATTTATTTCTATCATTAATATTTATTTTTATCATTAATATTTATTTCTATCATTAATATTTATTTTTATCATTATTATTTATTTTTATCACTAATATTTATTTTTATCATTAATATTTATTTTTATCATTAATATTTATTTTTTATCATTAATATTTATTTCTATCATTAATATTTATTTTTATCATTAATACTTATTTTTATCATTAATATTTATTTTTATCATTAATATATTTTTTTATCATTAATATATATTTTTATCATTAATATTTATTTTTATCATTAATATTTATTTTTATCATTAATACATATTTTTATCATTAATATATATTTTTATCATTAATATTTATTTTTATCATTAATATTTATTTTTTATCATTAATATATATTTTTATCATTAATATATATTTTTATCATTAATATTTATTTGTATCATTAATATATATTTTTATCATTAATATATATTTTTATCATTAATATTTATTTTTTATCATTAATATATATTTTTATCATTAATATATATTTTTATCATTAATATATATTTTTATCATTAATATTTATTTTTATCATTATTAATTATTTTTATCATTAATATATATTTTTATCATTAATATTTATTTTTATCATTAATATATATTTTTATCATTAATATATATTTTTATCATTAATATATATTTTTATCATTAATATTTATTTTTATCATTAATATTTATTTTTTATCATTAATATATATTTTCATCATTAATATTTATTTTTATCATTAATATTTATTTGAATGATTAATATATATTTTTATCATTAATATATATTTTTATCATTAATATTTATTTTTATCATTATTAATTATTTTTATCATTAATATATATTTTTATCATTAATATTTATTTTTATCATTAATATATATTTTTATCATTAATATATATTTTTATCATTAATATATATTTTTATCATTAATATTTATTTTTATCATTATTAATTATTTTTATCATTAATATATATTTTTATCATTAATATTTATTTTTATCATTAATATATATTTTTATCATTAATATATATTTTTATCATTAATATATAATTTTATCATTAATATTTATTTTTATCATTAATATATATTTTTATCATTAATATATATTTTTATCATTAATATTTATTTTAATCATTAATATTTATTTTTTATCATTAATATATATTTTTATCATTAATATATATTTTTATCATTAATATTTATTTATATCATTAATATGTATTTTTTTTTCATTAATATATATTTTTATCATTAATATATATTTTTTATCATTAATATTTATTTTTATCATTAATATATATTTTTATCATTAATATATATTTTTATCATATATATTTTTATCATTATTATTTATTTATATCATTAATATATATTTTTATCATTAATATTTATTTTCATCATTAATATATATTTTTATCATTAATATATATTTTTATCATTAATATATATTTTTTATCATTAATATATATTTTTATCATTATATCATTAATATTTATTTTTATCATTAATATTTATTTTTATCATTAATATTTATTTTTATCATTAATATATATTTTTATCATTAATATATATTTTTATCATTAATATATATTTTTATCATTAATATTTATTTTTATCATTAATATTTATTTTTATCATTAATATTTATTTTAATCATTAATATATATTTTTATCATTAATATTTATTTTTATCATTAATATATATTTTTATCATTAATATATATTTTTATCATTAATATTTATTTTTATCATTAATATATATTTTTATCATTAATATATATTTTTATCATTAATATATATTTTATCATTAATATATATTTTTATCATTAATATTTATTTTTATCATTAATATTTATTTTTATCATTAATATATATTTTTATCATTAATATATATTTTTATCATTAATATATATTTTTATCATTAATATTATTTTTATCATTAATATATATTTTTATCATTAATATTTATTTTTATCATTAATATATATTTTTATCATTAATATTTATTTTTATCATTAATATATATTTTTATCATTAATATATATTTTTATCATTAATCATTAATATTTTTTATCATTAATATTATTTTTATCATTAATATTTATTTTTATCATTAATATTTATTTTTATCATTAATATTTATTTTTATCATTAATATTTATTTTTATCATTAATATATATTTTTATCATTAATATATATTTTTATCATTAATATTTATTTTTATCATTATTATTTATTTTTATCATTAATATATATTTTTATCATTAATATTTATTTTTATCATTAATATATATTTTTATCATTAATATATATTTTTATCATTAATATATATTTTTATCATTAATATTTATTTCTATCATTAATATTTATTTTTATTATTAATATTATTTTATCATTAATATTTATTTTTATCATTAATATTTATTTTTATCATTAATATTTATTTTTATCATTAATATTTATTTTTATCATTAATATATATTTTTATCATTAATATATATTTTTATCATTTATATATATTTTTATCATTAATATGTATTTTTATCATTAATATATATTTTTATCATTAATATTTATTTTTATCATTAATATATATTTTTATCATTAATATTTATTTTTATCATTAATATATATTTTTATCATTAATATATATTTTTATCATTAATATCATTAATATTTATTTTTATCATTAATATTTATTTTTATCATTAATATTTATTTTTATCATTAATATTTATTTTTATCATTAATATTTATTTTTATCATTAACATTTATTTTTATCATTAATATATATTTTTATCATTAATATATATTTTTATCATTAATATTTATTTTTATCATTATTATTTATTTTTATCATTAATATATATTTTTATCATTAATATTTATTTTTATCATTAATATATATTTTTATCATTAATATATATTTTTATCATTAATATATATTTTTATCATTAATATTTATTTCTATGATTAATATTTATTTTTATCATTAATATATATTTCTATCATTAATATTTATTTTTATAATTAATATTTATTTTTATCATTAATATTTATTTTTATCATTAATATTTATTTTTATCATTAATATATATTTTTATCATTAATATATATTTTTATCATTAATATATATTTTTATCATTAATATTTATTTTTATCATTAATATTTATTTTTATCATTAATATTTATTTTAATCATTAATATATATTTTTATCATTAATATTTATTTTTATCATTAATATATATTTTTATCATTAATATATATTTTTATCATTAATATTTATTTTTATCATTAATATATATTTTTATCATTAATATATATTTTTATCATTAATATATATTTTTATCATTTATATATATTTTTATCATTAATATTTATTTTTATCATTAATATATATTTTTATCATTAATATTTATTTTTATCATTAATATTTATTTTTTATCATTAATATATATTTTTATCATTAATATATATTTTTATCATTAATATCATTAATATTTATTTTTATCATTATTATTTATTTTTTATCATTAATATATATTTTTATCATTAATATATATTTTTATCATTAATATTTATTTTTATCATTAATATATATTTTTATCATTAATATTTATTTTTATCATTAATATTTATTTTTATCATTAATATATATTTTTATCATTAATATTTATTTTTATCATTAATATATATTTTTATCATTAATATATATTTTTATCATTAATATTTATTTTTATCATTAATATATATTTTTATCATTAATATATATTTTTATCATTAATATATATTTTTATCATTGATATTTATTTTTATCATTAATATTTATTTTTTATCATTAATATATATTTTTATCATTAATATATATTTTTATCATTAATATTTATTTTTATCATTATTGATTATTTTTATCATTAATATATATTTTTATCATTAATATTTATTTTTATCATTAATATATATTTTTATCATTAATATATATTTTTATCATTAATATATAATTTTATCATTAATATTTATTTTTATCATTAATATATATTTTTATCATTAATATATATTTTTATCATTAATATTTATTTTAATCATTAATATTTATTTTTATCATTAATATATATTTTTATCATTAATATATATTTTTATCATTAATATTTATTTTTATCATTAATATTTATTTTTATCATTAATATATATTTTTATCATTAATACTTATTTTTATCATTAATATATATTTTTATCATTAATATATATTTTTATCATTAATATTTATTTTTATCATTATTATTTATTTTTATCATTAATATATATTTTTATCATTAATATTTATTTTTATCATTAATATATATTTTTATCATTAATATATATTTTTATCATTAATATATATTTTTATCATTAATATTTATTTTTATGATTAATATTTATTTTTATCATTAATATATATTTCTATCATTAATATTTATTTTTATAATTAATATTTATTATTATCATTAATATTTATTTTTATCATTAATATTTATTTTTATCATTAATATATATTTTTATCATTAATATATATTTTTATCATTAATATATATTTTTATCATTAATATTTATTTTTATCATTAATATTTATTTTTATCATTAATATTTATTTTTAATCATTAATATATATTTTTTATCATTAATATTTATTTCTATCATTAATATATATTTTTATCATTAATATATATTTTTATCATTAATATTTATTTTTATCATTAATATATATTTTTATCATTAATATATATTTTTATCATTAATATATATTTCTATCATTAATATATATTTTTATCATTAATATTTATTTTTATCATTAATATTTATTTTTATCATTAATATATATTTTTATCATTAATATATATTTTTATCATTTATATATATTTTTATCATTAATATTTATTTTTATCATTAATATATATTTTTATCATTAATATTTATTTTTATCATTAATATTTATTTTTATCATTAATATTTATTTTTATCATTAATATTTATTTTTATCATTAATATATATTTTTATCATTAATATATATTTTTATCATTAATATCATTAATATTTATTTTTATCATTAATATTTATTTTTTATCATTAATATATATTTTTATCATTAATATATATTTTTATCATTAATATTTATTTTTATCATTAATATATATTTTTATCATTAATATTTATTTTTATCATTAATATTTATTTTTTAATCATTAATATATATTTTTATCATTA
>JAPQNM010000008.1:9934769-9959769 GCA_029783475.1 Metacarcinus magister
TAATCATTATTTTTTTTATCATCATTATTTAATTTTATCATTAATATTTATTTTTATTATTAATATTTATTTTTATCATCAATATTTATTTTTATCATTAATATTTATTTTTATCATAAATATTTATTTTTATCATTATTATTTATTTTTATCATTAGTATTTATTTTTATCATTAATATTTATTTTTTATCATAATTATTTATTTTATCATTATTATTTATTTGTATAATTATTATTTATTTGTATCATTATTTATTTGTATCATTAATATTTATTTTTATCATTAATATTTATTTTTATCATTAATATATATTTTTATCATTAATATTTATTTTTATCATTAATATTTATTTTTATCATTAATATTTATTTTTTATCATTATTATTTGTTTATATCATTAATATTTATTTTTATCATTATTTATTTTATCATTAATATTTATTTTTATCATTATTTTTTTTATCATTAATATTTATTTTTATCATATTTATTTTTATCATTATATTTATTTTTATCATTATATTTATTTTTATCATTAATATTTATTTTTATCATTAATATTTATTTTTATCATTAATAAGAAAAATTTGAATAAAATCATAATTTTTTTAAAAATGTATAAATCGAACACTTAGAAAAGACCTCGGCAGTTTAATGGTTAATACTGGCAATAAGTTATGTTTAACCTGCCATTACCACCGAAACGAAGGATGCGAGGGGATTTCATTGAAATGTTCAAGATAATCAAAGGATTCGATAATATCAATACAGAAGGTTACATTACTTTTGATTTATCAAATATAACAAGAAGACATCATTCTTTTAAGATTACTGGTAAAAGATTCACATCAAACAAAGCCAAGCACTTCTTTTTCCATCGGATCGTTAACGTTTGGAACTCCCTGCCCGCCAATGTCGTCGACAGTAAAACAATTACTACGTTCAAAAATAGACTTGACAAATATTTAGAAGCCAATCCACAACTAAAATACTATCCGTTAACGTAGCAAACTTTGAGTAAGTTCATCCTGATGTACCTAACTTACGAAATGTCGATTCATAAGACGTCGCTAGTGGCCTGACATCGCTTGCCAGGAAATAGTGGTAGCAGTAGTGGTAGTGACAGTCTGGTCTTGGTTGGCCTACCTTTCCCTGCTAGCCATGGCTGGGTTTGATATTACAGTAATGATGAAAATAAGTCCAGATTCGTGTTCATTTTGACCCAAAACATTATTGTAGAAATTTTCATCACATTCTGAGGTGTGGAAAATTTTCACCAAATTTCCTAGGTGACACCCTTAGATTTTTTTCAAGAATTTACGTTTTTTAAATAACTCGAAAAATATGAGGTTTACGGAAAAAAAGTATATAATAGTAAAGATAGAACATGAGACGCCCGTTCTTTTGAGCTATACAGAAATAAAATTGGACTATTGGTTATTGAGAAAATTATACATTTGTTTTTTTCACAAAACTTACACAAAACATTATTTTTTTCTTAAACGGTTCAATATATTTTAAATCTGATATGATATTTAGATAGAGCTCATCAAGCTTAATAAATTTGTATATAAACATTTAAACTGTAGGAGTAATAGTTTCATAGTAAAATGACAAAGAAAGTTTCGACCTCAATTCTGGTGGCAAATTTCGGCCCAAAACTGAACAATGCATTTCCGTGACAGTAATGATAAAACTGAGTCCAGATTCCTGATCAACACAACCAAAACACAACCAAAACACAATAAAAACACACTTAGAATAACCTTCACGAGTTTTCAAAATAATAATAAGTTTCAAAATATTAATAAGTTTTCAAAATTTCCACCTATGCTAAGAGAATCCTTCACCCTTACTATCCTGTATCCTTCACTCTAGACTAGATAGTGTACTCACAAACAGCCTCGTAAGGGCCAGCAGGCCTGTTGCTGTTTGTTCTTCCTATGTGTTCCTATGTGTTCCTCCTCCTCCTCCTCCTCCTCCTCCTCCTCCTCCTCCTCCTCCTCCTCCTCCTCCTCCTTGCATTCTTCAAATTCATTCCTCTCTCTATCACTCGCGTCATCACCGTTCGCAGTCTCTCTCACATCTTTTTTTTCTTCTTCCCTTCGCATCATGTTGTCTGTATATTCCTGTAATTTTTGAAAACTTCCTACCCTCAAAAACGTGGCTTTGTAATAGATAAATGGCAATTATAAGCGAGACATAAAATAGAAATACATAAACCTCTCATGAAACTGAAATCATTGAGGTAGATAATTACATACCATTCGTAATTTCTTTCAGTAATCCTTTGTGTAATCTCCAGAGCGAAGAGAAACAAGCGCTGCAGTTGATCCCACAAATTAGGAGAAGACATAAAGCCTCTAAGTAAATAAAACACAACTGATGCCACCGCCGCTAATGGCTTGTGGTGGATCGCCAGACATTTGCTGCTGGCGTAAGGAGCAATTTAGAGTCCTTTGTGGCCCATTAACTGACTCAAGGTGGCTGCGGCGTTAAGTTATCTGCCGTAAATAAGTGACTGCGGGAGTGTGGACGGTGTGGTCTTGGTGATAAAGGGGATGGTGACTATGTTTTGTTCTGGGTTGTTGCCTGATTTGAGTTTGTGTGTCAAGGTGTATTCTTGGTGATTTGTTTGTGACTTGGTAATCATTGACGCTTCCTTTGAGGTTCTAAGCACTTCTTTTTTTACCTATTTCCTGTTATTACTTAACCTTTATACTTCTGATTTATTTTCTCTGAGATATCTGCTTCGGTCTGACTCATGTTCTCATTTGGCGAGCTTTCAAAATGTTAATCTCTCTTCTCTTTCCTGCATCCTTGCCCTCCAGCACATCTGTCTGCATTTGTACTTTGAATGATCGCTGACATTTGCTCCTCTACTCCCTCAACATCATTTGCTTCCTTCCAGAATTGTTTTTTGTTCATCTCCTATTATCCTTTCCCACTTCGCATTTATCTTTTCCTCTTTCTCTCACAAACGACTTCTTAATAGTGATGATAATGATGATAATGATAATAATAATAATAATAATAACAATAACAATCAGTATCACACTTTTTTGAATAAGTAACCAATATCCATAACTTCAACAATACAAATTTTTCATTATTTATCTATTATTATTATATTATTTTTTTCGTATAATTTGCAAACATCTGTGAGAAGACACTTGAACATGTAACACAATTATTTTCCACGAATCCTTTTACAAATCCCCAACCATGCATTAGTATTTTAAACGAATCCTATGACCCAAGCTGCACGTGACGCCAAGGATTTAATAATAAAACATATAATTTGCATCAGGACAAATTCGTCTAATTCCCTAATATACTCGTCGTTCTAGTGAGACAAACAATTTTTCCCCCGCGGCTGATCATTTGTCTCATCTCCTGAGGCCTCACGCTATTAATTTCCACTCCGAGAGAAAATGCTTATTTGAAATTAACTTATTAGATTAGATTTTTTTTTCATAGCACTCTACCATCAGTCCACAGGGAAAAAGGAAATATATTAGAAAGGGCAGTGTCTGTTTCCACCTCTCAGTCTGTTTATATATTGCAAGTTTGTGATAAATGACGTTATGTATGATTGGATGTTTAGCTTAACTTATTTATTTATTTCTTTTAATCATATGGTGAAGGTGATATTTTTTTTACGTTTATTGGCAGGATAGAGAGAGTCTGAGTACATGAGGAGAGGTGGAAAAATTATCGCAGGTCATTTATTGACAGGAGTAGAAAAGGTTTGTGTTTGGGAAACTATAATTAGTTGGCTTCCATTATTTTTTTTATCGTCGTTGTTGTCATCCTCCATGTTTTCCTTATCCTTGTCCTTCTCCTTTCCCTCTTTCGTCTCTTTTTTTCTCTTATGTCCTTGTGTTTTGTTCTTCTCTTTATCTAAGTCCCACTCAACATTCTTATTTTTACTCCTGTCGTTCTAGTTGTCATCGTTATCGTCATCGTCGTCGTTCTCCTCCTCCTCCTCCTCCTCCTTCTCCTCCTCCTCCTCCTCCTCCTCCTCCTCCTCCTCCTCCGCCAACGCGAGTGACAAGAAACTAAACTTCTCCGGAAGAGACATTTTTTAATCAGGTTGTTTAATTGAGGCAAAAGGTCCCTTCGGAGACCCGGGAAGAAATTACTGGATGACGCATAATTAATCAAGGCCCCGAAAGCCGCTTCCTTTACACAAATTACAAAGTGTAATCTACGGAATTAGAAACGGGGCGACGTCGTTTCCGCCTGGACCCGAGAACTATTAGCCGGCTCAAGATCGTTCCGCCGTGACAGTCAGCGAGGTAAAAAGAGAACCGATTGGCTGATCACTCATTCTGGCTGGATTTTGCCGCGAGAACTTTAATTACACGAGTAAGTGATTGAAGGAGCCAGTGTGTAGGTGGCCCCGAGGAGGTAATGGTAATTTGTAAAGACTTGCCTCAAGGATTACGATCTCAAGGAAGGAGTGGGAGGGGGGGGGGAAGAAATTTTTAGTGGGTGGGAATGGCGTTGCTTGTGACTTTTGCCTTTTATTGATTTTATGAGAAGGAAAGTGTTGAAATGGTTAGTCTTTGTTTATCTATCTTAACTGGTAAACACAATATACATAAGAGATGAAGGATTAAGGATTCTTTCTTTAGTAAGGTGGACAGAGCAGGGTTGACAGTAAGTAAGTAGGTCATGTGTAGGAGGAATGAAGGTCAGGGATGCAGGCAGTTAATTCATCTAAAAGAGCAGTAAAGAATATAAGACAAACAGTGTTAAACGATAGTAATAGGTACAGCATTACAATAACAATAATAGAAACAAATAGAATAATAATAATAACTAGCTTATACCACGTGTCTTTCCGCACATAAAATAGTATATACCGAAAGAAGCAGAAAGCGAGAAAGAACACAATATAACAGAAGAAAAAAAATAATAAATGGACATTCATTATTCATGTTTTGTGGAAAGTATAGTTATTCTTGGCAGAGTGACTGTCATTCTGTCGTCTTCTAGTCTTTAAGTTGTCATTTACAGCACGCAAGGAGCACGGAGACACGTATTCTAGGTCCTTAAGTCTCAGAGCTAAAAACGATGATAATAATTTATGGTATATTAAGAGCATTGAAGATTAGTGTGTGTGCTTATGTGTGTGTGTAGGAGGGTGGGACTGGCTATCTGGTTGCCTGGGTGGATGTGTGTGCAAGTGACAAATGGTTTATCTATACATGAAGAGCGAATCAATTATGCAGTTAACAAAATAATATAATATTCAAAATCTTAATTCTTAGCACCATTTTTTAAGGTTCATCTGCTCGTGGTCTACCTGTGCTAACTTACGACAGGTGTCACGTCTTGTAGGAAGGAGACACGAGGTATCTAACGTGATGTGTCTAAGGGAAAGAAAATAGAAATACGATCCATCATCCAAATTTCAGATAGATGAATAAATAGAGAGATAAATAAAGAGATAAGTAGATATCTAAATAAAGACCTAAATAAAAAGGTAAAGAGAGAGAGAGAGAGAGAGAGAGAGAGAGAGAGAGAGAGAGAGAGAGAGAGAGAGAGAGAGAGAGAGAGAGAGAGAGAGAGAGAGAGAGAGAGAGAGAGAGAGAGAGAGAGAGAGAGAGAGAAGAGAGAGAGAGAGAAGAAAAAAAAATATGCTTAGCTGGCTAGTCAGTACTTCATTAACTTCAGGCAATTTAGTAGACAATTGGTGTCTACAAAAGGACCAGTAATAACACAGCGTCTGCTTACTAAATCATATATTGATGGTACTAACTGGCTTTTTTACATGCTTTGGACACGCACACAGACACACACACACACACTAGAGGGACACGCACACATAAACGTAAACGACACACACACACACATTTGTTTAACTAGAAGCTTCTTTTTTGTAAACACTGTGAATTGATTGTCCAGTTTCAGAATAACAAGGAAAGGAAATTGTCAAAAGGAGAAGGAATATTGCGTCGCCGAGAACGAAGGTAAATGAATTGGTTTGTTTTAGTGGAACGAGGAAGAGGAATGTCAGGAGGAAGAGGAGGAGGAGGAAGAAGAAGTCGATGCAGAGGAGGAGGTAGAAGTAAATTTGAAAGTGAAGGTATACGAAGGGGTGGAGGGGGGGAGAAGGTAGGATCAAAGAAAAAGAAGAAAGAACAAGAAACAAGAAGAAACAAGAAAAAAAAGGGAGATATTCGTCTTGAATTAAAGCATTTCCCGAGTCAGGGTGAAAGAAGGTCGAGGAGGAAATGAGGGCGTCTGAGGAAGGCATCCGTGAGGTAGACTGTTGGGGTGAAGGTGATGGAGGTGAAGGAAGAGGAGGAGGATGATAACAGCGAAGATGGATCACAGTTCAAATGACAGTGGTGAAGGTGGATGACACTGGAAGCAAAAGGGGATTGAGTGGTTTGCATTGAAGGAAGAACGAAGCTATTGGACGTAAAAAGATTGAGTGAGGGAAACAAAAAAGAATTGTTGTGGGACGTGACATATATTAAGAGGAAAATAGTTTTGCTCTTGGTTTTTGTTACTGTTTGGCAAGACTCGCTAACTCCCTCAAGGCAACAACAAGCGCACTAATAATGTCAAACAGCGGATAGCAAATGAAAGGAATAAAGAAAAACACAGTGAAAGGGAAAAAGGTGAACTTAAGGAAAAAAAAATCACCTTGTGAAAGCTATTGTATGAAAAAATATATATATAAATAAGACGAGGTTATTCATTACACAATTACACTATTGGAAAAAATAGAATCAGACGCTTTTAAATTAAACATTGGGCGAGGTTATGAAAAAAAGTGTTAATTCAAATCCGTTTCAAAGGTGTAAATGTCACAGGTGATTCTCGAGCAAAATACAAATAAAAAAAATATAAAGTTGTTTACTAGTGATGAAGTTTCCGTTTATTCCGTGTATTTATATATATTTTTCTTGAAAGGTCTGATCAGTTTTGATTGTATTTTGTAATATGTGTTCCTTTTCGCAATTGCAACTTGGTGAAAAATGTTTTGCTTGTAGATTTAATTAGTGTGTGTGTGTGTGTGTGTGTGAGACAACAATTAATTCAACGAAATGAAACAAAAATAATATTCCTCAGTTGTCCAGTGTTATGTTAGGAAGGAAGGGTCATTTCTATACTTGTTTAACGTATGATGTCACACTAAGAAGAAAGAAAGAAGAAAAGTTATGAAATTTTTGATTTGTGATGTTAATCTTTTGTTGTTTGATGTTGTTTTGTTGTTTGATGTTGTTTGATGTTGATGTTTGGTGTTGATGTTTGGTGTTGATGTTTGATGTTGTTAGATGTTGATGTTTGATGTTGATTTTTTATGTTCCTTGGTGTTGATGTTTGATGATTTTTGATGTTGTGTTACGGACCCCTACTCCCCTAAGGGTCCGTGGTGTTGTGTTGTGTTGTGTTGCGGACTCCTACTCCTCTAAGGGTCCGTGGTGTTGTGTTGTGTTGTGTAGTGTTGTGTTGTGTTGTGTTACGGACCCTTCCTCCCCGAAGCGTCCGTGGTGTTGTGTTGTGTTGTGTTGTGTTGTGTAGTGTTACGGACCCTTCCTTCCCCGAAGGGTCCGCGGTGTTGTGTTGTGTAGTGTTGTGTTGTGTTGTGTTGTGTTGTGTTACGGACCCTTCCTCCCCGAAGGGTCCGTGGTGTTGTGTTGTGTTGTGTTGTGTTGTGTTGTGTTACGGACCCTTCCTCCCCGAAAGGTCCGTGGTGTTGTGTTGTGTTGTGTTGTGTTGTGTTACGGACCCTTCCTCCCCGAAGGGTCCGCGGTGTTGTGTTGTGTTGTGTTGTGTGTAGTGTTACGGACCCTTCCTTCCCCGAAGGGTCCGCGGTGTTGTGCTGTGTTGTGTTGTGTTGTGTTGTGTTGTGTTGTGTTGTGTTGTGTAGTGTTGTGTTGTGTTGTGTTGTGTTACGGACCCTTCCTTCCCCGAAGGGTCCGCGGTGTTGTGCTGTGTTGTGTTGTGTAGTGTAGTGTTGTGTTGTGTAGTGTTGTGTTACGGACCCTTCCTTCCCCGAAGGGTCCGCGGTGTTGTGCTGTGTTGTGTTGTGTTGTGTTGTGTTACAGACCCTTCCTCCCCGAAGGGTCCGCGGTGTTGTGCTGTGTTGTGTTGTGTTGTGTTGTGTTACGGACCCTTCCTCCCCGAAGGGTCCGCGGTGTAGTGTTGTGTTGTGTTGTGTTGTGTTGTGTTACAGACCCTTCCTCCCCGAAGGGTCCGCGGTGTTGTGCTGTGTTGTGTAGTGTTGTGTTGTGTTGTGTTACAGACCCTTCCTCCCCGAAGGGTCCGCGGTGTGTTGTGTTGTGTTGTGTAGTGTTGTGTTGTGTTGTGTTGTGTTGTGTTACAGACCCTTCCTCCCCGAAGGGTCCGCGGTGTTGTGCTGTGTTGTGTAGTGTTGTGTTGTGTTGTGTTACAGACCCTTCCTCCCCGAAGGGTCCGCGGTGTTGTGCTGTGTTGTGTTGTGTTGTGTTGTGTTACGGACCCTTCCTCCCCGAAGGGTCCGCGGTGTTGTGTTGTGTTGTGTTGTGTAGTGTTACGGACCCTTCCTCCCCGAAAGGTCCGTGGTGTTATGTTGTGTTGTGTTGTGTAGTGTTGTGTTGTGTTGTGTTGTGTTACGGACCCTTCCTCCCCGAAAGGTCCGTGGTGTTGTGTTGTGTTGTGTTGTGTTGTGTTGTGTTACGGACCCTTCCTCCCCGAAAGGTCCGTGGTGTTATGTTGTGTTGTGTTGTGTTGTGTTGTGTTGTGTTACGGACCCTTCCCCCCCGAAGGGTCCGTGGTGTTATGTTGTGTTGTGTTGTGTTGTGTTACGGACCCTTCCTCCCCGAAGGGTCCGTGGTGTTATGTTGTGTTGTGTTATGTTGTGTTGTGTTGTGTTGTGTTGTGTTACGGACCCTTCCTCCCCGAAGGGTCCGTGGTGTTATGTTGTGTTGTGTTGTGTAGTGTTGTGTTGTGTTGTGTTACGGACCCTTCCTCCCCGAAGGGTCCGTGGTGTTATGTTGTGTTGTGTTATGTTGTGTTGTGTTGTGTTGTGTTGTGTTACGGACCCTTCCCCCCCGAAGGGTCCGTGGTGTTGTGTTATGTTGTGTTGTGTTGTGTGTATTGTCTGTGTTCCTGTTTATGATTTTCTTGATTTGTTGTGCAGGATTGAAAAGGGTTTTTGCCAGTTTAAGGACAACATTCCTTCCTTCCCTAAAGGATATCTCCCAATACCACTTTAGGGACAACATTCCTTCCTTCCCTAAAGGATATCTCCCAATACCACTTTAGGGACAACATTCCTTCCTTCCCTAAAGGGTATCACGTAATACCACTTTAAGGACTACATTCATTCATTCCTTAAAAGGCATCCCCTTAACACTTCCTGCACGCCATCTTTCTTTTCATTCCGCCAGTGAGCCCTTAGAAGGCTGTCAGTGGTCCACCAACCCGTCCTCCACCGCCTCTCCCTCGGCGAGCACGTGTTGGTGGACCTCATGGGCACCAGGTCTGAGGGCCTGTTTCCCGACTTCCTCCTACGGGAGGGAACCTCACTTAATCAGAATAAAAGAAAGAATTACTGAAAATCATAAACAAATTAATATATTATTGTAGAAGTGTTTATACAATACTAGAATCATAAAGACAGTTGTAGATCTCGCAAGGCTTGAGCTAAGTTGAGGCTTATCTTCCTTCTCACTTCAATATCTTCCTATGAAACATTGAAGAGAAGTAAAGTTCCTCAGTAGAAGTGTATACAAAATGCACCTGTTTCTTCCCACCTCCTAGGAACATTTTTTTTCGCTCTGATCGCCTGTCGTGTGTAAATAAAAGTCCCATTGAGGCGCACCCTGTATTGTGTTGTGTAATTCAGCGTGACCAATGGGTAATGGGGTGAGGGTGAGCAGCGTGAGTGGCAGCCACGTAGCTTCCTCGTGTCAATGGAGAAACTCACCTGAACATTGTCATTTAACTTCCGGAGACACGTGACGCCGGCGGATGGCAGCGTGGTTGGGTAAATAGCAAAGTCGTGAGTGAGTTCGTCTTCCTTCTTTTTCTTTTCCTCCTCCTCCTCCTCCTCCTCCTCCTCCTCCTCCTCCTCCTCCTCCTCCTCCTCCTCCTCCTCCTCATCCTCCTCCTCCTCCTCCTCCTTTGGGCCTTTTTACTATTCTATATTTACATCCATGAACGCATACACATCATCTCCTGGGCAATGGCTGTCTCGCTTAATCCAATTTTGCCTCGACTTATGGGCCGTTGATTCGAAGGAGTAATGGTCGAATCACAGAGAACTTCGAGTGTGCATGGGGAAGTGTCATCGGGTTGGTAATAATGTCGCCGTCGCCGTGGGTGTGCCTGCTGCAGGAGACGACCACCAACGCTGTCCTGATGAAGCACGTTCGTCTGCTTTCAATCTTGCATTCTTTGGCCCAACATATGTGAAATCTGGTTGTCACATGTACTTCGCTTTTTTCCTTTGAGTTTTCATTTCCGTATTTATTTCTGAGCCTCGTGGTGATCCGTGCCGACCTGCATTGTGATGTCAAGTCTGTGAAACGGAACTGCACAAGCTTTTAGTTATTACTATTTTTTTTCGTGCGACTGAGTGAGTTGGAATTCTCACCAATAATTTTTAGATACTTCTCTTTCTCTTTAAACCAGCGCACTCATGACTCTCTTAATTGACTGGCCCGGAGTTGTGTATTGTAATGGTTTTTACACTCAAGAACCAAAACCGTTCGTGGGAACACGCGGCCAGCCATTGTATAGACCTGGAATTGGATGAATCATGGTAGTTTTGGCAGTGTTTGTTGGGTGCCCGGGCCGTCCAGGAGGTGATAGTGTCAAGACTTAATAATAGTCTGTATTGAGGGGCGACGGTTTGATCAAGGGTGCTGGAAACAAACATGAAGAGTAAAGAGACAAAATAGAAAGATATATAATTAGATAAACGAAGAAAGGAGAAATAGATCACATAATGATATTGATAAATATTCACCGTATCAGTTAAATAGAAACCAACAAAGGTGTTTGAAAATGTAGTATTATTTGCAGAAATTATCTGTAAAGGATGTCAGATTAACGTAGCAACAGTATGTGGTTCGGTGGGGTTTAAAAGGGACAGCAAAAAGGAAAGAAAAGCCCTTTTGAACTTACTGCATCATCAGCATACAAAGGCCTGAATAAAGGGACATTATGGCCTCAAACTGGTAGCATGTCGCTGTTGTTTGGGTCGCCAGGTGCAGCCTTTAAATCAAAGCCTGACTGATCTTTATCTGACCGTAGCCTCTGCCCTTGAGTTACGGGAGCAGGGCCAGGCAGGATGTAATGGTTATCAGACTTTCCCTTGCCGTTATCTACCGCAGAAGAGTGCTGACAGGAGAAGTAAATTACACGAACCTGAGATGACTCTTCGATGGGGGGCAGAGGCGAGGCGAGGCAAGGGTGGCGAGGCAGCGGTGGTGTCTTCATTAACGAGAGTCGGATGAGAGTCACCGAGGCACCAAATGACCTGAATTTGGCTGGTCCTTTGTCGAGTACTGAATGGATGAAACGTTTATGTAGAGCAGTGACATATATGGAACCCTGCGTAGAGGTTCCTTGTAGTAAAACGTGATTATTGTCGAGAAAATAAAGATAAAGTATTGTGAAATAATATACTCTGCAAGGAGAGTGGAGGGAATTGTTACACTGCTTTTGGTGACCAAGAGGCACAGGAATGAGGTTGTGCTTAAGGTGACTGATGCTGATGAAGGACTGAATGATGGCATCTATCTATAAGACGTCCAAGTTGAGGATAAAAACTGTGGTATGGGATGCTTGTTTTCTGTGTATCTAAGGTTTTTGTGTGCTTACCTGATTAGCCATTGAATAATTATAGTTTTTATCAGTAATGTTTAGATGAGAATGTGAAGGTTACTCTAATAGAAAAAAATATCTGTGTAGGAAGTTGAATTTACAAATTGCAGTAACAAGTTTTGGGAAGACATTTCCAATATTGATTTTATGAGAATTCGGGCTTTTCCTCCTTCCCAGATATACTTTTCTTCCTGTTCCTCTCATGTCGAACTCGTGGCGGAGCAGGAAAATCTTCCTTCTAAACCAGCGATAAATTTTACACGCACTGACCTTGTTGACTTTCGTACTTAAATGATTGCTTTAAGGCCGAATGGAATAGCCTGAGGTTGGGTGAGAGTCCTGAGGTCGATGATATAACCTGGAGATAATGAAGAACTCGGTATTCCCCTTGACGCCCCGGCTGGACGGAACCGCCGGCTTGGGAGTGCCCCCGCCGCCCTGTCCTGCCGCCGCTCTCTCTTTAATTAATTTGCTGCACATATGAACGATAAATTGGTCCGGCCAGATAAAATGGGCTAATCTTGAGTTATCTATTCGTCGGCAGTCGCCTTCCCTACAGCGAAGGGCCATTAAGATTAACCTTTACGGTGTGGCTAATGGGCTGTTTGCATATAAATATATTCATTAGAATTATTATCTGTCCTTTTGCACGAGAGGTATTGGTAGCACAGGTAGTCACCTTGGGGCACCTGCACCACGCAAAGTATGTATTTGGTACATTTTTGTGGCTGCCAAATATTCTCTTCAATTATTATTTGTTTACTCAGTTGTTGTTTTTGCGAAATCATCACGAGGCGACACACGGACTCAATGTGTTGATGAAGTAAGTTATCACATTCTGGTCAGCGTCCACTGTTAAGGGCGGGGAGAGGCAGGCGAGGGCGAAGTGTCCCGGAGGGAGGCAGCTGGAGGCGCCGGACGGTCACAAGGATGATTTAACTATACGCTGCTCACGTGCACCAAGCTGACGGTTCCTCCCAAGAGGAAATTTAAAGTGTTAGGAATATCAAGGTACCTCTAGAAATATCTCCCCACGGCAATTGTTCACTTTTTATCTTACATACCCATGGCGGATACTGTATTGTGATATATTAGCCTACTGTTTCATTTTCATTCATTTCGAACAAAGATGCCCTGCAAGTTAAAATGAAGGAGAAGGAGGAAATATATCTGCTATGCATCAACAAACAAGTCAAGCACCATGGCCGAAATAGCAAGTTTTGTTTGCCTTCCGAGTTTGAATCATACTGGATTACTACTTCAGACGCATTGAAGTCTCCAAAGATTGATTGCAACATTATGAAAGAGTAGTGTGTTTATATGTTGTTTATTTAGTTAGTTTTCAACAATATTCAAAGACAACTTAGCTAATGCCACGCAGAATCATACACATCTCAGAATGACTGATTGCCCTGTGCCACACCACCACACCACCACACCACCACACCACCACACCACCACACCTGCCTTGCACCGCCACTCGCCTCAACGCTACCATCCTACACCCATCCACTTCCTTACACTGTCTCCCATACATCATCATGTAATACCAACGCCATATCAGCACACACACACACACACACACACACACACACACACACACACACACACACACACACACACACACACACACACACACACACACACACACATCATAACAACGCTTCATCAAACCTCTTCATCCGTCTTGGACCCAAAACCTGTTCGTGAAGGCAGCCTGAACCCTTGACTGAGCGAGGCAGCTTTCTGAGGCTGTCCCAGGCCCGGAGACTGCCGCCAGCCTCTCATGGCGATGTAGGGAAAAAGTTAAACTCCTGGTGTGTGCAGGGAAATTCAAGGAGTGTATTTTTTCATGTGTTTAATTTTCTAGTACTAGTAAGAAATATGATAGTGTTGTGAGATTGAAAACAAAAAAAACTGGTACATTTTTAGGTACCGATGTAACGTTGAGATTTTTCACTTAATCTGCTTTGTTGATTCCACACACACGACAGAGTTAGACTGGAATGCAAGCGTCAAGACAAGCTTCACAATGAAATAATTACTGAATAATGACGAAATAAATTAAAATATGAACAATAGTGAAAATCAGGCTACATCGGGAGGATGAGCTGTGCAGTCTTGTGACATGTTCTGCCAGAAAAGAAACTTGTTCAGAGAATATTGTTAACGACGAGGTCACAGGCAGCATTAACAAGCCATATGAGGCTGGAGGATGATTTCCCAATAGCTGCTAAGCTGGACGAGTCACATTATTCAGAATCCTTGAACATCAGTTGAGATTGAAAGTTTTCGCTGTTCAAGAAAATATTAAAATCATGATATTCTAGTATACATTATGTTAAAAAACCCTTAAGTAGTTTTTTCAGCTGTAATTATCTTATTTTTGGTTACTTAGTCGTGTACTTGTATTAAAAGGCAAGATAAAAAAGGACATTGCAGTTTACTACCAGACGCTTTAAAGCCATTCACATATAACGCGTCATTGCTCCAACGATCCTCCAATGTCTGAAGATGGGACGCGCGTGACACAGAGACGAAAACAAAAAAAATTGTTCACGTCCTGATAAAAAATATATCCTCAGCTCGATTTCTTACATTAACCCTGAAACCCCATTAAAATCAAGTTCTTATGAATACGTATATAGATTTTCTTTAATTTTATAAGCCCTAATATTTCTTCTAGAATTAAGGTTTGTACACACACACACACACACACACACACACACACACACACACACACACACACACACACACACACACACACACACACACACACACGCACACACACACACAACACCTGGGTCAGTTCTCACGGTCTTATGTGTGGACGTGCCGTGGAGGCCAATGAGAGTGGGCGACACACCTCACCACGCATTACTACATTCCAAGAAACATAATAACATCAACTACCAAGCAACAACGACCCACGCTTGGCAAGGATCAGGGATATGAAAAAAGATGAAAATGCTTGATAGTTAGTCTTCGTAGTAAAGAATTCACGTTGTTAGTTGAAAAAAGATGATTTAAACAACTTGCACTGCACTTGCCATGATTAAATCCGATTGCCTAAAGACATTATTGCATGCCTTTGGTTGTTCTTGCATTGTTTTTTTTTATGTTACATGTTGAGGAGTAATTTTGCAGACTTAGATATGTCGTCGAGGCTGCTAATGGAGGAACACATGCTGGTGGAAGGAAAAGGAAATGGAGCGTAATAACAGATGTTTCTCTTTGTTCATACTTTGCCGAAAAATTAAGAAAAAAGTATTTAACCATATTTTTTCATCATTAGTTTCTTTTGGGTCAACATTTTCTTAGTGACTTGCTTATTATAATTACAGTGAGTTGTTTGAAAGTGAAAATGCAGCTGTGTGTGTGTGTGTGTGTGTGTGTGTGTGTGTGTGTGTGTGTGTGTGTGTGTGTGCGTGTGCGTGTGCGTGTGTGCGTGTGTGTGTGTGTGTGTGTGTGTGTGTGTGTGTGTGTGTGTGCGTGTGCGTGCGTGTGCGTGTGCGTGTGTGTGTGTGTGTGTGCAGTTTATATAAATATGTACATTTTTTTGGGTGGTATAAATTTTTGGTCCTCAAAATTGAATAAGGCTTTGATTCCCTCCACACGAGACTGTCTCAGACATTGATGTACTTTGGTAGTGTTTTGTTACCGTGTATTTCATTATCCATACAGACGGAGTAGAGTTCAGAGTTACAATCAGTAGAATCACGAAGGTCATCGGATCAAATCGGATGATGCGAGCGGACTCACGTGCATTGAATCACAATTAACCACAACAACAATTAGCCGACCGTTCATCTTTCGTACTCAGACACTTGCCAAAAACATCCCCCGAGCACTCCATCCACAAACCGGTGTGAGGATATTATTAAACAGCATTACCATTAACCCCGCGGCGAGGCCACTCACAACACACCGTAAGAACCTCATGTTGGTTCTCCCGCTTCTTATTCTTCTGGTGCTAGGAACCCCGCGGCTGACTGGCACCCGGGGACCGCAGCGCGACGAGGGGTTCACACCACCTTCAGGAGACAATGTGGTGATGAATGGTCCGTCCAGGCCTCCGGGCGGCTGCGGACGGAGGATGAGCGGGACGTCTAGTGGTAGTGGTGTCGGCGGTGGTCGTGGTCGTCGTTGTCGTCGTGGCGGTAGATTTTTTAGAACTGTAATTTCGTCGGTCAGATGGTGGTTCCTGCGGCAGTCGAAGTGGTTGGTGGTAGTCATGATTGTGGTTGTGATGGTGGTGGTGTATAGACGGTATTGTAGTTGCAAAATTATTATACATTCTCTTGTGTAAAACGTGACACCAGTAAGGATAGAACAAAACACTGACCTAAACTTATTAATTAAGGATATTTTACTTGAAAAAAATATTGAGAGTTTTCACCATTTTCTTAATTAATTTTCACTGTGTCATGTCAAAACTGTTTGTTGGCACTCATATTTCTAAGGAAACCCTTTTAAAGCAAATGATTACACAAAAAGTCATATTAACAAGAGTAAATAGATACAGGAAACCAATGTTACATCTTGAGGATTAGTATTGTGTTTTAGTCTTGCAAATAATTACATATAAACACCATGAACCGTAGAGTAAACAGAGGAAAAAGAAAATATCGAAAGCCAATGACACCTTAGAAAAACAGAGACAGCGGAATGATTGTTTAGGACAGCCATAAAGTGATTCCTTCTATGGCTTGAGACATTGGAACCATTTTTACTGTCTTGTTCATAATTGATCAACAAGTACGTGGTTGGTCGTCTTCGGCTACACAGAGAGAAGAATGGCCGGAGCAGCAGGTGTCATTCTCAATTACCACACCTTTGTCAGGCCGCCGAGCCGACAGAATCCTGATCAAAGCGAATCTCAGGGGCGTCCATCCGTGTCCAGGTAGGCCGGTCAGTTCTCACCTTAATTCCCCAAGAGGCTGAAGTGGCCCGTTTTTGTCAGATTTTTCCAATTTTCGATTTCAAGTGTAGATCCTCCTTTGACTTCCTCATTTGTATCAATTTTTTTTTATATTTTGATTTCGAAGACTTTGAACTCATGAGGGAAAACTTTATTGCATTATTTCTTTTTTTTATAACTTAATTTTCAAATCATACCATATCATTCCTATTAATTTGTGTAGAATTCATGATGAGATAGAAAAATAAAAGTAAACTACCATAGCGAATTTAAGCTCTATATTTTCAATTACGTGAGTGGAACAATACTTGACATTTACATAATCTGAATGCATATCTTACATCCTGCACTAACATTTTACCATCAAATATTGAATGCAATTTACATAATTTCCTTCTTGTTACTGTCACAAAATGCAATACTTTTCATTGACCTTTATGAACTTATGAACAAAAAAATTACTTCTCTACCAGTAACTTCATCTCTTTAAAACATTTTCTTTCAACGGAGCAATGATGATGAACCTTAATGAATCTTCTTTTCCTGTACTGTGTTTTTGCCGCAAGGAAATATTTACCTCGACATTCTTTCCTTCCACTTATACGACCTCACATTTCAGATTATCTTTCCCAAGTCTGTTATTTTGACTTACAACGTCCGACCCACACACACACACGCACACACACACACACACACACACACACACACACACACACACACACACACACACACACACACACACACACACACACACACACACACGCACACACACACACTTAATTCTTGACGGCTACACCAAACATCACCATTTCCTCCCATTTATTTCCCATTTTCCCCGCACGTTTTCCGCTCCCGCACACAAATACAAGAGGAAGAGCGAGACACACCTGGTCGTACGTGTCTCTTCCCTCAAAAGTAAATTGCATTCGGGTCGTGAGTAATGACGGAAAGTAATTCGCTGAGTAATTACCCAACTTTTGTATTTTTTGCATAGAAACTGTTATTACCGTCCTGCCTCCTACCGCGGTACACCCATTATGCAAATTATTATATGCGTAACAGTGATGCAACGGGAGCCCTGCGTCACTGTGTGTGGGTGTGTGTGTGTGTGTGTGTGTGTGTGTGTGTGTGTGTGTGTGTCTTTGTGTGTGTCTTTGTGTGTGTGTATGTCCACGCTCTCAAACGTTTTAAAATGTAATAAAAATGTCAAGGGGGATTTATATCGTTGTAAATTTCTTCAGAGACTGCAATGGTTACCTCACGACAGACAGGAACAGACAGTAAGCCATATTAATACCTTCCTGCAAGTTTTGTGTCCTCCTCACAGGTGGAAGTACGCAAATAGTAGTAAGTGGCTTTAAATGGATAGCGACTCATCCTCCAGACACAGCATTAAGAACGACAATTGTTATGAAATATAGTTAAATGACCACCTTTTGTAGACTGATAACATACTGAGGCAATATTTAAACACTTTATACTTCCTCTTGGACTCCTCCTTCCATTCTTCCGCCAGGTGAACTAAGCGAGTGTATCGTACGTCTAACTTACGTCCAATGCTTCTTGTTAGTAAATAGAATAATGATAAGGATAATAACAAGATGAAACATGATTAGAATTACCTGCAACCTTACCTTAGTTATTTACATTAAGATTTTTCAGTTCTTCAGTTCTCTTTTACAGGAAAATTACTTACAACTTATGAAATCATGAACACTGCTGACAGACAACACTAATTAGGTATTTCTACAAGGGTGAGTCTCCTGCTTAGTCTGCCAGAGCTACAGTTGTAAGGAGCATGTAATAAATATCAATAATAACCGGTTTCACTATACTTTACTGGTATGAGAAGAGTCGAGGGCAAAATTAAGGCAAGATTTGGAAGGGGGCAGTAAATCTTGAAGCCAACCTGTAAGTAAGATAAATAACAGGTTCAAGTCTTGGTGCGGGAGAGACATCCTCAAGCATACAAGCAAACGCTAATTACTTTGTACCTTAGCAGATTTCCGGTCCCGCCAAAAAGAAAGGAACTCAAACATCTTTCAGACCAAAGAGGAACATACATCTTACCAAACTACCTCAAAAGGCCATCCTCACACCGGCACGACAGCCAAACAGACCCATTCAGCGCCCTCACTCCCTTTCCCTCTTTGTCTTTATCACTGCAAGAAATCGCTAAGCACGAAACATACTGCCGCGACCCGTCATTATAGAGGAAGAAACAAGAGGCGATTGGGCAGGTGAGAGTTTTGTCTCCGTTCTTGCTCGTTGTGATAATGATGGTCCACAGACGCGGCCACCAGGCTTGAGCCAATTAGGTTGCGAGTGCGAGGGGAAGACGATAGACAGGAAGAAAAGACAGAGTGGAGTGGAAAGAAAAAACGCAGAATAGGGAAAAGGTAGCGAGTTGTACAGAAGCTAGAAAATTTGAAGGACGAGGAAGAGGAGGAGGAGGTGACTTACAAATAAGAGGTCATGGAAGATATGATGATAGCCAGACCGCAACGAAATTAGGATGGTGAAGCAGGAAACTAAAAATTAAATTAAGAGAAAATAGAAAAAGGAGAGAAGTAAGAATGAAAAGGTTGTGTATGAAAATCGAAAAATGCGTGAAATTATTGAAGTCCTTTTGACAATAACTCAAATACGTCGACTAACACAAAACAGTGGGTAAGATACTACAAGCGGGTGAAATATAAAACCATTCTGTATCATTGCATCACATACATAGAATATGAAAGTATGAATGGTGTGAGCGTGTTGTGTGTTAGAGAAAATGTATTTTTACCGATCAACAAGTGTTCTGTGCCATCCCAGGTGTCTGCTACGCTGCGTTGCATGTACGTGTGTATGTAATTATAGTATTTGTTTTACTGCTTCATTTCCCTGTCAGTAAGAACATCTGTGCCGCACAAACATATCCCTTTCACCACCCCGTCCAACACACACACACACACACGCACAGGTTTGAAGCTTCACTCGTGCTGTACAATACTATCAATACTTCAAAACACATCACCTTTGGCCTTCGATAAATTATTCATTGATACCTTCTCTGGAACTAGGTTTGTGGTCTGATACTATTATGTGGACCAGCTGCCTCCTGTGTTGCTTTTAATTCTTGTGTTAAGACTTGTAATTGGCATCAAAATCGTAATTACTTCTGGTAGTTTACAAATTATTCCATTCCATGATAATAGTAATGATAATAGTAATCATAATCATCATCATTACTACCATCGTTAACCAATACCTTCCTCCTCACCTCCTCTCTCCTCCCTCCTCCTCCCTCCTCCTCCTCCTCCTCCTCCTCCTCCTCCTCCTCCTCCTCCTCCTCCTCCTCCTCCTCCTCCTCCTCCTCCTCCTCCCTGACCCTCACGAGGCATTTGTCAGCGGGGCTCTCCGGACCAATCTTGTCGACATGTAGGAGGATTAGCGGAGGTAATGTAGACCACGACCCTCTCCCTCGCCGCCAGACGTATTTCCAGCCGCGTCCCTGGAATTCTAAGAGGCTGGAATAGGGATAAAAGAGTGTGGGGGTGTGAGGGGTGGAGGGAAGAGGCTGGACGAGGCACCGTCTCAGCTGTCGTGTATGTGTGTATGTGTGTGTGTGTGTGACCTTTGTTGTCTCTGTTTCATGGAAAAGTATTTGTTTTTATCATTGTTTGTTTTTTTATAGATCGTTAACATCATCGTCATCATGAAAGCCATTTCTAGGTCACTTTATTAACTTTTGGACACATTTATGGCTATATTCTTGGCAGAGCATATGAAGAAAAGCTGTCTTTTTTGTATATGTTTTACTGTACAGTGGAACTCAAAATAATGGGTAGTAGAATCTTATATTCGTCTTTAATTTTTTGCAAGCAATTAAATGTTTTGCATCTATTCCAGGAAAGTATTATTATTGTTATTATTATTGTTATTATCATTATTATTATCATTATTATTATTATCATCATTATTATATTTTGTTTTTTTCTTTTCAGTGTTGTGACAAGCAGCAGTACATCACACCAGCACAAGGTAATACAACAAAACTCTTGCATTTCTCTAGGGGTTTATTCAAAACTTTACAATAATCGACCTATGTGGATTCACAAACTATCTACAAATGTATGTCAATGGAAATCATAACATTTATTATAATCAATGTTCAATATATTTACCGTTTGTGTCACGTCCGGATACTGTACATCGGACCCCGGAGCGCCGGACCCCAGCCCCCTACCGGCCGGCAAGTTTTGGATGTAGTTGATCGTAAGAGCATTGTTTATACGGGGAAGTATATGTAGAATTATATATACAACCCCGTATAAGGATAACAATGCGTGTATATCATCACATCTCAGAAGCTAAGAATAAAAATACAAACACCGGATATGCTTCTTAGGTTTTTCTAATGGTATAAAAATTTAGTTCTTTGAGTGAGTAGGTTAACAGGCACTGCTCTGCGCACCATCAGTTTATGAGTGGATGAAGCATTTGTATCACTGGGAAAGGGAGGAGTGTGCTTGTCGCCTGGCGAAGGGCTGGAGTGTAGGTGGCCGCCGGGGGTCCCACAACACGGCGTCTTGAGCATCAGCTATATATATAAAAGAGTCCCATGCAGGTCACCTCGTCTCTCCCCCTCACCGCTCCGGATTCTCTGTTCCTTTGGCTCCTCTCTGGGTGCTCTGAGAGGCTAGCGACCCATGTACTATTAAAATAACACGTTGTACTATCATCTCAACCAAAGATTTGTCCGGACAGACCATCAGGGGCAGGATGAGGGAGGGAGAGACCTACGGGTTTTATTCTCGTCCACAGCCGCGGTTGACCAACACAGTCTCCCTCTGTACAGGCATATAAAAAATCTCGCAACGGTAGTTTGTCCGTCACGTTCCTCTGTACATACAGTGAGTCTCCTCGTAGAAACTCTCTTCCTCGGGATTTCATTTATTACTTTTATTAATATTACTATCTTTAATTATTACATGTCTACGTAATATATTTATCCTCTTGCAATGGACAGCGCCGCCGCCTCCACGTTCTGACCCAGGAAATAGTAAATAAGCAGGATGAAGATTTGTTGGAATAATCTGGTGAATGATTTGCTCTTTGCGAAAATGAAAACTACAATAACAGAAGTCAGTAAAGATAGATAAAGTTCCACTCTTTTTAATAAGCATGCACAAATTATAAATACTATGTATATCTGTACATTGGGAACAGAAAGCATGATCAGTGAGGAGATAAATTAGTTATAACGTAATGAAATGATTGAATTATTACCGCTTGAGAAATAAGCAACATAAGAGCGAGTGAAGAGAACGAAGAGGACTGAGACAGAACCCGTAAACTTACCAATATTGAGACTGAAATATATTTTGATTACAATAGTTTGATCTGTGCTTCGGGAAACACCTTGTACACACGGGTAGAACTGACGACCATGGCATACACACGCACACACGGACACGCACGCACACGCACACACCTGTACACACACACAAACGCACGGGGGGAGTGAAACGTTCTAGGAGTCTGCCTTTCACCTAATTCAGTTTTCCTGTTGGCTAAGAAAATGCATCTTTTATTTATTCTATGCGTATCATTACTCTTTGTATTCTGTAATGTGTGATAATCAACGTGAGCGATAGTTTTAAGGCTTCAATGTGGAAACTACAGCTTGTATTAAATGATGGACTGTCTTTACCTCCTCCACGCAGCCCTAGAGATCAGCTATAGGCCGTTTACATGTGAATCAATCAGTCTGTTCATATTTAAGCTTATGGCAAATATTGAATTGGTGAATTATCTTTAACTTTACTGTAAAATACAATTAGTGTCTTTTTTTTATAAATAATTTTGTTAAACGTGCGAATAATTTCCATCGTGTTACCAATTATTGATGTAAAAGATGAGGTTGGAAGAAAGACAAGTGAAGGCCGCCCGAAGGAGAGCGAGAAATCTTGGTCCCTGTTTGTGTTTCTCTCCATGTCTTCTGGTGGATCGGCCGTGACAGAGCCGTGCTAAGCCTAGGCGTGGCCCTGACCCCATCCTGCCCGTGTGTGTGTGTGTGTGTGTGTGTGTGTGTGTGTGTGTGTGTGTGTGTGTGTGTGTGTGTGTGTGTGTGTGGAAGAGTGTGTGGGTGGGTGTGTGTTGAAAAATAGGCACATATAGTCAAGATAAGGAAATGAATGTGTAAAACAAGCAAATATAGTAATGGAGTGTGGAAGTGTTCGGTTCAAGAATATGAATGTGGGTGGCGGACGTCCTGTGTAAATTTCATGCCCGCGGCTAGACAATTCAGCGGCGCAGCTAAACACCCTCCGGGGAGCAATAACTGGCAGGCCTCCCGCAGCGGCGGCGTGTGGAAGGAGGGAAGTCAGGGGTCATTTCAGGTCCCAAGGTCAGGTCTCGTTCTCAGGTTGGGTGGGGGTATTGTGCGAACACTCGCTTAAGACGAATCAACACTTTTCTCCGTCATGGTTACGGCAGACGAAGGCGTGTGATTCGTCTTGATAATTCAGTACACGAAAGGGAACTAGAGATAAAAATAAAAAGCAAAGTAAAAGCTTAGAGGCGAGAAGGGATAGCAGGAGGTCCTTAAGGGATTATTTAAAATGATGCTTCCTCCTACTTCCTCGATTTTCTCCTTTGCCATAATTGTCAAAATTCTGCCGCCTATGAAGTTACGTTGTTTTGGTTATTTACTGTAAGTAAAGAATCGCAAAGTAAGGCGATAGATAACACTACCTACCTTCCCAAAATTTCGACATGTGTGTGTGTGTGTGTGTGTGTGTGTGTGTGTGGTGTGTGTGTGTGTGTGTGTGTGTGTTTTTATTAGCCAAAAGTTAAGGAAATAATAAAGAGACAGAATAAGCTTGCTCACATTGCCGCTCCCTAAAATGTATCAATAAAATCTGTTCAAAAGAGTTAAAAAAACAAGTGGCCAATATAGTTTCTAAGGAGTCTTGGTGCTCCTCTCTTGAAAGTATTTAAGTTGTAGGAAGATGGAAAAACAACATTAGCCACATTTTCATATATAATTGTATAATTCGAATTCCCTCATTTATAAAAAAACATTTATTTGTGTTTGTTAGTAAGATGTGGGTCTCAACTTGTAAGTATTGCTTTGATCGCCTTCAAGGACAACTGGGCAGACTCCGTGATCGTTTCACTCACCCTGTGCGACTACCGTAGTTCTTGCTTTTCTTTGGGACATTATTCTGACGGTAGGCTCAGAGCAACACTGTAATTTCATCAGTATTTCTTTCAGACGGGACTGAATGTTAACCGTGCCACTTTTACAACACCTTCCTTCTAGTGGTATATAGTACCCAGACCCTCGGTGATTTTGGAAATAAAACCGTGCGGCTGCTCCGTGGCCTCGTGCATCACATGACACCACAAACACACACAACCCTGAGATGAGATAATTTCTTCTCCACTCCTGGGCGGCGACTAAGCGGCCGGCACCGGGCGGCAGCCCAAGTTTGTGGGTTTGGTAGAGGCTTAGTTGGCAGGCCAAAGCAGTCAGCCAGACCTCGGGGTTGTATACAGTAGGGGCGGACCGCCGCCGGCCGACCCTCACCGCCCCAACTGGAGCACGAGAGGCAGGTGGGGGTAGTAGGGGTGAAGGCTGAGAAGGGTGTGCGCGTTAGTAGCAGCAGCAGCAGCAGTAGCAGCAGCAGCAACAATAACAGCAGAAGGAAGGGTCGCTGGACTGAGCCGGGGTAAAGCTACAGAGCAGGTGCTATGAGGGCACCCAACAAGAGCGGCGCTGCCCGGCCTTATAGCGTGGTGAGGCCGTAGTCAGGCTTCATGGCGCCGTGAGGGTAGGGTGCTGAGATAGGCGTCAGGCCGGGAGGGGGCATCATTCCCCCGCCCATGTGTGGGTAACCTGGTGTGTGGCCTCCCGGGAGAGTTGCTCCTTGTTGCTGCTGTTGCTGCTGCTGTTGTTGCTGCGCGGCTTGCTGCTGCGCTGCTTGTTGCTGAGCTGTTTGTTGCTGTTGTTGTTGCTGCTGCTGCTGCGGATGTTGCTGGTCTTGCGTTGGTGCGTTTTGCGGCGTATTTTGTGTCTGGTTCTGGTTCTGCTGCTGGTTCTTCGGCGTGACAGTGGTGGTCACGCCCGCTGGGTTTGTCTTTCTTCGTACATTCTTGGTGTTCGGTAGTTTGTTGTCCTTCTTCCACTTCATTCTTCTGTTTTGAAACCAGATTTTGATCTGTCGCTCGGAAAGACACAGCGAGTGGG
>JAPQNM010000008.1:9974769-9987269 GCA_029783475.1 Metacarcinus magister
ACGTCATTAACTTATTATGTAAATCAACAGGTCTTCGTTGCCCCTCCGGAAGCAGACAGGTGACGGCGCTATCCTGCCGCGACGACAAATCATAATAATAAACTCCTGTAACCCAACTCTGCCGCCTCCTCGCCCCTCAAGGCTGCGACATCTCACCAAAATCGCATTATTGGCACGCAGCTTGGAGGAGCCTCATTAGCTTTTATGACGTGCCTCTCGTAATGATTACCGTAGCCGTAAGCAGCCTAATACAGTCGTAAACCTCAGGAAAACAGGTTCTGTCGGGTGAGTTGTGTCCACCCGACGGTCCCTGCGAGAAGAGAGACACCGAGCACCGACCTATGCGAGGCCCCTAATTGAGTGATCATGAGAGTGGCGATTCTCTTCTCCACGTTGTCATTACTGAAAATCGAATGACGTTGATAATCTGGTTAGCAGCTGCATGTTGTGATGGGTAAAATCATGCTATTTTTTCTAATGTATGTAAATGTTAGTATTATATGTCGTCAGGTTAGATTTATAATAGATTACTGTATTTTTTAGTGCACGTTTATGTTTCTTCCTATGGTTATGGTAAAAGTCCTGGTATTGTGATTAACATGAACATTGTGTGGTGGGTGTTGGTTGAGTGGGTTTTTTTGTGTCCAGTATGAGAGGAAAGGTTGACACTGTAAGGTTTTATAGTATGAAGTGTCGAGTACTTAAGATGACAGTCAGTGTTTATTTTGTGTTTAGATTATGTTGAATTATTGGTTATTGATGTCAGTGAATTTATCCTCACGTTGATTTCCATTAAAATTTTTATATTAAACTTATTTCTATTTATCAACTCTTGTAGGAAAATTTGATAAAACATGTGGATCTTCACTTAGGTTCATTGAAATCTAATAGAAATGTAAATAAATAACTCTAAATACACACACACACACACACACACACACACACACACACACACACACACACACACACACACACACACACACACACACACACACACACACACACACACACACACACACACACACCTCCTCCTCCTCCTCTATAGTGACTCCATAAACACAGCCGAGGATCGCTAATCTGACTGAACGGTACAGCCTGACGGATGACCATCACTCTTGTTTACGTGTTTCATCCACCTGAAGGGGAGAGAGAGAGAGAGAGAGAGAGAGAGAGAGAGAGAGAGAGAGAGAGAGAGAGAGAGAGAGAGAGAAGAGAGAGAAGAGAGAGAAGAGAGTGAAGAGAGAATCGTATAGGTGATTTACATACATTCTTTCATCGAGAGGAAGTATTGATAAATGAAAAAAATAGAATTCGCTTACAGGAAGAACATAAATTTTTCAAATGGCTTTCAATAATATTACAATGTCTTTCGCAGGTTTTAATTTCATCATTATCTTGTAGTACACGGGAAAAAGGTGATCATTGTTATCATAATTTACTTTTTACGTTGATGGAAATCGTCTGAGAACACCGATGAGTTAATGATGCGGTTCGTTATCAGAGGAAGTGGGCAATACAAGAATCTAGATCGGACTTGCTATTAGAGGCGTAACTGACGTGTGTTTCCCGATAACTTCTATGATAACGCAGAGAGCTTTTTAATTAAGTAGAGTGGAAACTTGAATTGATGTCACGTGTACTGAAGATTCACATAAAGTAGTTTTTTTTTTTCGTTTCCTGTTGTAAGTACCGGTGTTTTAATCTCGGTAAATTTGTAAACACTATTATTTGATTGGAATGGAACAAAAAAGACACAAGTAATCATGTAACTTGTGTTGTCAATATTATTATACTATTTGTTTGTTTCCTTAAAAAATTACTGCATTGATCATGGTAAAATAAGTGAGATGAGGTAAATAAACACACACACCATACATGAATTATATGACATAGGAAGAGGTAATGAGAGAGAGAGAGAGAGAGAGAGAGAGAGAGAGAGAGAGAGAGAGAGAGAGAGAGAGAGAGAGAGAGAGAGAGAGAGAGAGAGAGAGAGAGAGAGAGAGAGAGAGAGAGTACACACAGGAAGAGGTTAATGTCTCTGTTTACTTCTCGCTCGCAGCCCCCACCCCCCCAACACCCAACACCCTCTCCCCTTCCCCCCCTTCCCCACCTCTCAAAGACAACCACCCCTCGGCCTCCCTCTGCCTGCCCTGTACGGATGGAGGTCCTTAAGAATGGGCTGCAAGGCCTCTTCCTTCTCAATGGCTATTTCGTGTTCAAGTGTTAATGAAAATATAAGTGATGAGCATCAACGTAACTATATTTACTTGCTTAATTTCTTATTTATGTTTGTTTATTTTTTTGTTTTAGTTTTCTATTTGTGTTTGTGATGTTTTTATTTGTGCTGTTTGGTGTGTTATGGTGTGGTTTTGGGTCTTCCTGCGTGTTATGTTTTGGTATTATTTAGTTTTTTAATAGCTTTGAATAATCTCAAAATATAGGAATACTTCATTTTTTTGTTTTTGTCAATGAAATTTTTCGCACACACACTGGTATAGCAAGTAGCTCTCGTAATAAAATCATTACTTTATAATTAACTTTGGAAACTATTTATTGATGTCTTAAAAATCATTAAAGCATTGAAGAAAAAAAAGTAAAAACCATAGTAAGAGAGAAAGAAAAGAAACATTGCATTCATCTTCCCCTATGTCGTCTTCACCTTCTACAAGTCATAAATTGGCTGTGATCAGCGAGGCGACATAGGACAGTTGTCACCTCTTAGTTATTTTTCCTCGTACTATCATCTGCAAGCAGCGGGAACTGACGTTAAAACAATATTTCATGAAGACATAATCAGAGAGACGATCTTGTATGCTTACGAATACTGTTATGCAAGGAGTAAATTAATTGATTGTAGAAATAGTGAGAACAGAGATAGGACTACATATACATTTACGTATTTCTTTACTTAAGTTTTGTTTTTTATGACAAATGAAGACATATAAAAGGACGAACAAATATTTATGAAATTAAATTAAAAGGAAATGCATTATTTTAGGGAAAATATCCCAACTGTAAGGCGATTTTGAGTTAATATTTGGTAATATTTATTTTTTGTAACGCATTTAGTTTAACGAGAAGAAATATATAAATCTGAACATTTATTTTTACAATGACTTTAGTGTGTGTGGTGTATCCGTGTATAAGAAGGGGAGTGAAGGAAGCCGAGAAGTGTGTCTCTCCACGCGCGCTGTGATGCCTCTCACGGTCACCCTGGTAATCTGAGAATCCTTCCTTAAAGGCGACGGGAACACGAGACTCGGTAGTGGCGGAGCAAGGGAGAAGAAAGGAAGAAGAGAGAATTAGTGGAGTAATGAAGGCGACGGAGGGATGGATGGCTTACGGCAGAGGGTCGGCGGCACGGCTGGGAGGCAGCGCCGTGGACTGCTCTCACGCTCTTGGTATTGAAATCTCCTGAAGAAGTTTTTGATAATTTCTTCGTCCAATTCATCTTTTATCCGCATTGTTATATTGCATATTATGCAACTGTGATGTTGTCGTCATTAATATTGTCTGTCAACAAGTGACAGTGCAATTACTTTCGGTATTTTTAAAGAAAAAAATATTTAGGTGTAATATGTATGATAAAGCAGTGTATTTATATTTTCATTTCGTGTTTGTTTTACATAGGAAGGAAATTGAAAGGGAAAGAAAATGTGTTTCATGAATAGCGAGCCCAGCAACAAGCCGAGTCACGTTCTTATGCAATTTGTCCTCAGCCAGAACGCCCCTGGCGCCAGGCTTGTGGGCGTGGCACTAAGGGCGGTGGCAGGAAGTGGCATCCAGCTTACCTGAGCCTGCGACGTGAATCTTCTTCATCCAAGGGTAGATGACAGGCTGGCCATTGGCGTCCAGCTCGGTGACCGTCTCCTCTGGTGACCCCTCCACGCCCCCGGCGCCCATGTGCTGGGCCATTTGGGCGCCCATGCCACCACTCCCGGCCGTGCCGCCAGCTGAGGGATCTGGCGAGGCCACGGGGGAGCGCGGGGGGACCTGGTGTTGTTGGAGGGGGCTGTGGCAAGGCGCAATCTGCGGGCTGATGTGGGCGGCCATGGGCTGATGCTGGGGCATGACACACGCCTGCTGGTAATAGCCCGCATGGTTGTACTGCATGGCATCACGCCCATACTGCATGCCGGCCTGGTGCATGCCATGGTAGGGGTAATGCTGGGCAGGGTTGTAGTAGTCACTCTGCGGCGGGATGTAAGAGTTCTGACTGTACTCCTCCGGCGGGGGAAACTTGGGGTCCACGTAAGGCCCAGAGTTCATCAAAAACGAACTCATCGTCATTAATTTTTGGTGATTTGGATCCAAATAATATTACTTTTGAGTAGTGCCTCGACCGTTGGTTTTGACTCCTCCTAGCACCGACAATTAGCATACCACGTGACCCGCGAGCACCAATACGAGGGGCTCCGTGTGACCCGCGCGGGCTACGTCACCATGATTAATGAATGGCGAGAACGAACCACCAGGACTGGTCGGGATGTGCGCGCGTCCCGACCCAACCACCCGACCGATCGCCACAAGTCCCTGATAAGCACTGAGCCAGGGGTGGAGTTCTCCTGACGGCGGGGCAGCAGCAGCTGGAAGACCCGGGGGCGGGCACCTGGGCGAGGCTGAGGGCACCACCACCTGCCCCAACACCCACTCTCACAAGCCTCACTCACTGCACTGATCGATGGCCTCTGTTCACGTGTGCTTCGTCCAACAGCCAGACGATGATTGGCGTTGATTTACTGCCGGCCGAGCCCCATGTGTGTGTGACCTGCGCACTGCCACTGCGCACCTCCAGGCAAGGGTTAACATGCCCCCTCCCCTCCCCTCTTCTTACTTAAGACGAGTGTGTGTGTGTGTGCGCGGGCGATGATTGGCCCCCCACCTCTGTGTTGGATCCGCCACTCAAGTGGGTTTACTTGGTCTGCCTGCAGCCGCCATTGGCCACACTTGGTCTCCTGTTGACGAAGGGAGCACTTGGCCCCCACACCCTGCAGCAGCCTTCCTCCCGTGTTGTGGTGTCACCTCCACACTGGTGCCCAGTGGCTATTCCAAGAGAGTTGAGGACACGTCTTCGGCCCGATACGGCACCGACGCACCACTAGTGAACACTGACTCTTGTATCTGTGCGAGTGTGGGCGACTCCTCGTCCGTCAGTCCGTCCGTTCCTCGCCGACACAATTAGCGAAGTGACAGAGGGCGGGGAGAGCGGAGCGCGCGAGTGGTGGTGGTGGTGGTGGTGGTGTGGGCGACGGTGCGAGAGGGAGGAGGGGCTCCCTGCACCTCACCTGAGGCTCCACCGCCGCCTGTTTCCTCGTCCATGGCCTAGCGGAACTCCCCTGAGACTCACTAGTGAGAAAAATTTGCCGATTGTATCTGGCAGTGTTCGCCCGCATACCTTCGTCACGTCCTGAGTGTGGTCGCTCCTGTCTGGGCGACACAGTGCATTTATTTAATCTTCGTCACCGTCTGAATGTGTGTACTTGTTTGTAAATCCTTACCAGAGGAAGTTGCAAGTTGTTTAACATCAGCGGAGGTTAATGATATATTCTGAACATGCCCGTGTGAAGCGTCGCTGCAATAGAGATGTCTAGCGGCCGAGTGATATAGGAATTGGGTAAATATAAGGTCGCCGGGCGTCGGACGTGGTAATTCTTCTTTATTGGCCGCCTCTGGAATTCGGTGAAGTCGACAAGAAATGCGTAGGAGACTCCTCCATCATGGCAACGAATTATATCTTGCGACAAAAGAATTATAACCCATCTTGAGATTTATGGCCTTGTTGCATTACAAGTCTCAAAAATTTAAACTATAATATTGACAAAATACATCATACAGCCACGCGTTTATTTTGTTAGGTGTGTATAACGCGGCCAGACCAGTTCACGGGTCCGTCTTCTTGAGGAGGTGAGTCCTGGAAGATAAGTTCGCGTCGCCGCAGCATTAGATATTGCTCAATGTATAATTGCAGCTCCAACTTGTCGTAACATGCGGTTTTGGCTCATTTTGCATAATATATGGTTGGAGTAAATTGTTACGGCGGCTGCGGACAGTGCTGGGCCGCGGAAGAGTAGCGGCCGCGGTGGAGGGGCGGGCCGCGCCGCTCCTGGTTCCGACCACCGCAAATGGCAGGAGACGCCGGTCGGAAGTTGGTGGGCTCTTCAGTACGGTAATTAAGCATAAGTTATGCCTCGAAACCGCACCAATAATCTCACCCTTGATCCTTCCTCCCACTCCTGTCTGCTGAGCCTCTCCTCCGTCTCGTCTCCGTCGCAAAAATTCGCATATACTGATTTGCACGTTGCAGAAAAACGAACATTTAATTAAATATAATGTAAAAATGTTAGCTGATTTTTTTTCATCAGTAACATCAAGCTCCGTCTCCTGTGCTGGGAGTTATATTTTTTATTCTTCTGATAACTTATCCAAGTGCATAATGCTTGCCGTTTACGAATCAATTTATATATCAGTGAAGTATATCGACATATAAACGAGTTCAGATGTGTTAAAAAATATATGTGTATTGAATATAATTTATTACACGAATTTCCTTCATGTTGACACTTGGAATTTAAAGATAACTATAAACGGCGCATCTGTGGTGGATTCAAGGCTTTACAAATAATTACAGTGTCTTTAGAAAATTATAATATATCTTTAGTGTTTTCTATGAGGCAGCGGGAGTGGTTTGAGGGCAAGAAGGCGGCAAAATGACGCATCGAGGAATTAGCTTAATGACTCTGTGCACCAAGGCGGCTATTCATTTCCTGGCGGGTCGATATTCCGTCTCAGAGGTGCTACGATTTCCTTCCGTTAACTTGATTACTTTTTTCTTCACCTTACATCTTCCTACAGAGCCTCCTCCGTCACGCCTCCGCCTGTAGTGGCCTGTAGCGTTACGTGTCGTATTATATTCTTCCTCGTATTGAAAATTAACTATCGACATTTTTTTTCTTCATTACTGCTTCATGTCAGTAATTATGTGTTATTGAAAGTGGCATTCAGATAATATTGTGTTTGTGTAAAATATGTGCAAGGCTCGCAGGCATGTGTGTCGTTTATCAGATATCAATATATTCTTAATTGTTTTCCGAGTACAAGTAACACAAGTAATACTTCCGTGCATGTTGCTGTAATGACCTGCTCGTTACTCATCCCCAAGACGACGGTTCTTCAATGTAGTGTTTTGGTGAATAAATTGCTTTAGTATATAAATGCGTTTCTATATTCTACCTAAAGATATATTACTTGGAGCATTCCTCCTTGTCTATATAATAAATCTATCTCTTCTATAGTAATAACTGCAGTTGTCTCATAATGTCAATGTAGATAAAAAAAAAAAGCTTAAATAATTATTTTTATAAATTTAGTGTTATATTTTTTTAGTAATGATACAGAAAAGTTGTTATAAAATTAATATGACCATAACCAATGATTAATTTAAAGGTTCACATTATTTTTTATACATCATATAATTTGTGAACATGAAGGAAAATAATCGCAATGCTCAGTAATTTATCACAGACATTTTTTTCTAATATTTTTAATAAAAAAACAATATTTTTCATAAAGAATATGTGTTGAGAATATGAACACAAGAGGCAACGCGTCATCTGTGGTGTGATGACGTTGATGCTGTATAGAAGAAAATTTTTTTTTGTGGTGTGTGTGTGTGTGAGGTTTGCCAGTTGTCTCATATGGCCGGGAGGGACTGGAGGAGATATTAAACTTTTTTCCCTCATGATACACACGTGTGTGTGTGTGTGTGTGTGTGTGTGTGTGTGTGTGTGTGTGTGGGTTGTACAATGTCTCATGATGTCTTTTTGTAACTTTTTTTTTTTTAATCAAGCAATCTTTTCTCTAAGCAACAATACATGAACAACTTTCTTATCTACCGTATTTTCTCGTTAACTTTATTTTCTTTTTAAAAATTGGGTCTTAAAACCCGTCAGAATATTTCAACACATTAACTTTTTCATTTTTAAAAGTTTATGAGACACTCCATCAACACGTCACATAAACGTTGTTATTACTTACGAGGTCAAATTACACATGTCCTTGTCCTTGAACACACTACCTACACCCTCTTTCCCGGACCTCCGAGCAGCCCTACCAGTGCTGCTGTAAGGCGACGTGGACCACAGCACGAACTGGCTATTTGACAGAGAGGAAAAAGAATTTGGAACGAGAGGACCTGCTGGGAGGGGCTCTGGCCATGACGAGCGGGCGTGCCTACCCTCAGACGCCCACCTACCCGCTCTCAGGACCACTGATGCCCCTCACGCCCTCTGAAGGAGACGAGGAGGTGGTGTAATGCTCACCTACATTATAAATTGATCTGTTTTTTTGCAGTACAGTGTTTCATTTGTGTTAGTGAGATCAAAAGACTTTCATCTTAATGGAAATGCCGATTGTGGATTAATCTACTTTACTTTAAGAAAGAAAATTATTATCATCGTATCTATGGTTGTATAATTGATATAAATCACATAGATAACCAAAGACAGTGTGCATCATGTGTAGTTAATCTCAGGTGTGTGTGTGTATGTGTGTCTGTATGTCTGTGTGTATGTTGCGCAACACTTGGACGCCAAACTCGCAGTCATAAACACAGGTAACATCTTAGGCAGACCCTCAGCCAGACCAGACACCCAGCCAAGGCGACATAAAGCATCCATGTACCTGAGGGTCGAGGTAAATGTGACGGGAAGATCGTATCAGTCTTTATTGGTTTTACACGAAGGGCAAAGCAACAGTTGCATTACTAATTACCCACGAGCCAGGTGGTGCCCGGTCATCTGTATGCGTAGGGATGCAGGTTCAGTTCATCCCGTCTCAGCTGATTGTTGATTGGTCTTATCGTGCGACGCGGGTTGGCCATTAAGCAATCAGTGTTGTCTTGAGGCTTGAGGGGAGGTCGCGGATCCCCCTCAAGATGGCTTATCAAAGGGGAAATGATGCATGGCTGCTTGTTTCCCTCGTGGAGTAAGGGAGGGAAGGAGAATGGGAAGCTTGGTGGATAAGAGTTAAGAGGGAGATATCTTGGCATTTCGTTTGAGTTGATTTATTGTTTCATCTTTTTTTTATATTATTTTCGTTAATAGTTTTTTTTTAGCTCATGTGTTACAGTTTGTGGTAAGGATTTATGTATGTCATATATTTGCAGTGTTTATTAGGCTTGAATACAGTATTGTTACGCGTGTATAAGTCTGTGTACAGTCTCTATCTCTGTTTTTTTTTCTCTCTCTCTCTCTCTCTCTCTCTCTCTCTCTCTCTCTCTCTCTCTCTCTCTCTCTCTCTCTCTCTCTCTCTCTCTCTCTCTCTCTCTCTCTCTCTCTCTCTCTCTCTCTCTCTCTCTCTCTCTCTCTCTCTCACTCACACACACACACACACACACACACACACACACACACACACACACACACACACACACACACACACACACACACACACACACACACACACACTCCATCTCTCCCCTTTCTGTACCGTAATAAGCATGATGGTTGCGCTTTTACAAGATTTCTAGCAACTCATTCTGCTACCAGCATCAATATTTCGCCCTTAACACACACACACACACACACACACACACACACACACACACACACACACACACACACACACACACACACACACACACTCACTCACTCACTCACTCACTCACTCACTCACACACACACACACACACACACACACACACACACACACACACACACGTACACACACACACGTACACACACACACGTTTCATGCGCCACAACTAACCACTATTGTAACTGTGCGCCACGTTGTCAAGATCCTCATGACTTTCACATCTCACAGCCACATATGGTCGCTGTCTCTGTCACATGTCGCGCTCTTTTGACGCCTTGCATTCATAGCCTTTGCATATAGATACAACGTGCTCTCCTCTCCCTTACCTCGTGTTTGATAGTCTGGCACCTCCAACTAGGGCTCTGTTGCATTCACTGTCACTTAAGCTCCATTTTTACCGGATGCTGTCATATTGTTTTTCTAATCTCTCTTGCATCAAACTATACATCAAACTTAACATAGGCAACACCACACTCACCGTCATAGCTTTCACAGTCACTACACCGATAGATTCAACACAACCTGGTCCTCTCAGCGTCTTACGAGCTTGGCAACCACCAGCCACCAGCCACCTTCTGCTGATAACCCACCACCTCCTCAGTTCTCGCCTGGTTCTCGCCCACCACCAGTAGCACATTCAGATTTCAGATATCATGGGTGTTGGTGTTTTGAACCACTTAGGATGTGTTGATCCAGTGTTGTGGCAATATATTCACTCAACAACTTATGCACACTTCCGCTCCGCTATAACACTTCCCGACCCAGCACCTCCCCTTGGGGCAGCGCGGGGACACAACCACCACGCTCGCTCTCTTCACAGCGTTGGACTGGTCGCCTCAACGCCCTTCCTCCCTTACACCACGATGAGATTTGACTGTTGATGCTGATGAAGAGTGTCTTTGTTCCCTGCAAGGTGAGGATTCGCCTCCCCCTTCCTCCCACCACTCAGCCGCCAGCCGCTTAATGCGTTCGACGTCCTGTGATCACCTGCTGCTCAATGTCCCACAAGTAAGCGCTCATGACGGTCGAGGAGAGCGTGGCTAAGGTGTTTGTCAGTCTTGGCATGATTTGTCAAGGCTTAGTGAGGGTCCAGCTTCATGCAAAACAAGGTTGGCTGATGCTAATGATGAGATGAAGGCAAAGATGATAAACCACGCCTTTTCTGAAGAGGTATAAGTGGGTGAAGATGAATACAAATGATACTCGCGCGAGAGTCGACGACCGGCCCTTCTACTCGCTCCTAAAGTTTCTTGGTAATTTTTTCTGACATTTTTTTCTTAATCCTCATTTGTTCCTCGACACCTGTGATCCCTAGAACCTCGCTTTAGTGGACCGAAATGTCGAGGAAAAAATTTAACTGTAACACTATATTGCATTAGTCTCGGTGCAGCGCCTGTAAATCTTGGCCTTCTTGTTCTTTCCTCTAATCTATCTGTCAGTCCATCTACTAGTTATCATCCGCATTATGAATCAGCTGCTAAAGTAACCGGTGGTGTGATGTATCGTCCTCGTACCAGAATATATTATCAGGGATGTGTTTCGAAATGGTCTCTATTAATGAAATGCTGATCAAGGTCCGGCGTCGGCACCTGCCCTCCTTGTGTTCACTTTCTGCCGAGTCACTAACCTCCTTCCCCCCTGCCCACCCCGCCACCTTCCCTGCCACACACTCCTCTCGCCCTTATCTCCCCTTACCGCCCTCACCACCTATCCATCCCCTTTATGCATTCTTCTGGCTCTCTTTTATTTATTTGCTCTGTTCTCCTGTTCTCCCATATACGTGTGTCATTTATTTGCACTGAAATTCTGGCTCATCCACTAAAAAGAAGGAAAAATAGTTATCATGAGTAAGGGATAAAGAAAATCATGAGGACATTTATTTATATGTATCTTTTTTTTTATTAAAGTATGAAAAGTTTTACACCAGGACATGTAATACAAACTCTTAAGGAATGAAAGAAAGTACTTTTTATGGTCAGGTAGATACAAGTGACCAAGCAATACTGATAGACACCTGTGAGTTTACAATCTTCCCACCTTACATTTTATTACCTCAACGTGATGTGTGTGTGTGTGTGTGTGTGTGTGTGTGTGTGTGTGTGTGTGTGTGTGTGTGTGTGTGTGGTGCAGCTGCTATAGTCGTGGTGATGGATGGTGACTGGTGGTGTTATAGTTATGATGGTGGTGGCGGCGGTGTGTTGTGATCTTATAGTTGTTGTTCTTAGTAATAGTAGTGGTGTTGTCGTCCCTTAAATCACCTTCTAGCAAGCTTCGGGTGTTAAGGCGTCGTGGTGTTGATAGCTGAGGAAGAATGGTGTAGTGGTGGCAGGAAAGGGCAACTCACTCACCTGTCTCTTGCAATAATTCATCCTGTCTCACGCGTGGTCACTGTCTTAGTGCACGTAACCCTTCATGTTCCCTTTACCACACCTCCAAAACCAGTAACTTGCTCCTTTTATTCCCTCACCTTGCCACCTCTTCGTCCCTTCGCTTGTACCACATTAACTTACTCCAATTTACGTATAATTTTCCTACGTTACCTATATGCACTTAGTATATACTTATTTCAACTAGTCTCATACATATTTATCATTCTATTTTATGATACCAGACTTATCCTCATCCCTGTCTTATCTACTCGTCCTCCTCTCCACTTACCTGTCCATTCTCTCCACTCCTCATCCCATAACACTATTATTGTCAACCCACCACCATGACTGCTGTCCACTTTTCCTCCCCCTACTCACCACTTACTCCGTCACTGTCTCGTCCACCGTTGTTCCTCCTTGCCTACCATACTCAACAAGAACACTTACCTGATCACTTATCTATCAATTTACTTTTCACCTTTATTACTCACAACATCCTCTTTATTCCACAAACCTTTTTAATCCACCGTCCCTTCC
>JAPQNM010000008.1:9992269-10019769 GCA_029783475.1 Metacarcinus magister
CTCCCTTCTCCTTCTCCTCCTCCTCCTCCATTCGAGAGTCCTATGGCCACACGGGACGGGACGATCAGCTTCAATTACGTCCATATTAACGCAGTGCCGCCCCTCCTCAGGCGCGTCTGGCACCCTAATTGGCACTCCCAAAGGACCTGACCAATACAGCGCCGCGGACGTGAAGGCATTTCTGGAATTTGGAAATCTAAGAATCTGGGAGAAATGAGAGTTTTTCAATAAGATGTGATTGTCTTATGTTTTTCTGCGTTTATAAAGGATATATAAATAGAAGTTCATGTTTATGGCGTTTATTGTAATTGTTTCCCTCTAAACTTTCTTTTATATATTTCTTTAGTACGTCAGAGAGTAGGAAGTGAGAACAGAAAAGAAGGTAGAATGTCTCAATAACATCAGGTGAAGGAGGGAAAATCTAAGTTACTTCTTGCATTAAATATCTGGATAGCACAGGACAATGACTCAGTATATTGAGTCTAGTCTTGTGAGGTGAAGGTCAGAGAAGGCGGGGAGATCCACACTTATCCAGTCTAGAAAATAAGCAATCATGAAAGTAACTACTGAAAATCATATGAGAATAATGCTTTGCCCGGATGTGAGGGACGGATAGCAGTCACGTCAAGGGAGGGTAACTGATGTAAGGAATTATATATTTGATTCCTAAGTGGTGTGTGTGTGAAGACTTCCCATCACCTTCCCATCACCTTCCCAATCCCACATGAAGGGTGCAGTCCACACAGAGGGCGTTCATACTACGTTAAAGGTTGTCATTTAAGAAATTGTGGAAGGATTGACAGGCAACACATAACTTTATTGTAGCTAATGTAGGATCTATAATGTAAAGTCTTTTTTTCTCTCAATTTTACACACACACACACACACACACACACACACACACACACACACACACACACACACACACACACACACACACACACTATTATATGCAAGTCAGCAACCGCCACGTGTTCCTCTTTCACTCCTATCGCTTCTGTCTTAGTATCAATAATTTACGTTTTATTTCTTGCAACCTGCAATTATATCTAATGGGTGTCATTCATCTCTCTCTCTCTCTCTCTCTCTCTCTCTCTCTCTCTCTCTCTCTCTCTCTCTCTCTCTCTCTCTCTCTCTCTCTCTCTCTCTCTCTCTCTCTCTCTCTCTCTCTCTCTCTCTCTCTCTCTCTCTTTCTTCTTCTTAGTATTACCATTATCATCTATATATATATATATATATATATATATATATATATATATATATATATTTATATATATATATATATATATATATATATATTTATATATATATATATATATATATATATATATATATATATATATATATAAAGATTTTTGACTTACAGATGAAGTTTTAATTTGAAGTATCTTGAATATATGTATACATTCATTAGTCATTAGTATCACTTGAGAATAGTTTCCTCGGCAAGACTGATGATACAAATACATAATACGTGTGCAGTGGTCTGAGGTGATAAATATCCCACTTTGTATTATAACATTTGCACATCATCAGATTTCCTCTATGATTGCAGTGACGTGGTCAAGACAAATGGATCTTCATTCGCGTCAGATTTAACACCTCCTTGTCTGGACTCATGGCCACCTGCAACACTGTCGTTAAAGTAAACCTGTGGCTGGGGAGTGAACATAACGTGCCGCCGTGTTGTGAGCACCGTCAGTGTGCGAGGACACGCCTTCACTCCCACAACTCCTTTCATTAATATTCTCTCCTATCTCTGATGACATGTATTCATCAAGTAGTTCCCTATTCATGTCGTTTCTTTTTTTTACTAGCTTTTGATGCTAGTCTTTACCTTCCGTACATAGTATACTGTTATGGAGCCTGTCACTGCTTACTGTTGTCTGAATAACCTGTGTGCTCTGAAGCTAAAGGCTCAATATTTCTCCCGCGACTCTCAAGAATGTCATGTGAGACAGTTTGTTCTCCGGGTTCATTTTTTCTCATCTTCTCGTACCAACGGAGTGTAGCAGCGGTAGCTCGGCGAGGGCCATCTGGTGTGGGGACGCGATGGTGCTCCAGATTACAGTCCTCAGGACTCTGGCGGCGTACCGGGCCAGGGTCGCCCTTTGTCAGAGTGTGTGCATATTGACAAAGACTCAGAAACCCACAAATCATTAATTATACGAAGTTTGGCAGTAGCTGGAGTTCTTGGGAACTGTCCAGCTAGGACTTAACCCTGAGGCTTTAACATGAAAGTAAAATGACACCAGTGACGAGGCGTCGCAATGGTCACTTTTACGCAGCGCTGTAGCGGCAGTGTTGGGTCCCTTGCGTATCTGGTCATCGGAGTGAAGAATCATTAATCTTAAGGTAGCACAACCCTTTGGTCCCGGCCCAAGCGCCGAGCGACATCCACAGCCTCCGATCGTGGAAGTGTGGAGGGTGGAGGATGGAGGATGTGGGATGTGGGATGGAGGAGGAGTGGAGGGAGAGGAGAGATGAGGGAGTAAGACAACATGAATGACCTTGGCATTGCTTATGATCACATGATCCATGACCAGAGGATGACCTGTGCAAGTTCGACCCTTTCACTGATATTCCTTCTTTGAGAACACAATCTTGCCTGGATTGCTTGATGATGCCACAACAACCAGATAAAGTGGTCTCGTTGTCTGCCTCAGTCAAGTTGGTGCCCGTCACCAGAGCGCCTGACGCGTCCCTGCGCCGGTTGGACGCCTCCCGACACAGTGGACCCCTAGTGGACGCCGATGGACGCCCAGGGAGCTGACGGGCCTGCTATCATTAGACATCTGGAGGTTCGGAGCGGGAACAATGAAGGCTAATTACCAGCTACGGATCGCCCGAGTCGGACTTAATTGAAATGTTTCCAGGGCAAAGGACGCGGCTCCCGGGAGGCTGAGTACCTCTGCAGGAGTGTCGCTCACGACTAGATAATGTTGCCTGTGTGTGTGTGTGTGTGTGTGTGTGTGTGTGTGTGTGTGTGTGTGTGTGTGTGTGTGTGTGTGTGTGTGTGTGTGTTAATTAACATATGTATGTGTATATATGTGTGTGTGTGTGTTATATAGTATATATATATATATATATATATATATATATATATATATATAATATATATACATATATATATATATATATATATATATATATATATAATGAGACACAGACAAACGAATAGAAATGGGCTTTTTTCAGAAAATCCTCGAGATTGTTTTCAAATAATCACATTGTTACACATGCATGACGTGCAGTAAAACGAGGTCACATTTGAAAAAATTAATAAAGAAAATATTTTTTTCTCATTTACGCAAAATGTTAAAGAAGTACACTTTAGTTAGTACAGTTTTTCTGAGCGACTTGTCATTGTAATCAGTGAATAGGCAGTTCTTGTTGATCCCTGAACACACCATGTGAGTGTGTGCTTTCTAAAAAATATGCATACAAGACAAATGAAAACTAAAAATTAAAGTTTCTTTAGGACACCACACTGACTAGTCCATGACGCGGGACTAAGGTCAGTCTGTGTGGTGGTGTGGACTGGCTTCAAGGTAATGAGCTGATCTATTTGTTCTATAACAGATATTCAACTTGTGGTTATGTATGGCAGCATTGACATCAGTACACGTGATTTGTGATGCATTTTGCTCGTCAGGGGAGTGGTAGCAAACCTTTATCTTTATTATATCGCATTATTTTTATGTTCATCCCTTACTTGGTGTTATGAATGCACTTATACCAGGGTGTTTTTATCTTGATTGTGTATGAAAAAAGAACTCAGCTGCAAGAAATGATAACCCTGCCTAATAAGGGTGAAGAACTGCATGATGTCCTTGGTGGAACGTCTTTTTACAATGTCTTATGTGTAACTCTGCTCTAGTATCATCAACATCAACATCAGCAGCAAGAGAGAAGGTGGTTGTCCCAGCATTTTCCTTGTGAGTGGGTTAAGCGCTCTTAGGATAAGCTTACCTCGAATTCTGAGTGAAGAGAGGTCATTGGAGAAGAATGAGTACGTTGTAAAACACGTCCTATGCTTGTCCTTATCGTCTTCATTGATCAGTTGTTGTCCTTGTGATGCGTCCTGGTGGTTTTGTGTTTAATTTATTGTTATTAGGTAAAATTTTCTCTTTTTAATATTCATGTTAAGGTGTCATGTCATCATTTTTTCCTTTTTTTTATGCTTGTACGGCTGATATGTTGAATGAAATTTGGTACAGGAGAAAAAAAAATATATTTCCATTTATTAAAATATTTATTAACAATTTATTCATCTTAAATAATTTTTTTTAGCGTGTACGTTCGTAAATAACTATATAAACCCACAAATTAAATCATTAATACTCACATACATATAAATCTCACTTACTTTTAACACTAACTCACTCACTAATCAACTAAATCTACTAAGTTATCCATATTTTCATACATTACTGTTTATCACTTTTTTCCTTTCACTTTCATCTACTCCTACTTTCCTCCTTTCCTTCCTTCACTCTTCCCACATTTGCTTCAGAAATTCTTCATCCCTAGGCAACGTGATCCTACGGTAAACAGGGAACAATTTTTCGCACACCATCCATCACGGGGCTGGCAGATGGACACCCAGCACCCGTCGGGAAGAAACACCCGCCCAAGCCTCTCCTCCAGGGGCCTAGCGCGGTGACGGGAAAGTAGGTGGTGGTGGTGAAGGTGGTGGTGGTGAAAGTAGTGGTGGTGGTGGTGGTGGTGTGGGTGTTGGTGGGGGAGTGAGGAGCGATGAAGAAGGGTGGTGTGGTGGTGAGAGAGAGAGAGAGAGAGAGAGAGAGAGAGAGAGAGAGAGAGAGAGAGAGAGAGAGAGAGAGAGAGAGAGAGAGAGAGAGAGAGAGAGAGAGAGAGAGAGAGAGAGAGAGAGAGAGAGAGAGAGAGAGAGAGAGAGAGAGAGAGAGAGAGAGAGAGAGAGAGAGAGATGTTGATAGGTTCAGGTGATGATGGCAGATGATAAATTAATGGTGTTACTCCCTTATACTATATTATGAAAAGGAATAAAGATGCGTCGTACATAGAAACAACCCCCAAAAATATAGAAAATAATTTGGTGGTAAACTTGAATAAAAAAAAATAAATAAAAAAAAGACGAACTAATATAAAAACATGAATTATGCAAAATAAAAAATTAAAAAAAAACCAAATTTGCATAAGAAATCTAGCAATTCAAAACGAGGGGAAGTCTCATATGAAATGCATTGACCAATATAAAACTGTCGAGTGAAATATTAGGGGAAAAAAAAAAGAGGCAATGCACAGAAGGGAAATTCATTATGATAACGAGGGAGGAAAGGAAGGAAAATTCGGAGAGATAAGGGAGGAAAGGGAGGGAATATAGCCATGAGGGAAGAGAGAGAGAGAGAGAGAGAGAGAGAGAGAGAGAGAGAGAGAGAGAGAGAGAGAGAGAGAGAGAGAGAGAGAGAGAGAGAGAGAGAATGAAGGGAAAGGAAGGAGAAAGGGAGGGATGAAAGATGCATTGATTTCTAGGGGGCGACTCTCCCTATCCCCGTAATCCTCCTCCTCCTCCTCCTCCTCCTCCACCTCCTCCTCCTCCTCCTCCTCCTCCTCCTCCTCCTCCTTCTCCTCTCCCCTTACTCCCTTTCTCCAATCCCCTTCACCCCCCTCTGTTCCTTCTTCCTGTATGCCTGTCATTCATCTCTCTCTCTCTCTCTCTCTCTCTCTCTCTCTCTCTCTCTCTCTCTCTCTCTCTCTCTCTCTCTCTCTCTCTTTTCTCAGTTTTTACTTATATTGATTTGATTTATTATATAATCTTTTCTTTTTCATGTCTTTCAAAATAATAATATAACTTACCTAATACATTGATTTATTTTATTTCAAGTTTTTATGTGCAGTGTTAAGTGGAGTTTGATGTAAGGATATTCAGTGTGTGTGTGTGTGTGTGTGTGTGTGTGTGTGTGTGTGTGTGTGTGTGTGTGTGTGTGTGTGTGTGTGTGTGTGTGTCTGGTCGGCTGGCAGTCCAGGCGGCAGGAAGGAGACGGAGGTGATTAATGGAACGTCCACCAGTCCGCCCCTCACACACACACACACACACACACACACACACACACACACACACACACACACACACGCGCGCACACACACACACACACACACACACACACACACACGACCGTCCTCGCCTCTGACAACATATAAACGCTCACTTAATGTTGTGTGCCAGAACAGCCTTTGTGTTGCGTTGTGTTCTATTTAAAACAACACAGCATCACACACACACACACACACACACACACACACACACACACACACACACACACACACACACACACACACACACACACACACACACACACACACATAGCGGATACTGAGTGACAACAACTTCCTTTTTGATATGATATAAGTAACAGTACATTTTTATTTTACTTCTAACATCATCTCAATCACATCTTCTCCATTAAATATTCCTCCTTTTTCCTCTACTTTCTACTTCTTTTATTTATTTATCTATTTCTACAATTCCTTTTATTATTGTCCTCGCCTCCAGTGAAAGGGAAGACACAAGCACCTGATGAGATACTATAACGCTGTTTTCTTCTACCTGAGAAACACTTTCCCTTTTCTTTTCCACCTCGTTTTCCTTTCTGCCTCCTTGCTCGATTTCACCCACACGCCCACACACTTGTACTCTACGACTTTCTTTCTTTCTTTCTTGTTTTCTTTGGTTTTAAGAATATATATTGGTGTTTGTGTGGTTTGAATTACTTTTTTGTTTTGTTTCATAGTGTAAATACCTTTTTTTTTTTCTCTATCTGTTTATCTTTATTTCATTTATCTATTTATCTCTTCTCGTATTAAACCTTCTATTACATACCAATAAAACCTGATAGACATGGCCATAAAATGTTTGATAATTACATATCTCTCTCTCGATTAATATATTTACTGTCAGACCAGCGTGGAAAAAGACATTTCTAGACATGCATTAATATCTTGAGGAAACGGAAGCCACATATTGAAGTTTAGCTAAGTGATGAAGGGGGAAAAAAATTATACAAAGAATTTCATATATACATTTTTTTTCGTCACGGATTTCATAACTTTGTTCCGGGCCATATGTCGACGTAGTAGTGGTGGTGGTGGTGGTGGTGGTGGTGGTGTTTGAGGGGGAGGAGGAGGAGGAGGGGAGGAGAAAATGACGTCAAATTCTCCCTCTTTGTGCTGTGTATGAGTCTGTGCAGAGGACTCCCCTCACTACACCTCATATTATGCATGCAGAACACCGCTGAATATTGCTGCATACAGTATCCTCTCAAATCTTGCTTCATCATTGCACATTATTGCCACTTCTACCCCACTGAAAAGAATCACTCATCTCCCTCCACCTTGCTGATGGATTTACGATAAGAGACAGTATCAATCTATCGAGGTGGGTGACGTGTTAAGGGAAGGTGGTGGTAGGAAACAGTCTAATATGCACTATAGGAGACCAACACTGTCCTAGGTAGAAAATAGGCAGCTGGCATCACTTTCCGCAGACGCTCCAAGCTGATTGGCGTGATTAATAGTGTGTCCAGCGAGGGTGGCAGAGGTACGATAATCCTCCACTCCCTACGGCACAACCTGGCGCCGCGCACAACGAAAATAAACACACGCATGCCGCCTACGGAATGAATATATTGGGTCACTCTGAAACCCGCTAACTCTTGCTGGGTGATGCTGGGTGTGCTGTACTTACCTGTAGTATTCCTTAGGTGTTAGTAATGTGTTGTATGTGTTTCTCTCTCTCTCTCTCTCTCTCTCTCTCTCTCTCTCTCTCTCTCTCTCTCTCTCTCTCTCTCTCTCTCTCTCTCTCTCTCTCTCTCTCTCTCTCACAAACAGGAACACCCACACACTCGCATTTGTAACTGAAATTCTGTTCTTATATTGTACTTCTTTTATTGTTCCTATTTGTCACGTCCCCTATGTGTTGTTGCGTCATCATTGTCATCATTAACAAGCATACGTGGAGTACTTAATGTAACACGTAATTAACAGCTTGATGGAAGGTGTGGAGGAATAAACTGTAATGGAAGTAATGACGTTAATTACACGACAACTGTGATATCTACTTCCTCTTTTTTTTTATTCATTTTTTTTTACCTTTTTTAAAATTTTCTCAGGTATACCTATTGTTTAAGTAGCTGTAAGAGAGGGTATGTAGCTGGGTAGGTTGTGGTGGAGTGGCTACACTGACCAGGGTTCGAACCTAAGCCCATTGATTCATGACTATGTGTTGACTCATGTCCAATCCACCAGCTTTCATCCTATGTGATAATACTGTTACTGTGAATGTATTTAGTATTCTTAAAAGTATTGGTTACCTTCTCTCTCTCTCTCTCTCTCATACACACACACACACACACACACACACACACACACACACACACACACACACACACACACACACACACACACACACACACACACACACACACCTCACACTAACCTGATGTGACCACACTCCCACACTCTCCAGCTTCTGTGTGACGACAACGAGTCCTCTGAAATGAACAAGATTTGAGGAAGACTGATGACCAACCATCTTCTCTCCCTCCATGTTACCATTCCTCTGTCTCTTCTCACCTCCTCTACTCTTCTCCTTCCCTCCCCCCTCCCCCCCCCCTTAGAGCAATCAGCTATGATTACCGGAGAGGTCTAGAATGGCATTTGTCAAGTGGTCACCTTCCATCCCTCCATCTCTCTCTCTCTCTCTCTCTCTCTCTCTCTCTCTCTCTCTCTCTCTCTCTCTCTCTCTCTCTCTCTCTCTCTCTCTCTCTCTCTCCCTCCTGTATGGGCACAACCACCTGTAGCTTCCAGGTGATGGGGAGAGAGAGAGAGAGAGAGAGAGAGAGAGAGAGAGAGAGAGAGAGAGAGAGAGAGAGAGAGAGAGAGAGAGAGAGAGAGAGAGAGAGAGAGAGAGAGAGAGAGAGACTATTAGGTATTAGAAGTTACTATTTAATGAGTAATTGGAGTTCATTACATACATTTCATACATCAAATCACCCCATAGAGATTTACACACTTTTTACACAACATAATTTTACATGCTCATTACCCTCCCCCCAAAAAAAACACACACTCCTTAAAACGGGAACACACACACACACACACACACACACACACACACACACACACACACACACACACACACACACACACTAATATAAACACAAAAAGAAACCTAACTAAACCCATCAGCATTATCATCCATTTTCCGAAGCTGATGGTTAATAATAATGATCAATAATTCAACCTAATATTCCGTGTGATGGTGTAGCAGCCAAGCCTTCCCTTCCCATCCACGTGATCCGGTGTTCAACGTGTGTGTTTCATCACCAGCTATTTAGCGTTAATTTCCACCCATCACTGTACCTTCAGCCAAGCACTCACCGAACTGTAATTACCTCCAATGACTGTATTGATGGGGAAAGGGAATTTACACCACCAATTAATTTGCTTTTATGGTCATAGCTCAAAAGTATTCCGATGTTTATTTATTATTTTTTATTTCCAGTGTACTACGTAAGTCTACTAATAATAAGGATAATTAATGATGAAGGAGATTGACTCTATACCTCAGTACTTGTTTATTGTTTATTAATTTTCGTGGGTGTATTATTTATGTTTTTATGTTCGTAGCGCCTGTGACGTTTTAATTCTGGGATTAGACGGAGGAGGAAATATTCTTCACGGTTCTTGACAGACTAATAATAAGTATGAGTTAATTAATATCTTTGACGTCAGAATAAATGACGTGAAAAGAAGACGCAGAAGACGAAAACAACATTTGGATGAAAAAATTAAAATGAGGTTGGAGCTCCACAAATTATCAGGTGGGCGCCCCTGGACACCTGACATCTTACACCTGCCACCAGACACTTTGATGGATGGAGGCACAGCTAGCAAGGGAACTGAACACTCTTCCCGCTACCCTTGTTGGATGGACGGCCGGACGGTTCGCCCCAAGGTTGAGCATCCCATTATTTTTACACCACAGTCACTTTACCTGTTCATTCACGACTTCTACTTCACTATTGTTTTCATTTTTCCTTCCGTACACTTGCTTTTGGTATACGAGTGATTGTTTTATTTTGTCGTTTGTGATTATGTTTTTTTTTATTATACTGTCATTGCCACTTGCATTATCAATCATTTCATTTCATATTATCACCACCATTAACTCCTCCCCTTCCTTTTCCATCTCATTTTTCCTTGTGTTTTTTCTCTTCTTCCTCCTCCTCCTCCTCCTCCTCCTCCTCCTCCTCCTCCTCCTCCTCCTCCTCCTCCTCCTCCTCCTCCTCCTCCTCCCATTCTTCCTTCCTCGGTGATGAAGGTGGGCGTTAGAAGCGCCAAGAATTATCGACAGGAGGAGGACAAACACGAAGGCTGGACCAGATTGTGTCAGAGATCGGACGGTGATGTGCTAATTCCACACTCCCATCACTCCCTTACCCTTACCCTCCCCTTGTGTCCCTCCCTCCCTTCTCCTCCCCTTTGCCTCCCCTTTGCCTCCCTCTCCTCTACTCCTACACACTTTTTTGTTTTATTTTATTACTATTTATTTTAAGTTTTGTGAGACCTTTTTTTTTATCTTAGTGGTTTTTTTTTTTATGAATTCACAACTCAATATCAAGTAAACATTATTCACGCGTTTTTACGTAATAAACTAACATATTTTCCTCTTTCTATCCTGAACCTTTTTTTTTTTAACGTTATTATAGCATACAGTGTGGCTACGTGGTTTGCTAAATCCTACTATTTAAAGATATTTACCCAACCAGTAACGTAGCACAAGTAGCCTTATCCTCACCCTCTTCCTTCCTCCGCTCGTATACCTGACCGCCTCTCTATTAGCATAATCACCCTAGCCTTTAATAAACGTATCTTCCTGCACCATTTACCTCTATTTCCATAAAATCATCATGCTCCCATTAGACTCCCTTTAAACCTTCGGAATTGCAATAACTGAGTACGATTGCAGAGGCAGCCACCCAGCGTCCATCAGAAGGGAAAGAGTCATTTGTGTGTAATAATTAAAGTGTCTGGGACTCGGTGTGGCTTTTCGACGCTCTTATATAAAGGGAAAAACCATGTGTTCTTTTTCAATCTTAAACAAATCTACTAACTCCTTTTGATTTTTTGTTTCGTACTGTTGCCCCTTTTTTTTTTTATTATTCTTCGCCGTATCTTTCCTCTTTCTCCTCCTCCTCCTCCTCCTCCTCCGCACCCTATACTCAGTCATCAGTCCTCCCCAAAATCCTCCACATTCTTGGTCGTATCGGCTGGGTTCCCGCTGTCATATTTTCTCGGCCACTGAATTGACATGTTTTGACAGAGCGACACGTACTTACAGCAAGCCAGATGACAGGACTCAAAACAGCGGCGACCCCAAAAAAAGACCATCACGCATGCTCATCTCAGGACAAACAGGAATAGCGATAGCCCAAGGACGAGGCAGAGTGGCCTAACCTGCCGGCTTACCTATTAAGGCGAATTTCTTAGTGGCTAAATATAGGAGCAGGACCCGTATAATGATAGCCTTTGGTGGGTCGGCGTAGCGCTTTATTGTCTCTCAAGCTCGATATGGAGATGATGGTTAGTCGCTATGTAAGACAAGATTATCGTCGGTGTTCACATATCTAGACTCAGGTGAGCTTTTTGTCACCTCCTCCTTGGCGTGACGAGCCTGAAATACTTGGGATAAATTAATTAATTCGCCTCTGATATGTTGGTTATTTTTCCTTACGTTTTCTCTGTTCTTGTGGCGGGTGGGAGAGGGAAATAAAAGTGTGTTATTTATAAAGGTTAAGCAGAATGGCTCTAATTGGTGGGTTTGTTTTTGTGAGATTCTCCCTCCTTCTCAGGGCAGGAATGCAGTGTGAATGTGGCTCCTGCTAACCAGACTCAACAGCCTCAATTAGGGGATGTAGCTACAAGGGAATGAGATGTTCACTGGAATCTTACTTCTTTTTCACGTATCAGTGTGAGAATCGATGTTCAGCCCTCTCTTAATCCATTCTAATGGGCTTAAATGACTCTTTTTATCTTTTTTTTATTTTTGCACCGTTTTAGTGGCTATTTTTCACACGTAGCACCAAACACAGGTAACTAATAGTAGTAAACCCAGCTGGAGTGTCTCTAAGTGTTGCTGGGATGCTGCAGGGGTGTCTTAGTGAGGCGCTCTTAGAATGGTTATGTATCTAAATTAACCTCACTTCTTGACCAGCTATCAAGGCAACTGTGGGTGATAGAAACCATGCACTACGACCTCCACGACCACCACTACCATCACTATCACCACCACAACAGCACCTCCACACCCCTCGACCCTCCTCACCTGTACATCTTGAGCGCTCTTTGCCTCCTCTTGATGCCGCGATAACTGTACCAATTATGTGGCGGATGTAGAACGTGTCCACCTTTATTAATCATGAAATCAACACCTGGGGTCGGGCGTACCTGATACAAAGGTCAGGTTACAGAGAACGTCACGTAACCAAAACACACACACACACACACACACACACACACACACACACACACACACACACACACACACACACACACACACACACACACACACACTCGTACGTCTACATATGGCACGGCCTCTACCTCTCCACCCATAGATCCGGTGGGTGATAGGATGGGATAGAATAGGATAGGATGGTGTAGGATGCTCTGAAGGAGGGGATCTTGCACGCCTGTATCTCGTCCTTCATTAGGGTGACTCTCAAGATGATGTCCTCGTCTCCTGCTGTGTTATTAAGGCAGTTAAAACTTAATTAGGAGAAGCTTGGGTCATCAGGTGGAGTGAGGAGTGGATTAAGATGCCATCGTCGCAGTTGCTCCCGCCCTCGTTAGTTCCTCCCCCTCCTCCTCCTCCCCCTCCTCCTCCTCCTCCTCTTCCTCCTCCTCCTCCTCCTCCTCCACCTCCTCCTCCTCCTTCTCTACCTCCTCCACCACCTACTCCTTCATCCCTCCCCGTTACCTTGCCAGCCGGAGAGACATCTGGAGGTCATACAAGATCATATATTTCATCCGTCAGTCACCTCATGAAAAAAAGATGACATGCGTGGCTGGTTTTCCGTTAATAAATACACAAAATTATGTCAGTTTACCCTTAAGTGTTTTCAGTTTTCTTTAGTTCGTTCCTGTATTATATAGAATTAAAACATGGGGGAAGTGTATATATATAAAGGACATGCATAGGAGCGCCACGTTTTCTTTCTTCCTTTCCCATCCTTGTGGTGGTTCCTCGCTACACCCAACACAACATACATCCTGCAGGACGTCCCTTCCTCCTATAAACAGGTGTTCGCGGTATCAAATAAGCCGCTCGCACTTTGTCAATGTTGGGTTGTCAGAACCATCATCGAGGTGGAGGGATGAACGGGAAGGGAGGGAAGGGAGGGAGAGTAGGGAGATGAGGGAGCGTAGGGAGATGAGGGAGGGAAGAAATGAACAAACGTCGAACTAGAAAAACATATATTATCCCATACTCAATTGTTAGGCCACAGGATAACGAAGTACAAATATTACATCACATACAAGTAATACAAAGAGAAATATTACCCAAGAATTATTGACACCAGATAAAAAACCGACAGAAACAGACCGATAGAAGGCTGGACAACAAGGTGGGACAGGACAGGTGACCGGGCGGGGAAGGGACCTCTTCATTAATGCAGATCTGTATCACATTGATAGAGACGTTGCTTCGGCGAGTCGACGTAACGTGAACCTCTGCTGAATAGAGATCCGTCACCCTGCCTAATGTTGCGGCGAGCTCATAGGAAGGACAGAGGAAGATGACTGTTTTTTTGTATATAACTTCTTTTTTTTTCCAGGGTGAATTAACATGATTTTGTATCGTTTATTTACTTGGTGTTTATCTTATTCATCCTCTTCTCTTTTCTCTCATGTGCTTTACTGTATTAGTTTGGACGCTTTGATGTGTTATATTCAGCGTATTAGACAGGTAAAGTTTTCTACACGTGTGAGAGAGACGTGGAATACAGTGTGTTTATCCTCCTCATTCTTGATCTTTAGTTACGATTACGTTGAGCAGCTCAGTGTTTAGTGTAGTGACTGAGGCAACACAAGACCGCAATGGAGTGTGACTGATGACATATAATACATACATAGATAGACAGAGACAGATCGACAGGCAGGTAGATGGATAAATAAATAAGTGAATATATAAATGAATAAATATCGTCTCTATCTTTACAAACAACCTCTCAAACACCATCACCACATCACCACTTAGTACCACCACCATCACCACCACAGCATCACCACCACAGCATCACCAGGTCAGCATCACCAGGTCAGCACTGCCTCAGCATCGTATATATACCATAAGAAAATGAAAGTGATGATAGAAGCAGGCGTGGGCAGGCAGGGTGATGGGAGGACCAGGCAACTCCACGCCATCTGCTGCACGTGAGGGAGAGGGAGAAAAAGTGAGAGGGAGTGAGGAAAGAGAAGGGAGGGAGAGAGAGACAAGGAGAGAGCAGCGGGCAGGCAGGCAGGCAGGGAGGAGGAGGAGGAAGAGGAGGATACCGCCTCACCCCATCAAAATACCAGATCAATATGCTCCCCCCAGCCTCTCCTCCACCTCCTCCACCCACTCTGTCCCTTTGCTCCGCTTCACGCCCCCGCTCTCCTCCGAGTACGAGGGGAGAGGCTACTAATTTACCTCACTTAACTGAATGAGGAGGAGGAAGAGGAGGAGGAGGTGGTGGTATAAGAGATAGTCACTGTGCTTCCTTCTTGGTGATAAAAGTCAGATTTAAGGTGAGAATATTTGTCTGTAGACTTTGATGTTGGATGGAGAATTTGATTTGGATTCTGATTACTGTGAATTAATTTTTTTTTTATTTATTTATTTGTGGCATGTGATACAAAAGGAAAATTTGCTTAGAGACACAAGACTGAGAGAGATTATTTTATTGACGCACGAAACACCTTGCTAGTTACTTCACCTTTTTCTTAATTGATTCGTAAGGGATAATCCAAACAGGTATATGAATAAAATACACTTTGCACGCTGGGGGTGTTTGCACGGTGGAAATAGTTAAAGCTGTAGTGAAATGTATATAATTTAGCGGCGAATAAGCTGACTGGCGCCACTTGGGGAGGCTAAACACAGTGATCACCTCGTCGTCCTTGAAAACACTTAACAAGTTTCCGTCTCGCCGTAACCTTTACCTCGCAACACGCACATTGGGAAGAAGAATTTTCTCATAACTTGACGTGAATATCGTGAGGCGGTTAAGCATTGTTTTTGTTTGATATTGAACCGGGTGTCTGGTGTTAAGGACGGGTTGTAAATACGTTCAAGGTACACAACATTCAAGGTAATGATATGTGGCCTTTGTCTTCCTCGCCAAAAACTTATTCGAACATTTCAATTACTTTACCTAGGATGATATCGACACGTTGTTTTTTTTATATTCTAAATCGGAGTTACATCTTAACATTACATACTTATTAAAGAGAAAAAACACATGTTCTATCTGCTTCGTCAAAATGATTATTGGTTTTATTATATGGATTATTCATACAGAAAAATGGTCATATACAAGCAAATATAATGATAACCATAACATTTTAAAACTCCCTAAAAGAAAGTTGAGGACACCAAACACGGAATCAACTAATCAACACGTAATCATAAGTCATAAATGAAAGCAAGTGAACATATGCAGTCGTAATTATATAAATAAATCTTAATTATGTGCCAGGATGTGTAAGGGTGCCACCCCATGAAGAACACACCTGTGATATGTCACCCACACCTGTATATCATCGTCCAGGTGTTACAGTTCCTCATCAACAGGTGGGGGTTGATGAAGACATCCACGCATTTCTCACTTAACTCTTCACTCAGTAAGGGATGAATACGTGTCTTTCACCCACGTGGCTCCCTTTGCAGACTGGGATATGGTTCTATAAGCTGTTTTTTTTCATGCTATTGGAGAACCGGCCAAGGGCAATAAAAACGTTATAATGAAATCCCACTTGCAATTACCGGTTCCCTAAAGATAAAAGAGAGATACAAAAATGGAGGTCAAATCAAGGTTGCAGGTGTAGTGTATCTGGGAGGCAGTTATATTACAAACTTAAAATTGAATAGTTTCGTTTCGGTGACTGAATATAGAAAGAAAAAATGTTAGACTTGAAAATATTAGGAATTGTATTATGTTTTATGATTACAGTTTTTTTTTTTTTTCTTACTAAAATACAAAGAGTATGAAAGAAATATAAATAGTTTGGAGAGAGTCATGCACTAAGCCTTAATTTTTCTTCATGATTAAAGTGAACAAAAAATAAACCCAAATAGAACACAACACAAAGCTGGTTCTGCATGAGTAAGTCACATTAGTTGAACATGAAGTGAAAATTTACATCATTGTGAAGATTAGAAGAATACAATTTTATACACACACGCGCGCACACACACACACACACACACACACACGCACACGCACACATACACACACAGACACAGACACAGACACACACACACACACACAAACACACATTCTGACCAAACACTCATCATCATCATCACAGTGGTTGAAATAGCAATCACAAACCTAAGAATCTCCTCATCCTTTAGTACTTCCTTCCTTCATTGAACTTTCTCCTCCACGCATGTAATATTAGAGTAACCTTCAGATAAGTAACCCAGGTCGTGATGTGGTTAACTCGACAGGAATTAGTTACTATCATTAATTAGTTTTATTGGTGTGATTACTTTAATGAGGAGATAACGTAATTTGCATTTATTAGTAGACTTTAATTTCTTCTCTAAGCAAATTCAGTTTAATATGAAAATTAATCTCACTATTTTGATTGAGGTGTTTATGTATATGCATTTTTCATTTTATTTCGTACTGTAGGTAAAAAGTTCGCATCTACAACGTTCACTGACGATATCATTTGCCACTGTCAAGAGCTGAGCCACAAGTTCCTGTTATAAATCTCATGACAACAAGGTCTATAAGTGTGTTGAGGCCTGAAGGGCTCGGCTGGTGGGAGGCACAAGGCCGCTGTCCACCTCACTAACCTTATGTATTTTTTTTTCCTGTTTTATTTTTTGCTGCGTACAGGTTGTACATCCTGATTCCAACACACACACACACACACACACACACACACACACACACACACACACACACACACACACACACACACACACACACACACACACACACACACACACACACACACACACACACACACACACACACACACACACGGCCCTGATAACTCTAATGTTGTGAAATAGAAACCACACAGCATCACACGAGGGACTTAACTTAATGTGTGTTAAACAGTTGCCATGTATGCCCCACACAAACCTCTCTAGAACCGAATTTGTTAACAATTATCTCACAAATTCGGATCTACAGGGTAGATGTAGAGCATTAACTTTGGTGTTAGTAGGGTATTAGGGGTTGTGTTAGGCCAGGCGAGGGAAGGGTCTCTCCTCCTTAACCAACACTCACAGGATATCATTTAGGATACTCGTAGGACGTGTTTAAGAGCAACAATCAAAGTGTGCTACGCGTTTCTAAGAAATAACTCGCTTTAAATATAGTGCATTTAGTTTCAAGATATAATTTATCACTTAAGTTTAGTAATATTTTGTCCTAATCAAGATTTGCAACAACTCTTGAGAAAGTATTAAAACTTTTATTACGTAGCACTTTAATCCGTGAAAGGTGAGTCAAATTGATTTTACACACCAATAAAAATTTACGCGAATGTTTTTAAATTATGAAAGCTTAGATATATATAATTTTCTGCATCAACAAAGGACTTGAGTGGTGGTTAAGGAAGGACTCCCAGCCAGGCCGAGAGGAACTAGGAGGGGGAAAGGGGAAGGATGCGGGTTATAGGAATCAAACGTGTTATTGTCTTGGATATTTTCTGATAATCTTGACGTCTTCTGTATCCGTAGGTGAGAGGTGGTGTGTCGCTGTGGTGCTGTGGCGCGGCGGGAGGTTGGCTGGGTCGTGTTGCTCGTGGCCTTGGAAGGGAGGAGAAGGAGGTAGGTGCTGGTGGCTGTCCTCATCACGTCAGCTGCAAAATATGAGGCAGTTGAGACTTTTGTTCAGAGTGATGGTGGACTTAATAGTTATCTCTATAGTATCTTGGTGCATCAACACTGTTATTTGTATAAGTTATGGTATAAATAATGGTAGTATGTTATCAGCTTACAGAGGTATTGTTTGAAAGTGAACAGGTGTACTAAACGTCAAGGTGGTTATAATAAAACCTTTTGTCTGTTAATTTTCTTGATAGTTTAGAGAGAGAAAAAAAGGCTATAATTTATTATTTAATCTCTCAGGAGGAAAATTGATGGAGATTTCTACGCTAAAAGTATTAATTAGATTTGCAATTATGATATGTTGTGGTGAACATAAAGATAATACTAAGTGGGCTGAAAAATCATTATTATGTTCACTCGTATGGGAACAAGTTTGTGCTGACTAGTCCCTCTCCCTCCCACACATTCTGCTCCCCAGAGAAAAAAAGAATGATGTGTAAAGACGAGGCGTGCTGGGCCAAGCAGGAACCTGACGATTTTGGTGTCAGTCAACAGCGATTAAGGAAAGCACACCATCATTGTTTTCATGTGCAGGTGTTGATCTCGGCGAGAGAGACACTTGATTAATACGTTACCGACACTGTGAAACGTTTAATCCTCGCAATAAATAACTTCAACTGAAAGGTTAATAGAACATCGCAAACAGGACGTTAAACCTTATGGACAAATAAGTGTGACTGTAAATAAATCCGTCGCATCAAACGTATATTACTCTTAAATCATGATAACCAAGAACTTATATATAAAACTAGACTTGAGAAAGAAAAGTATTGGCAACATAAGTAATGGTTACTTAACTCTCCTTTCCTTTCCAATACACTTACAATGTAGTTTCTTTCCCCCATAACAGTAACATCCACTACAGTCCCTCCTCACTCCCTTTCACCCTCCCCACCCTCCCCACCCTCGCCTCTCCTTACCCTCCTTAACTCGGACACAACACAGTGTTACCTCCTGTTATAGCTAACGCGCTAACATCAGTGTTGACAGCGCTACAAATTCGCTCAAATACCTTATACCTCAAGTAGACTCCATTGAATAATTCGAAACATGGAGGCCAGAAGGTGGCTATGTGTGTGTGTGTGTGTGTGTGTGTGTGTGTGTGTGTGTGTGTGTGTGTGTGTGTGTGTGTGTGTGTGTGGCGGGAGGATGACACACTTTACCCATGACTTGCTATACTATCACACACAAGGGAGAGAAAAAAAAAGATGATATAGCTGGTCTGTTATTATTGTCTTTATCGTTGATTAGACGCGGTGATGAAAGTTAAAAAAAATAGACGTGTGAATTATTACGTCATTTTATCAAGTCCTCGAGTAATCTATTTTTTTTTTTTCTCTTCAACAACCTTCCACTTATTTATTCATCTGTTTACTTATTTGTTTCGTACTTTAATCAAATAACTAAAATAACACTTCACACACACACACACACACACACACACACACACACACACACACACACACACACACACACACAGACACACACGCAAACATACAGAGGCGTCAGGTCAGACCAGGGACAGCAATTCTCCCAACAATTGGTGCAAATGTGGCGAGGAGCAGCTGAGGATGAGTCAGCAGTACACTTCCCTTGAGAGAGAGAGAGAGAGAGAGAGAGAGAGAGAGAGAGAGAGAGAGAGAGAGAGAGAGAGAGAGAGAGAGAGAGAGAGAGAGAGAGAGAGAGAGAGAGACTTAAGTAACATACCACTTTGGGCACTTGAGCGGAAGTTGTTGCCAGTCGGTTGTAAGTGGTGGGAGAAGAATTATTGGTAATTTCTGTGTCGTAGTGGTAGCGTGCAGCTGAGGAGCCTCGTGTGTGTGTGTGTGTGTGTGTGTGTGTGTGTGTGTGTGTGTGTGGTGTGTGTGTGTGTGTGTGTGTGTCCTGGGGCCTTAAAACAAATGCACATGAAATAAAACACCTTGTCATGACTATCGATTCTTGTTTCTGTTTTTTCCTGTTTTTTTTTTCCTCATAAACTAATGCATTGTGACATTTTTTTTTTTGTTTGTCCTTCTCATTTGTCAGTTTCATTTGCATCTGTTGTATTTTTTTTGTCTTTTTACTGTGTGTGTCAGTGTGTGTGTGTGTGTGTGTGTGTGTGTGTGTGTGTGTGTGTGTGTGTGTGTGTGTGTGTGTGTGTGTGTGTGTTTACGGGGACTAGGTACGCCATCCATTACCTGTTATGTTTGTGTGCATAAAAAGGACATTTCAAAGCGTGCATGGAACAGAGAATGATAAATGTTTGTTCATTTGTTTGTTATGTATATGTGTAAATGAGAGAGAGAGAGAGAGAGAGAGAGAGAGAGAGAGAGAGAGAGAGAGAGAGAGAGAGAGAGAGAGAGAGAGAGAGAGAGAGAGAGAGAGAGAGAGAGAGAGAGAGAGAGAGAGAGAGAGAGAGAGAGAGAAAGAGAGACAGAGAGACAAGTGTAATAGTAAATTGAATGTGCAGGAAATTTCTCCCCTCATCTCATTTTTGCTGTGTCCTCTCGCGTCTTTCCCTCTTACATCACTCACAAGCTTCATTCCATTTCATTCCTTTCCCCAAACTCCTCTTTGCCTCCTCCATCCATTATTACCTTTCTGCCTCATCTCCCCTTCACCTCCCAAAAATTCACCTCTCTTCTCCTCCTCCTCCTCCTCTCCTCCTCCTCCTCCTCCTCCTCCTCCTCCTCCTCCTCCTCCTTCTTTTGAGCTGTCCTGGTACTCCATTCATCCTTCATCTTCATTCTCAGACTTTCATAAGTTATCTCTCTCAAATGCTACCTTGAATGTGTTTTTTTTCCTATGTTTTTTTTGTGCTCTGTTTTAATACATTAATTCATGTTTTTTTTCTCGTTTTCTGTTTGATTCTTTCTTTTTTTCTTTCCATTGTTTATTTTATTTTTTCCCTGTTTTTTGTATTTGTTTTTTTTCTGTGTGTATCTATGTTTGTATGTACGTACAGTATGTATGTATTTCGTTTTATATGCATGTAGTTTTATTTTCATTCTCTTTACCAATATATATGCAGTGCAGTTCCAAAATCCATCCGACATTTTTTCAATCACTGGCGTGTTTTCACATTTTAATTACTATTGTCTTTTTTTTTTACAATATTAACTTGTATATTCTGTCTCTTCACATCAGGCACGTTGTACTTATGAAAGAGTCGAAATAATCCTCCGTTTTGTATATTTCTAAAGGTTAATTTAACTTTATATAAGAGTGCTGTAGTAATAACTAGACACAATGACCTACTTAGAAGAAAAGTGCACTAAAAACTCACTGCCATCGCTGTTCAGAAACGTTAGAGAGTAATTCAATTTACCTTAATACTGTAATTGAAATCGTTAATTTTCGCGTGTATTCCTATTTAACCAAATTTATCATATGATGTAAATTACTGTCATAAACTTCTCGATGGCCTAATTACTCTCATGCTGTATATATGGAACAAGATAATTATATACACATTTTATCCCTAATTGAGCTACCGACGTGTACGCGTGATAGCAGCTCACTCATCACTTATACAGAGCGAGGTGTACAAAACAAAATGAAATGGTGATAAATTCAGAAATACTACTCTGTCTCCACCGTAAACTGTGCAGCCTTTCAACACGTCCACTTAAGTATGATAAAAAGGTTAATAAGTGTCACGAGAAGGAAATTCAACGTCTTAATCCTAGCGCCTCCTAAAAAAATACGACGTGTTGACAGCAATGTTGCCAATTAAGTGAATGAGCCACGCCAGGTGAACTTTTAGGCACAAGAGGTGAAGCAGAAATGACCTGACACACTCCTTAGACTTTCTTCCCCTCGTGCTGCCATTCCTTGCGTCATTAAACTTGATTGCTCTCCTCAGCACCCAAAAATTGACCTTCCAATGCGCTGTTTAGTGTTTTCTTGTGTGTTTCTTTGCATTTGTATTTTAATTATACATATCATTGTTGTAGAGTAATTAATGTATACAAGGAATTAATACATATTCTCGTTTGTGTTCTGTGTTAGAATTTACGTGTTTATGAAGGGTGAAGAAAATCATACATACCCTAATATATGCATAGGTGTATGTGTATGTTTACTTATGTATATACTTGGTGTCTGTTTGTGTATGTGCGTGTGTGTGTGTGTGTTCATAGGAAAAGCACATCAACCATTATTCCTTTGCTATCACCACACATTGAAGCTAACGAGGCATGTTTCATCACCAATTCTGTAATAACGTACACATATACTGCCAGATGAGATGAGGCTAAGGATCGTACGTCTGGCATAGCGAGTAAATGGAGTAATAGGTGGGATGACGTGGTGCCGAGGGTGGTGACCAAAACTCTCTTACGGTAATCTTAATCAATAGAGTGCGTGTAGCTGCTTGTATATCTAAATGGGACACGGAATTAGTGATAGTAAATAGCCAGGTTGTATATTGTCGTTCTGGGTGGTCTGGTGTTTGTTGGTGGGTGAGGAATGGTTAAGTTAGCGCCATTTGGTCTGTCTGTGTGTGTGTGTGTGTGTGTGTGTGTGTGTGGGTTGTTTGCTGTTTGTTTGTGTGTGTTTTGTGATTGTGTGGCGTGGTGTAATTAGTGGATTATGTGGTAATAAGAGTTTTTTTTTCAGCAAGCAATGTCTTTTTTATTTGGTGTTTTTTTGCACTATGTGTAATTATGTCTCTCTCTCTCTCTCTCTCTCTCTCTCTCTCTCTCTCTCTCTCTCTCTCTCTCTCTCTCTCTCTCTCTCTCTCTCTCTCTCTCTCTCTCTCTCTCTCTCTCTCTCTCTCTCTCTCTTTCACAACAATTTTGTTTCATGTTTTCCTCCATTCTCCCTGTCATCATCATCATATTCCCGCCTCTTCCTCCTCCCTCTCCTCTTATTCCCCTCATTTTCACCTTTTTTTTTTCCTTCCATGTCGTAGTCATCAGAATTTTCCTCCTCCTTTTCCTGCTCCTCCTCAACATCATTATCATAATCCTCACTACCACTACTAACATCATCATTATCACTCTGCTCATTATTCTCATCACCATCATCATTATCACCACACACACACACCTTGATGATATCCAGTCGAGGCAGTTCAGGCAAGAGTAAGGGAAATAGTTAAGGGGGAAATAATTAGGGGGAAACAAGTAAGGAGAGAGAGAGAGAGAGAGAGAGAGAGAGAGAGAGAGAGAGAGAGAGAGAGAGAGAGAGAGAGAGAGAGAGAGAGAGAGAGAGAGAGATTAGCACTCATTATATCTAGTTATTTAAGCAATCTGAACACTTTCCAAATATCATAATTGCAATCAAATAATGACTTTCCACTCATATATAACTGTGATCAAATATAATAAAATGTTAATAATGAGCTTGTTTTCAACCATATAAAGTTAAATCACATTCATTTAAACTCTAGAAGCAGGTATCCAATAAATTTCAAGCCAAGGATGCGTTTTGCAAGAGAAATTACAGATGTGGGTACAATTTAGAAGGAAATTTCAAGCTTGTGAATAAGTCTAAGAATCTCACAAAGTCTTTCTTAATACACATTTTCGCCTTTGTTACTTTGCTGAGTGGCCAGGCAGACTCATGTTGTTAATTACCACACTGAAAGCGAGAACATTAATGTGAGTGACAACCAACGCAATTTAGATCCATATGCACTCAGGGAACATGTGCATCTAACCCATTATGCTCCTGGCGGCCACTTTAATTACCCCTTCATCAACACTTAATTGCCTCGCACGCAATGAACTCCAGTGCTTTTGCTCTCTCTCTCTCTCTCTCTCTCTCTCTCTCTCTCTCTCTCTCTCTCTCTCTCTCTCTCTCTCTCTCTCTCTCTCTCTCTCTCTCTCTCTCTCTCTCTCTCTCTCTCTCTCTCTCTTTTATTGTATTTGTTTATATATGTTTGCCAATAGAAAAACCATCAAATGTTGAAAATTTATCCGTAACAACACTAACCAACAGACTCACACGAAGGGAATTCCACAATCCAATCCAACATGGAGGTGTTATCTGTGTCTCGCCACAAAACTGTTTCACGAGCCTCACTTAACAAGGCCAACATACATTCAAACACAAGGCCTCCATCAGCCACACCCACATAGACATGAGACCACACTCACCCACACCCACACACGCACACACACACTCACATGCACATGCACATAAATGCCCTCCACTACAAGCCTTTCTTAACAGCGAGGAAAAAATATAGGATGTTAACTTTGCTTGAAACTTAAACGAACCTAATGGAAACTAGCACATGGAATTGGTAAGTAATTCCGCCTCACAGGTCAACAGCCTTCCTGCCTTCGACTTTTGTAACCTCCATTGTGTTCTTTTTTTTAATAAGAGTCGTAAAGTATGACTCCACTCGTGTCGTAAAAATTCGAGTCAGATTTTATATTCCTGGTTTACATACCGACAACAATTTTCCGAAGGTTAGTTGGTGCCAGGTGGAATAAATGTCAAGATTATTGCCTCCGTTGCCCAATAAATTACTTGCAAATAGAGTGTATGATAAAGTAACTGCGGGAAGCGAGGATATAGTTATAATAGTAGAAATAACAACATAAATAGTAGTAGTAACATTAGTAGTAGAAGTGACAGTGGTGATAGTTAAAAAAAAAAAAAAAAAAATATATCAGCATCACTTAATAATTTACTGATCAAGGTTTTCATTCATTCGCAAAATATGAGAGGCGGAAAAAAAAAAACATTGATTAAAAAACTAGACATGATAATACACAGGAGAGTATGAGCTTTATTTTAATGATGGCTGTCAATAGGGTGAATTTATGTTCCATCTATTTTACTGATACCTACAAATACCTGTTATTAGCTGGCAAGGGATGAACACACAACTAGCTTCAATATACTGGAACTAGATCAATATATGTTATCCTGTTTGGGTGATCGGGCAAACATACATGCAAACAGATGGATGGTTAGACAGACGAGTAACCTTGTGAAGACAGACTTACACACCCACTGAATTAAGCACACACACACACACACTCTCTCTCTCTCTCTCTCTCTCTCTCTCTCTCTCTCTCTCTCTCCTCTCTCTCCTCTCTCTCTCTCTCTCTCTCTCTCTCTCTCTCTCTCTCTCTCTCTCTCTCTCTCTCTCTCTCTCTCAGTGTCTTTGTCTGCTTGTGTTGCTCTCTCCTTTCGCACGTGAGATGAAAGCAGAAAGAGCGGCAGCCGACAGATGCTGTGGCTGAGATAAGAACATTAATATACTCCAACTCAAACAGACACTCGGGCATAAATAATCAAAGGGTGAAGGGAAAAGAAAAATAAAAGCAGACAAAAGAAGAAAATAGTTACAGCTTGCATATGTAGAAAAAGCAAAAAAAAAAACAAAAACAAGAACACCCTCAGGGATATACAAATTGGCAGGGGTAAGAAAGAGAGAGGGAGAGAGAGAGGGAGAGAGAGGGAGAGAGAAAAAAAAATTACAGCTAATAAATAAAAGTAAAAGTCACCCTAATATAAAGTGAAGGAAAATACACTTTGGACTGATAGAAACAGTGGTCGACAGGAAAACGCATACACGTAAGCTTACAAAGGCATTTATCGGATTCCAATTGTCTTGGTGATTCTGGAACAAACAAACGTCAGCTGATATCGCTTAAACCATCAGTAGCGCTGTATTTCCCCCGCAGAGAGAGAGAGAGAGAGAGAGAGAGAGAGAGAGAGAGAGAGAGAGAGAGAGAGAGAGAGAGAGAGAGAGAGAGAGAGAGAGAGAGAGCGAGAGAGAGAGAGAGAGAGAGAGAGAGAGAGAGAGAGAGAGAGAGAGAGAGAGAGAGAGAGAGAGAGAGCGAGAGAGAGCGAGAGAGAGAGAGAGAGAGAGAGAGAGAGAGAGAGAGAGAGAGAGAGAGAGAGAGAGAGAGAGAGAGAGATGGTAAGTGTTAAAGAGGATGAGGCAGTGGTTGGAGTGTGTGGAGAGCTTTGTTGTCGTCGAGAGAGAGAGAGAGAGAGAGAGGAGAGAGAGAGAGAGAGAGAGAGAGAGAGAGAGAGAGAGAGAGAGAGAGAGAGAGAGAGAGAGATGGGTAGTCAAGTTGGAAAGATGAATAATTGAAAAGGGAGAATAGGAAAAAAACGTAATTTATATCTGAAGTGAGGGAGAAACAGATATATTGAATAGACAGGAAAAAATAGAGGGGAAGGGAAAATCTGAACCTTGGCAACAGCTCCAATAGGCAGAGACAGGCCAGTCGGCGCAGTCTTCCTCCCTCTCGTCCCTCCCTCCTTCCGCTGCTTCTCCCGCTCCTCCTCCCTGCCGCTGCCGCCGCTGCCGCCGCCGCTCGCTCCCCAGTCCGCCCTTTTTCCATGAGTATCTCGGAGATAATTCAAAGCATCCTTCGGTACCTTACTGATACATACCTGCAGCCCCGCCGCCGAGGTCTGTCTGAGGTCAGTTCAGTAATCCGTGGATCTTGCTTGATGACAGACGGGAAATCCCTTTAGCCCGGCGCCATCGACTGACTCAAGCTTGCCGCCATTTTGGTATCCGCACTCTTTCGATCGCTTTCACGAGCAATTTCAGCAACCCCGATCACTCACGAATCTTATTCTGATGCATATCATGTAATGTGGTGCCTGCCTCACGCACCGGTGTGGCGAGGAGGCTGAGGGCGCCGGCTGGGAGAGAGGAGATGAGGGAACAGTGAGCAGTTCGAATACGGTCCCCAGAACCGTTATGCGTGGTGGGAGGCGGACGGCGGGAAGGGGAGGGTGAGGAAGGAGAAGCGGGGACTGAGCGAATGAAGAAAGGAGAGAAGGGAGCTAAGGGTGAGGCCATACTGGGGGAGTGATGGAACCCCCACCACGCAACCATTGATCGCTCTGCAAACTACACACAACTCACTCTCCTGCACCAGCACTCCACACCCTCGCCACCACCAGTCGGCGCCTCCCGCCGGGTGCTCCCCGCGCGCGCCACCACACTCTCCCCGCCGCTCCTTGCAACACACTGCACCCTTCCACTGTGAAAATCGGCACTGGAGTGAGCCGTGGGCAGGCGAGCCAGCTCCTCTGTAGCGTCTGGTAATGGGTACTCGTAAATTTGAACCAAATGTGGGACGTGAATCGTGGCCATAAATTTTATTACTCTGCCCCCTACGGCCAAGCGGCGTCTCCCTCCACCCCGGGATGACCCAACGTGGGTCAGCCCCGCGGTGACGTCACTTCACGACACTCCATGACTCATTGGAGAATCATTCGTTGCGAGGCAGCCTACTCGCACGTTGCAGCCGTGCTTGCAAGGGAGCGGGGGTCGGGGGTGAGAGCGTGATAACGGGGTCGGGCGCACCAGCACCAGAGAGGCATAAGCCCAACGACCCTGCCAGCTGAATTCATGAATGAAAGGAAACGT
>JAPQNM010000008.1:10027269-10084769 GCA_029783475.1 Metacarcinus magister
CTCTCTCTCTCTCTCTCTCTCTCTTTCTCTCTCTTTTACTCCTCTGAAAGCTCTTCTTTACGTACGTCCTTTAACTCTCTTTTCTTAGGTCGTGCTCTTCTTTTTCCTCCTCCTCCTCCTCCTCCTCCTCCTCCTCCTCCTCCTCCTCTTTCTCCTCGTTCTCCTCCTGGTCGTAAAAGCCACCGCATTCTCTCCCTCTTCCTGGTCGCCTCCTGTGTTCCATCCGAAGTTCCTCGCGGCAGCAGAGTACGGAGGGATTATGAGTGTGTCTGATCCTCGAAGTAAGCCTGACAGAGCTCCAATCACGGCGCTTGATCGTCGAGCAGACCTGGACAAGCTTGTTTTGATGTGCGCGATGTGGCAGTAGAGGTTGTCTCAGTGGTAACGGGATACAGAGAAAGAGGGAAAGAAAGAGAGAGAGAGGGTAAGGGAGAGGGTAAAGGAGAGAGAGAGAGAAAGGGTTGAAGCCATTGAAATTTTCGTTTAAGCTAAAGTTGATGACGCTTAATGTGGGACGTGTGTTAGAGAAAATGTGAAGGGTTGGGTAGGAAGGAAGGTTAAGGAAGATGTGAAAGGTGAAAGTTTCTGTGATTAAAAGGAGGAGTTTCTGCTTTATGGTGGTGGTGCTCAGATGGACATGGTGGTGGTGATGGTGGTGATGGTGGTGATGGTGATGATGGTGGTGATGGTGTTCGTGTTGGAGTGAGATGCATGGTGTAGATAATCAAACATGTAAATGAATATAGATAACAGTCATTTCTGAAGTAAAAAAAACATGCATATGAGAGAGAGAAAAAAAAGAGTGAGGGAAAAAAAATCATGAAAGTAGAGTAGATGCTTAAATTTGGACCCAATGCGTGGTAACCTTTAGTATTTACTGTTCTAGCTTGCTTAAATGTGAGGGTGCGGTCCGTGTCTGTATTCTCAGCTCCTGATTGATACCCTCTCGTGGTCTCGATTCTTTTAAAGTTGAGCCAGACTTGTTGTCTAAGTGGAAAAAAAGAGAGAGAAAGAAAGAAAAAACGGATGCAATTTGTCCAGATGACCTCTCTCTCTCTTTTCTTTTTTTTTATTCTCTCTCTCTCTCTCTCTCTCTCTCTCTCTCTCTCTCTCTCTCTTTCTTTCTCTTTCTCTTTCTCTCATTACCCTCGCACTTAATCTCTCTCCGTCTCTCACCTCATTACTACCAGTCGTCTCGATCACCCCTCGTCCCTCATAATGCCATTCATAATCTTTGTAGCTCCTTTCTCTCTCTCTTTAATTTGACGCTTGCCAAGGGAGAAGTGAGTGGGCTGAGGTAGGATTAGTTATGAATTTTCCTTCTCTCTTTTTTTTTTACGGGCGCACCTGAACGTAAGTCCTTTTTCTCTTTCTTTATTTATTTTTTTTTAATTATGTAATGAGGTTTTATTTTTATTTTTTTTATTTGGTGACTTCCCTTCACTTTGCTATTTAAGATTCCTGATGTTTTTGTTTATTTATTTTCTGTTTTTTGTTGTTTTCTCCCGCAATTTCGTTACTCAAGAAGTGAAATTTATTGTTGAATGTAATTTATTTTTACTTTTTCACCTCTCCTCCCCATTCCATTGTTTCTGATTCCTTTACATTCTCTTCTTTCCTCTCTCTTATTTGTTAACTTCGGTAAATTTTGCTTATTTCATCCTCATCACCTTTGTTTCCTGTGCTTGTTTCCCTTTAATCCTTCTTTTCTATATAATTTCCTCCCTTAATACATTTCCCCTCATCCTACTACGCCCTTCACCCCTTTGCCTCTTCCTCCTTCATTTCCTCCTTCCTCTCTACGCTATGTCCTTTTCTTTATTATCAAATCCTACTCTTCCTTCCCCTTTAATACTGCTCCTTTGCCTTCTTGTCTCCCCTTCTCTCCTCACCTTTATTCCCTTCCATCCTCATTACTCCAGGTCTTCATCATCATCAACTCCACGTATGCTTTTATTCCATTTGGCTCCATCTCCTTCATTGTCATTAGAGTCACCATTGCTTAGCTTGAAGTCAACTCCTCTTCTGTTTAGGATTACTTATGCACGACGAAGCCTTTCACCTTTCTTGTTCCATCCTATATATACTTTTTTTTTAGTTTCGTTTTGATATTCTTAAAAGCATCACTCGCCAACGTCATAAATTTCTTTGGCGTTCATGTTTTCCTTTCCTTTCCTTTTCCTGTTTGTGTTTTCTCTCTTTTTTTTTATCATATATATATTTTTTTCCTCGTTGCTGTAATCATCCTTTATAATTTCTGTCTTTGATGTTACATTTGTGCCTCATTCTTCATCTCTTTTCCTCATTATTTCCACCAGCCTCATCTTCTGGTCCAACCGGCCTCTCTTCCTCCTCTCTTACCGCAGACCACAAGCCTCCCCCCTCCCTCCTCTTCCTCCCTCTTTCTCCCCACCCCGGGGCAGCAGCCTTGGGGTGCCTGGGGGCCGTGTTAAGTAAGAAGGTCCCTAGCCCAGCCCAACCACCATCATAAATCAACTGTCTGCTTTCTGCTTGCCGGGTCAAGGGGCGGACCGAGGCATGGTCTTATAAACACGGTGAATAGCTCTTTTTTCTTCCACATAGCTTCCTGGAATCCATTTCTTGTCGTCTCTGAAACCCTTACCTCCCCCGCCACCCTCACTAGTGCTTCAGCCCTTCAAAGGTTTCCTCGCCTACACTCCGGACAATAATAGAAATCAGGTTCCCTTCCCTACCGCCTGTTGTGGACTCAGGTACCGCGGCGAGGCTCCTACTCTGACCGACGCCGTGTGTGGAGGCTCCGTTCACCGCGTGGAAGGAGACTCGGGCCCACCTGAGTTACAAGTTAGGCGAGTGGACCAGACGCTCACCTGGAATAAGACGGAGATAATATATTAGTTTGAGTTTGCTGGGACGCGTCGGGTTGTTTTAAGAATGTTGTTACGATGATGATGATGATGATTATGATAATGATGATGAAAATGTTGATGATAATGCTGCAGATAATGATAATAATAATAATAGTAAGAAATGATTATACATTAACCTACATAAGCGAGAGAGAGAGAGGGAGAAAAAAACCGACCCAATAACTCCAACGTAAAAGCAAACATAAACACAATATTTCTCGCCACTGCCTTAAGATGGTCCGCGACACCATCTTGCTTCTTTAAATATATATCTGGTGACGTCATGAGGAGACGTGGAAAGGAGAGGGCTGCTTTAAGGCTCATCTGATGCAGACTCCTCCTCCTCCTCCTACTCCTCTTACTCCTCTTACTCCTCCTCCTCTTACTCCAAGTCGTTCTCTTTTCCATCCATGCTTCGTCGTCGTCGTTTTCCTCCTCTCCTTACTCCTCCTCCTTTAACACTCTTCCCTTCCTCCTTCTTTTCACTCGTCATTGCCTTTTCCTTCTTCTTCGTATTCGTAGTTGTCGTTTTACTCCTAATCCTAATTCTAATTATAATCCTCTTCTTCTCTTTCTCTATCCCCATCTTCCTGTTCTTCCTTCTCTTGCTGTATTTCCTTTTTTTTATCTCCTTCCATCCGCAACCTTCAAATTCTCTTTCCTGCAGCATCTTTTTCCTCCCTTCATCCCTCATCTTTTCCTCTCACTTCCCCTCTCCTCTCCCTCGCTGCTGCATGACACTTGAATCAACCAATCCTCTTACCCTCTTCCTCCACCTTTCCTCCAATGAGTGAAACATTATTAAAAAACTTCTCGGATAAAAAAAGAATTAATAAGGAAGTCATTTAACGCACCTTTTTTTCCCCTCAATTCTTTCCCCCAACTTGAGATTAATTTACATACAATTCTTATCAATAGGGTTTTCCGCTGATTGGGTAAGAAAGTCAATCAGTCGATCGATGGAATGAATAATGCAGTTTTAGGAATAAGATTAAATTACCATAGAAGAGAGAGAGAGAGAGAGAGAGAGAGAGAGAGAGAGAGAGAGAGAGAGAGAGAGAGAGAGAGAGAGAGAGAGAGAGAGAGAGAGAGAGAGAGAGAGAGAGAGAGAGAGAGAGAGAGAGAGAGAGAGGGGGGGGGGCAGGAGGTAGGGGAAGATCCAGGCAGGTACTGAGGAAGGCATTACGACTCATAATGGCCACAAATGAGCGCGTCCGACTTGCTAAGGGGACGAGCCTTTCCCGAGGGACGGAGAGGCCAGGTGATAGGGCCCAGGTAGAGAGAGAGAGAGAGAGAGAGAGAGAGAGAGAGAGAGAGAGAGAGAGAGAGAGAGTAGAGAGAGTAGAGAGAGTAGAGAGTATATATAGCTATACACTATACTACATCAATACAGTGAATTCATGACATAATCCTACCATCAAGACGAAGCAAAGTGGGAAGGGAAAGACAGTAAAGGAAGGAATGATGCTGAAGAAGCGGAGGAAGGAAGGAGATGAAAAAGAGCAAGGATGAGGATAAGAAGGAGAAGTAACGCTGTATCGCCTCCAAAGTACGTGTGTGAGACTCGTAAAGCAGCTGGCAGTGTTGATATTAAAGAAAGAAAGAGAGAGAGAGAGAGAGAGAGAGAGAGAGAGAGAGAGAGAGAGAGAGAGAGAGAGAGAGAGAGAGAGAGAGAGAGAGAGAGAGAGAGAGAGAGAGAGAGAGACTGTGATAATTACATATATGCTAAAATCAATATAAAAAAAACGAAAACACACACAAACACACCCACACACACACATTTCATAACATAATATCTTAAAACAACCCCCCCCCCCAAAAAAAAGACCCCAAAAAACACTCAAAAATAAAAGTAAATAGGCAGGAAAAAAGTCCATGTGTGGGAGGCAAAACCATAAATATACGAATAAACGGCGTGGGAGGCAGGAGGCAGCATAGAGGAAGGTATGAAAGTGGGGCCATGACGCTAGGGGGAGGCAGAGGGCGCTAGGGTAGGAGCTGCGTCAGGTGGGTCGTCCATACTGGTTATATCTCTGCTGGAGGCTCTGAAGGTAGTTTGGGTGCGCCCGAGTACGTGGTGTTTGTCGTCGGTGCCCCGTAAAGTGAGTCTTATTAAAGGTGGAGGGAGAAGCCGGGCGCTGTTTACAAGGCAGTTCGATGGCGTTGATCTATTGAAATGTGGGTGTTTTTGGGTGTTATGTCAAGGTTGGCTTTCCTTGATTTCGTGTAATTTTTTTTTGTTTGACTTTTTTTTTTGTATTTGAAGAGTTAGAAATGTGTTTAGTTGATTGGTTCTCTCATGGTATTAGTTTTTTTATATGTGTTATTGGTTTGATTAAAATTGTATAAAAAAAAAAAGTTAATATAGTTTAATCAGTTTTTTTTAAGAGTTTTATGAATTACGCGCAAATTTTCAAGATGATCAGCTTTTCTCTTTTTTTCATTCTTTCTTCGTCTCATTTATTCGATTACAAAAAACAAAAAAAAACGTTATTAAGGTACGAAAATACATAATAATTACACTGACATCCATTATGCCTTCCTGCAGCTTCACTACCAGACGGGAATCCCAAACTGTTTGCCGAAGCCTTTAAGTGCGCCATAAACATGAAACAGAATGATCGCTTTATATTATTAGCGAAACTTATCATCCCTTTGATACCTAGATTCTGGCCGACTTGCTATGCTATTTACATTTTTCTCCTAATTATACCCGATGGAATTATGCGTAGTCGCCTTATTACTCTCATTAATCTTTGGCGTATACTCTTAGTCCTTTTAATTAACTCGTTACTCATAGTTCTTTCGTTACAGGTACTAGAGAAAAATTGTTGAGAAGTCAGGTATAAAAAAATAATAAAATGTTATGTCATTATTTTTTCAATTTAATTTTTAGGTCCTATATCTCCTTCCTCATCCCTCCTTCCTTCCCTCCCTTTCCCTCTCCCGCCCCCCCTTTCCCTCCCTCCCTCCCTCCCTGTAGCCGCAACTCAACGATTGGTCACCACCCTCAACACCACCGAGGAATCCTAAAAGTAATCTACAAAATTCCATAATTACTTCAAGCCGGAAACGCGCCTGTTCGACCCTAAGGTGATGATTTATGGCAACATCAGGCGTTGTCCAGGAGTGGTGGTGGTGGTGGTGGTGGTGGTGGTGGTGGTGGTGGTGGTGGTGGTGGAAATAGAGGACACGGGCGGACGATAGTGATATAAAGGATAGAGGAACGAATGGTCTCCCCCAAAAATTTACCGTGTACCTCCATCTCATAATTTCATCTTTTTTTTTCATCTTTCATGGGAGCGACGTATCATTGTTCGGATCCGTTGCAGTGTACCGGCTGCTTGGATCATGTTAAACGGATAGTATACTTGAATTTTCTCTCTCTCTTTTTTTTTATCTCTATCTCTCGCTCTCTATGATAAAACAGAATATTAAGGAGAGTAATGCTACGTTTCACTTCACTGCACTATGCAAATGATGGGGAAGAAACTTATGCTTGAAATTCTTAAATCATGAGAAAAAAAGAAAAAAAAATATATACACATTAGTATCTCCGGGACACACGTAAATTTTCTCAGCAACGCGAAAAATACTCAGATGGAAGGTTTTTCTTTTATTTGTGTGTTCATGATATACTACACCTGCCATTTTTGTCTTTTTAGTTGATTTTGAATAGAAGGATAAATTTGATATGGATAGTGTATGTACTCTTTTTGTATAGTTATAAATGGGATGAAAGGGTTGTATATAAGAGAGAAAAAGAGAGAGAGAGAGAGAGAGAGAAAAGAGAGAGAGAGAGAGAGAGAGAGAGAGAGAGAGAGAGAGAGAGAGAGAGAGAGAGCTTCCTCAAGGCGAGAATGCCGAAGAAAACAAAAGTTGGGTAATGGATATAGATAACACAATAATTACTGCAACATTACCATTCATCCATCAAGCGCTGCCCCTCACCCGCCATCCGTCTTCCTCCACACCCACATACACACACACACACACACACACACACACACACACACACACACACACACACACACACACACACACACACACACATTCAAGAAAGCCAAGCCATTTTACTGTTTTAAGCTCCCACTGAGAAACTTTGAAGAATTTACGTGTGACTGACTGTATATATATATGTTTTACCGTGCCGTGTAAAATAATGATAGATGGTGCAGGTAATGGTGATGGATGCCTCTGATTTATGGCGTGATGGTGTGTAATCAAATGGTGTCCATGGATCTGATAATATTTCCAAACTTCACAGAAATTGTTGGTCTCACTGCGAAGCTATATCTTGCACTGCTCAGCTTAGGGAGGTTTATTGTACGTGTACTGTGTGTGTGTGTGTGTGTGTGTGTGTGTGTGTGTGTGTGTGTGTGTGTGTGTGTGTGTGTGTGTGTGTGTGTGTGTGTGTGTGTGTGTGTGTGTGTGTGTGTGTGTGCTATAGAATGTGAATATATATTTGCGTTTGTGATATGCCTGACTAATCACACACACAGACACACACACACATACACACACACACACACACACACACACACACACACACACACACACACACACACACACACACACACACACACACACACACCTTCATCGTCAGGTATATCATAATTTAATTTCACTACATATTTATTTTGCAATATATTCACTAGTATTGGCTGAAAAGTATTGTGTGAAAGTAACATAAGACTGTGCAGCCTCTGTTATCGTATACATAAATACCTTAAACTACGCTGGATGTATATAGTCCGTCATAATTTTTGGATATAATGCGACACCTGGTGGGCGACCTCCGCCGGGACCTGGCGGGGAAGAGCAGCGCTGGGAGCCACGAGCCATCAGTTGGCGTGTGCTCCCGTGTAATGGCTCCTCAGAGTTATTCTAATTACCGTAGCTCGGCATGGAAACCTCCATTAGCATAATTTAGTAAAAATGCGGATCTCGCCGCCCTCGAGGCTGGCAAAACATTAAGTTAATCTGGTGGCGGCGGCGTCTAGGCTGGCGGCCGCGGCCCACCACCCTCCACGCCAGGACACGTTCAGCTGCCGACTTTGACTTTAGTCCAACACATGTAATGCATCTCTGTACTTCAGCCATGCCTTAATAATATGTATGTTTATATACGTCTTATATTAATGTCATCTTTTTGCATTGCTTTACTTTTTTAGTTACTATACATTGGTGTTATGATTGGCAACGTCGTTATTTGTTTACATTATTGTGTATTCGGTGCATCGTTGTAACGTGTGAGTGTTCCTTCCCGCGAGTACGGTGAGGTAAGGACGAGTACAGTGCCAGGGTGCACTGGGAGGCATCTCACGCTGCTCAGACACGGACTCTCAGCCTTTAGTGTACGTGACGTAACGCGTGCACTGACGTAACATGGTAAATCGTAACTCGGGCGAGACCAGCAATAGTGGCATGTTGCAACTTGGAATAAATCAACGCCACCACGGTGAGAGTCTATCCGATGCACGTCTTTGGGGAGAGGAGAGCAAGGCTGGGCTGGTAACATCGTGTGCCGCCCGTCGCTCGCCGGAGGGTCTGACACAAGACTCCTTCCCTCGCCACCGTTTCGAACATTTCAGGATCCGGAGAAGAGTCAAACGAGACATTCCTGACTGACAGCCTGATGGTGCGTGATTGGCGAAAAGGAGGAGTAGGAGGAGCGGCAGGGAGATGGATGAACATGATTGGAGGGCTTGTGGGAAGGGCGGGGCTTACGGGCACCGCGCCAGGGAGTGTTCGTGTCCGCAGCGGATGACGAGCGGTGCGGGGACTCAGCCGCAAACATACATATATCTTATTTGTATGTATATATATTTTTTCTCTCACTCCTTTCCCATCAAAACAACGTGGGATGAAAAAAAAACTTAATTAACATGTCATCGAATTAGGTGGTTTAGAGGAAAATTTCGGGAATAAATGATGTTGAATGTTAAGTAGAAGGATCGTTCGTTCACCTTTATAGGGTTGGAAAATGTTTGTGCTTAAACGTTTGCTGCAGCGGACTGACTGACTATCTGTTGCTTTCCCTATTTCTCTGCTGCTGCTGTTTCCTTGCCATTAATGCAACTGCCACGAGAAGCCGTAACTCCCACTTGCAACAGGTGGGCGAAGAAAAAAGAGAAATATGCATATAATAAAGATTAACTTGGTGACGCTTATGGTGAAACTCTGCCGGAAATTCTCAAAAACTCTTCACTAGGCCGCTGCTAATTCTCTCTCTCTCTCTCTCTCTCTCTCTCTCTCTCTCTCTCTCTCTCTCTCTCTCTCTCTCTCTCTCTCTCTCTCACCGGTAAGTCATGATTAATCTTAGTAATTATAGATGTCAGGAAGGTCAATATCTTAACTTTCTTAGCCACATACCTACCCCTTTCTCTCTCTCTCTCTCTCTCTCTCTCTCTCTCTCTCTCTCTCTCTCTCTCTCTCTCTCTCTCTCTCTCTCTCTCTCTCTCTCTCTCTCTCTCTCTCTCTCTCTCTCTCTCAGGAAATGAAGTAGTCAGCACATGAACACACACAGCGAGGAAGCACCAAGCATCTCATAAACAGCACTACCTTGAGAGCTCTTGTAATGCATCACCCAGCCAGCCTCTCTCTGCATAGCACCCTCCTCCACCTCACCCCTCACCCCTCACCCCTCTCTCCTCACCCTGACCCACCCACCTCAGTCCACTATACCGCAGTCCGCACCTCCTCCATAACACCTTCTTAAGTCTCATTTAAATCACTTGTGTGTGTGTGGGAAAGATGAAGTCTGAACGTGTGTATAGATGTTGTTATGCACCACATACATACACATACACACACACATCTCTCTCGTTTTTCTCCTGTATTCGTCACGTTTAACTATGCATTCATACCGTTTCTTTCTCCGTCACACTACTTCTATATACACGAGTAATTTGTACCCTAACTCTCTTGGCTTTCTACTGAGTCCCTTGTAAGGTGAAGGAAGCTTGCAGCCACTTAAGTAGCTATACAGTCAAGAGTTTAAGGGTATACTTTTAAGGCTTACAAGTGTTATCTGCAGTCCCCAAGTTAAGAGTCTATAAAACCATGACTCTTCTCCCTACTGGGTACAATTTGTTCACACCGTGTCACTGGGTATCGTTCAGTACACCCCAAGTCATCGCCTCTGCCTAATGGTTTCCTGTACACCCTTCTATACCGCACGAAACATTCTGACACACGGGCTATCAGATGCCACGAAACCATTACAGTCATCAATGAAAGTGATTCTACTTTCATCTTAATTGTCGGCTTGATTAAGTCTACTTGTCCACTTGGCTGTGACCAAACCATTGATCAGGAGAGCTGAGAACACCAATTAGTCACATTTAGTCCCCACTGCATCATAGGTTTACCGGGCTGGAGGTGCATAGGTAAGGGGGAGAGGAAGAGGAAGGGAGAAGGAGAAGGGATTGAAACTAGGAGAGACATGAGGAAGGAGGATTGGAAAAGTTGTTAGCTAAGGAGGGAGGCAGTGAGGTAATCAAGGAGGTGGTGGTGGTGGTGGTGGTGGTGGTGGTGGTGGTGGTGGTGGTGGTGGTGGTAGTGGTGTAAGAGGTACGAGGGTGATGAGGAGGAGGAGGAGGAGAAGGAGGAGGATGTTAAGAGGAGTGGAAAGTGTGGAGAGAATAAGAAACGAGGAGTGAAGCATAGCCGGTCTGGTGTTGATGAGGGATTCTGTAAAGCTTCTTGAGTGTGAGTTGAGGAGGAAAGGAGATGAGGAGAAAGAAAGAAAATATACATAAGTAATTCTTGTTAAATATGATTGTAAATATATATAACTCCTTATCTTATTTGTTATATATTTCTCTTTTTTCTCTCTTTATCTCTCTCTCTCTCTCTCTCTCTCTCTCTCTCTCTCTCACACATTCATTTTTACAACCTGCTTCTTCTTAACAAACTCCTCTTTTCCTAGACAGCAGATGCCTTGAGGCTGACCGAGGCTCGTAACTCTTGACCAATGAGCTCGTTCAGTCACTCCATGATTCTCGCAACATAAACCTTCCTACACGTACTTTTTTTCTTCAAACTTTATCTCCTTCTCATGACAGGTCTTCACTTTGCCCTCCTATGTTTACCTATTTTTCCTGTTGCTCAGCGATTCTTTTACTTCTTCATGGCTTAATTTTTTATATGTTTGGCGTGTGATTTGTATTCTCTCTCTCTCTCTCTCTCTCTCTCTCTCTCTCTCTCTCTCTCTCTCTCTCTCTCTCTCTCTCTCTCTCTCTCTCTCTCTCTCTCTCTCTCTCTCTCTCTCTCTCTCTCTCTCTCTCTCTCTCTCTCTCTCTCTTTCTTTTCTCCGGGACGTCTTGATCGCTAGCATTCATCTTCTCTTTTGGCTTTCCTTCAGGACTTCCTTCCTCTCCTCCCACAGCCGCCCTGCCCCCGCGCCCTCCCGCCATCCCTCTCCGTCCTGCAGTATTTATGTCCGTCCTTCCTCACGCCGCGGGGCCGAGGTCACGTTCCAGATTTGTGTTTCCAGTAACGACGGCCATTTTGAGACAGTTTGCCAAGCGGTACCGATAGTCCAGAGGTGATTTCCATGGAGTGAATTTTAAGTTGGTTTTTTTTCTTATATTTTTCTATCAAAACGTTTTCTCGTTAATTTTAATGAATATTGGTGAAGAAAAACATTTTGAAACCTTGAAATTGTTCTTGCATTACCACCACCCACCACTACTACCACTATTAACTACCACAGCCACCACAATACTAAAAACTCTTTCTACCACCAACAGCAGGAGACACAGCAGAAGTAATAGCAGCAATACACTCCACTCCCACTATCCACACAGACACACATACACAGCACATCCCACTAGTGCTTCTCAGACCTCCCACACGCACTCCTACTCACCTCCTACTCTGCTGCAACTATCACTGGCATCCTTTCTCTCTCCTCTCCTCTCTGCTCCTCCTCAGTCGATTACTCCTGAACCTCTTTGCCTCAGGTCTCTTCCCTTGGACACTGACGAGACCCTAACTCCTTTCTCCATTTCCGCCTCCCTCAAATAGTTAGTTCCTTCTCTTAATTCTTGATGCCTCTGTCCCACCCATCAGGAACACCTCGGTGGCTACGTATGATATTTTTGGTGCTTGCTTTGTCTGCCTTGTCTGTAGATCTCCGTTTGATGGTTTGTATGTCAGTGTTATGGTTCTGTTTGTGTGGGTGGCTGACGCTGTTTTTTTCTCTCTCTGTTTACCGGTTCCATGGCTTTTTTTTTCTCTGCCTTTTTTTTTTAGCTTTGTTTCGGTTTGTTCTTCTTTTCGTGTTTTTTGTTTTTTTCTATTTGTGTGTTGTTCCATTTTTTTTTATTTGTTTTTTTTACTTCTTCGGTTTGTCTTTGTGTTTATCTGTTTTCTTGTCTTTCTTTCTATGTATGGCAAAACAAAAACACATTTCTTTCCCTCCTCTCTTCCATTTTTTCTTTTTTTCATCCATCTATTTACTCATGTTCTCTCTCCGTCCCTCCTTTTATTGCTCCTTCCTCCCTCTCGTTCTCCCCTCTGTTCCTCCCTCCTCTATTTTCCCCTCACACAGGTCAACCACAAGTTTCCTATGACTAGTGCTGGTGTCCAATGATCCACTGCTCACACTTATGTCCTTTCCTCCCTTCCTCCACTTCCCTTCTTTTTTCCCTCTCTTCGTCCTTCCCTTAAGCTCCTCTTCTCATTTTTCCCTCTCTCATTATCTCTCTTGCACTACACAAAAAAGCGCAAAGTGCCTTAGTTTTGGGAATTTATATAATTTTATGCATTAATGGACGTAATCAGTTGGACTTTATGTTTAGGAATGTCTATAAGCCTTCACGTTTAACTGTTTGGCGTCGAATTTATAACTCAAAGCTCAGTCCACTATAATAACCTTGCTTTTTTTTGTAGGTATCTATTCCTATTTATACCTACATATGTACGTTTTCCGGCGGTGTTACAGTACTTCATGTGTGTATTTGTATGTTGATGTAGGGGCTCTCTTGTGTACGTATGTTGTTGGGTTTTGTATGTCTCTGTGTCGCTGAATACTTTGTTATTTCGGCCGCGTCTACAATGTTAAATATTGCGACAACGGAAGACACGTTTTTCTCTCTCCAGGGCACCGAATGGGCTCTTAACACGCAGTGGGGAAGGGAATACTTGAAGGACGGGGGTAAAGAGAGAGAAAAAAAAAATAAAGAGAGAGAGAGAAGGAAAAAGAGAGAGGTATAGATAAAAAAGAGAGATAAAAAGGTGAGAAAGAGATAGAGAGAGAGAGAGAGACTATCGTTACTTTCATCCTTACAAGTGATTATTGTTCCACCAAGGAAAGCGAGAGGAGTGTAGCAACCAAAGTCTGCATAAAACAAGAGGCACTTAGAATCCTATTTGCATACTCATAACCTCTCTAGGACACCAGCCAGCGGGGGGGAGATGGCATGGGGGAAGGGGTTAAAAAAGAGAGAGAGAGAGAGAGAGAGAGAGAGAGAGAGAGAGAGAGAGAGAGAGAGAGAGAGAGAGAGAGAGAGAGAGAGAGAGAGAGAGAGAGAGAGACCCCCGAACCTCCAAGTTGTTAAGTATAATGAACTACTCGCTTCGCCATCTCTCCTCCTCTTTCCTGTTTATTACTCTACACTCTTATTCCACACACACACACACACACACACACACACACACACACACACACACACACACACACACACACACACACACACACACACACACACACACACACACACACACACACACACCGGAAACCAACCCTTTTCTCAAATTCATGATCTCACATAATACAACAGTAAATCTTAATTATGGTATGACTATGTCTCTTCAAAAGCTGCTGCCCCCTAACACTGAAACATTTAACACATGCACATACATTTTACAGTCAATTTGTATTTATTTATGTTAAAAAATCACCTTTGTTCTTGTGTATGAAAAATCGACGACATGAGAGATAGACTGTAAGGAGAAAGAGAGATATGATAAGCAGGTGTTTGTGTTTGGATGTGTATTTCTCTCTCTCTTTCTTTCTTCCCTTCATCTTTATGTTGTCTCTTTACTAAGTGTCTGTTTTTTAGTTTTTTTTTCTTCTTAAAGTTATGTTCGAGGCAGTGATTCGTGGTTCCTGTTTTGCATTATTGAGATGGATGTTACATTTTGGTTAAAGTTTTCACACACGATAAATAAAACACACACACACACACACACACACACACACACACACACACACACACACACACACACACACACACACACACACACACACACACACACACACACATTTAGAAGAAGTAGAAAGGTTTACATATATCAAAATAAAACCCGATCAGACAAGTAATAAATTAAACGGATCCAAATAAAAAAAAATACTTGTGGGTCGAGACAAAAGTTTTCTTACAGTGTGTGTGTGTGTGTGTGTGTGTGTGTGTGTGTGTGTGTGTGTGTGTGTGTGTGTGTGTGTGTGTGTGTGTGTGTGTCCGCCATGGGTCACAGCGGGTGGGTCACAGGGTCTGACGTGGGTCTCGTCCCCTTTGAGTTGTGGCTTCACCGTATGCCTCACGCTCAACTTTTTTTTCTCGCTCTCTTTCTCTTTCTCTTTCTCTTCCTTTGTCTCTCTCTCTTTTTCTTTCTCTTTCTGCTTCTCTTTGTTTCTCTTGGCACGTCTAACTACATGGTAATTTCGGGTGTATTTCATGGTGGACTTCAATGTTTTTGTTTCTTTTCTTTTTGTTTTTTTTTCTTTTTCTCTTCTTCATCCCTGCAACATAATTCATAGTTAAACACCTTAACTACCCACTAAACAAAGCTAAAATAAAATACAACATGATGAATTACACAAACATACTTACTTTTTTTTTGTATATATCATGTTGTTATAAGTTCACTCCTTTTTTTTTTTCACATTCTTCACATTCTCTATAAATCTTCACAAACACCGAGAACACGAGAGAAAAAAGAAAAGAATAACGTTAAGTAAAATAAAAAAATAAATAAAATAAAAACACGTTCTCCGCTCACTGATCACAGAAGCCACCGCAACGGAACACTAAAGACAAACGTAAACTGTCTCCAAACATCGACTCTCCCGTGGATAACGTCAGACAGTAAGACATCTTTGCCTATCATCGCCGGAGTCAGCGGGCGAAGCACCTTCCTGACGACACTGCGGCCGGAGAGTGTATGAGAACCCGCGGTAGGAACAGGGAGGCGGCCACTGAGGGAAGGAAGCTGACGATTCTCCCAATATATTTTTCTTTCCCACATTTTATGGCGGTCGTGAGGGAGGATGAGGACGGTAGGGGAGCACGGGAGGGAGAAGAGTGAGGCAGGAAGGAAGATGAGAGGAGAGGAGGGAGAGTGGAAGAGGTGGTGGCTAAAGTAGAAGGGGGAGTAAAGAATCGAGGTGGAAAGGGGAGGTGAAGATGAAGAAGGAAGGAGTAAATGGAGAGAAAGGATGAAGGAAGACCAGGAGAGAGAGAGAGAGAGAGAGAGAGAGAGAGAGAGAGAGAGAGAGAGAGAGAGAGAGAGAGAGAGAGAGAGAGAGAGAGAGAGAGAGAGAGAGAGAGAGAGAGAGAGAGAGAGCGGCGGAGGAGGTAAAAAGAGAGAGGTAAAGAAGCCAGCTGGAAAGGATGGAAGGAGTAATGGAGGAAGAGAGGGAGGGAGGAGGGGAGACGGAGATAAGGTGTTGTGGCGGGTCCCCTCGTGGCAGTAACTCCCACCCACTCCCCCAACCCACTCCCTCACCTCAACTCCCCTTACCACCACCTCCACCCTTTCCCCCACCAAATCCTTCCACCACAATCACCATCCCCACCCTCCCCCACTGCCACAACTGCTCCTACTCCCACCCACTCCCACCTACTCCCACCTACTCCCCTCCCCTTACTCCCCCTTCCTTCTGCGGTTAAGTCTTTCATATTTATTGTCTTCAGTTCTATCCGGTCGTTTACTTTTTTCTCTTTCTTCCACTAGCTTCTTTTCTTTCACTATGTTTTTCTTCTGTCTCTCTCTCTCTCTCTCTCTCTCTCTCTCTCTCTCTCTCTCTCTCTCTCTCTCTCTCTCTCTCTCTCTCTCTCTCTCTCTCTCTCTCTCTCTCTCTCTCGCTCTCTCGTGGTGTTGATGGGAAAAAGTTAAGGAAATACTTTATGCATGTAAGATGTGGAGGCTTGCGGTCACGTGTCGCTGTTCTTTTGTTTCATTTTGTGGGTTTATGAAGACATCTGACGGTATCGCGTTGCATGGGTTTTGTTGTATTTCCGAAGGCGTGACCCATGTATGTGTGTGTTAGGATGTGTATCTTTGTGACTGTGTGTATGTCTTCTAAGCATCATTCTTTCTTTTGTTTTTTTTCTTCCTTGTCCTTCTTGTCCTCTATTCTGTCTTCCATCTAACCTAACCTAACCTAACCTAACCTAACCTAACCTAAGCTAACCTAACTTAACCTAACCTAACCTAACCTAACCTAACCTAACCTAACCTAACCTAAACTAACCTCACTATCATAATTAAATCCTCTCTATTGCTATCATCTTCATCATTATCATCTTCATCTTCCTCCTCCTCCTCTTCCTTCTCCTCATCGTCATCACTGCACTCTCCCCTCCTAAGGAACATTGCTCATAAGCTCGGCCGAGAGAGTCGGTTACAGCATCTGGGAGAGAGTGGAGGGATTGGAGGGAGTGGAGGAGAGCAGCGGGGAGGAGACGGCGGCGGCAGGAACCTCCAACATGTAATTCCCCTCGCTCTTGGAAGCTCGTATGGCGTCAATCTCGGGCAAAAACAGTGCCGTCCCTCTCTACTCTGAAGGCTGCAAATCCCCTCATCAGTCGAGCGTACCATAACCTCTCTCAACACACCCTGGCGCTACACCCTTCTGGTTCTGAAATAGCAGCTAATGTACCCTCATTTGCACTCGGACAGGTGCTTAGGTGCGATGATCCGCTATTACCGAGGAGCAAATTGAGCCTTAAAGCTGAAGGAAGTAGCAACCTGCAGCTTAGCTCGTTCTTGCCCTTCCTGATACCGTCGTATTTTCATTGGCACACGCGCGCCAGCACTCCAACCACGGGAATAATAACTGTATTTAGCGAGGCGAGTGCTAACGCGACTCGAATTTCATCATGCACAAATTATTTTATATCAAAGGGTCGGCGGCGGATTATAGGGTGAGAATCGAACCTGTGAATAAGGAAGCAAGTAAAGGTGTGTATGTGTGTGTGTGTGTGGGGAGGGGGAGGGAGGGGGAGGGAAAGGGAGGTAAGACAAGGTATAAATTCGCAAAAAAGATTAAAGCAGTGCAATTTTGACACTATTGAAGAGGCTAATATTGTTTTCAGCGCACGTGTAAGAACAAGGAGATATAATACGAGTGTAATTAGTAGTGGAGAGAGAGAGAGAGGAAGGGGCGAGGCATTCTGCGAGACATACACTGTGTAACGAGAACGAAAACCCTGTAAGTAATGACTGCCAATTACACTTAAAAAAAAAGAACAAGAGAAGGAAGAACAATTTTACACAGTTAACACAAGTCGAACATGTCAGCTTGGAGACTTTAACTATACATACATACACACATACACATACCAGTCATACATACCTAAATACATATAGACAATCATACATATATAAACACAAAGAGGAAATGCAAAATACCTTCCTCAGTTTGTGTAATATTTCCTGATCTTGTCATTTTTGTTTATTACTTAGTCTTTCACACCTTTCTCCTCTCTCCCTCTCTCTCCTGCTAACCCTTCCTCACCTCTGTTCCCCCTTCTACAAGCTTCCAAGACACGTATATTAATTAATTCAGGGCAGCATGCAGAGCGGTAAATCTATATATGCTGTCCCTGAATCTAGCTCACTGCCCTGTCTCCTTCACATTCCCAGTTTGATTCCTAATTCCCAGTTTGAATAATTCCCACTTTATTACAATCATTACACCAAGTACTTATTAATTACATCATGTTTATTCATTCATTTATTTATTTATTCATTTATTGAGAGAGAGAGAGAGAGAGAGAGAGAGAGAGAGAGAGAGAGAGAGAGAGAGAGAGAGAGAGAGAGAGAGAGAGAGAGAGAGAGAGAGAGAGAGAGAGAGAGAGAGAGAGAGAGAGAGAGAGAGACTAGCTCACTTATCTAACTGACTCTTTCTCAACGGTTTCCTGGCCTCTCTCCTGGTTTCTGGCCTCAAATTATAGGCCTACGTTCCCCCCCCTTTCCCCCTTCCTCCCCTTTTTTTTGCCTCCCTCCCACAGTACATCCTTTCCTCCACCCTCACCTCTTCCTTCAGCCATTTAGAGGGAAAAAAAATAACGTGGCATAGAAAGCAATAAAAATAGTGAAGAAAACCAACACAATTAGAAGAAAAGAGCGAGAGAGAGAGAGAGAGAGAGAGAGAGAGAGAGAGAGAGAGAGAGAGAGAGAGAGAGAGAGAGAGAGAGAGAGAGAGAGAGAGAGAGAGAGAGAGAGAGAGAGAGAGAGAGAAAGGATGAACTATGAGGCTGGAAATGGGTGGTTTATGAGACAGGAAGAAGTTATGAGGTGGGCAAAGGTGCTCACGAGTCTGTGGTCTTGTGTGTCCCTGTCTCTATGTTTGAGAGAGAGAGAGAGAGAGAGAGAGAGAGAGAGAGAGAGAGAGAGAGAGAGAGAGAGAGAGAGAGAGAGAGAGAGAGAGAGAGAGAGAGAGAGAGAGAGAGAGAGAGAGAGAGAGAGAGAGAGAGAGAGAGAGAGAGAAAAAAAAATCGACAGACACAGGTAAATAGACAGACAGATAGGTACATACACACAGGTAGACTTGCAATTACTATACATTTCTATCCATATGCGAGTTTGGTTGATGAATGCAAACACAGGAAGAGTCACAACACGCTATACATCAAACACTGCGAAACAAATGTACTTTTTAGAGACAAATCAATCACCTCACCTACATTATTACGCTACATTCTACCGTCCCTCGCCTATTATTTATATTCACATTATGCATATTATTCCCCCTCACCCCCACACACACACACCACACAATAGGGCGTCACAGTACCTTATATATCGACTCTCCTCCACAATTTACCTCCATAACAATAAAAAAACGCCTAACAATATACATAGAAATGACTTCCTCACACTGATAATATATGGTAACTGATTCCTCAATAAATCAAATCCTGTATACAAGACCGCGGCGAAGGGACCCGAGAAACAACAATTATAAACAATAGAATTTGACATAGACCAAAGTCTATACATCAACACTCGCCGCACCACACATCATTCCCAGACCAACTTACATATAAACTCATACAGATGATTAACTACATGCAAAGAACGTATATTATTTTTCACAAGGAAGATGGAGAGGCAGGCAGGCAGGCAGGCAGGCAGGCAGGCAGGCAGGCTGGTTGCAGGTTATGTGGGGGAGGGAGCTGGATTTACATGCTGTTGAGGCGGTGTGAGGGTCGAACAATGGGGTTTTGAACATGTCTGTCTTACTGATGCTGGAGTGACGTCATTATGAGCTGTTTCTATGCAGGGTTCACTCCGCCGGCAGGGAAGGAAGGAAGGGAGGGAGGTAGGAAGAAAGGAGGAGGTGGTGGATGAGGTGGAGGAGAACGGTACACTGAAAGTATGTATCGAGAAACAGTAGGAGGTAAGAGGAAGAGTCAGGGGAAGTTAAATATTAGGTTAGGGGGAAGGAAACTAATGAACGGAAGAGGAGAGTATATAGGGAAAGGTAACCTGCAGATGTGAAAATTAAAAGAAGGGAAACTATAGCAGAAACTAAGAAAATAGATGTGAGAAAGAGAGGAGAGGAGCAGAGAGGAGAGGTCTCTTTCTTTCTTTCTTTCTTTTTTCCTCCTCGTTTCTTTAAACATATCAACGAGGTAAGTGTTCCCGTAAATCTAAATATAATAAGTAAATTTTGTACCTTCATTTCCAAGTAGATGGAGGTCTCAGGTTTTACAGACGCGGTCAGGGAGAACAAAATGTAAAAGAAAGTAAAGAGGACACATGTTGGCACTGAAGTGGAGAAAGAGGGGACATTATCTGTCTTGCGAGGGTGGCACTGATGGTGTTGCGTTGGCCAAGGGAAGAGGAGGGGATTATCGGGCTGTGCTGGTGTGTGGTGGTGTGTGGTGGTGTGGTGGTGTGTGGTGGTGTGGTGGTGTGTGTGTGTGGTGTGTTTAACGTGGCTGATGTTGGGTAGGAAAGGATTAAATAAAGGCATGCAGTGTGTGTGTGTGTGTGTGTGTGTGTGTGTGTGTGTGTGTGTGTGTGTGTGTGTGTGTGTGTGTGTGTGTGTGTGTGTGGGGCTTAGAAAGGGTATTTTTTTTATAAATATATTTTGAGAGAGAAAGAAAGAGAAAGACTCATAAACATAAATAAAGATAAAATCCTAAAGATAAAGACACAGAGAAAGAGAGAAAGAGAGAACGAGGAATCTAGAAGAGGAAGAGAAGATGGGAGGAGGAGGAAAAGTTGAGTAGGAAGAGGAAACAGGAAGAAAAAAAAACGCCAACGACTTTGAGGAATAGTAAAGGGAAGTGAATGTGGGCAGGAAAAGAGGAAAGTTCACGAAAAGTTTTTTGAGTGAGCAAATCACTTTCTGGACCATTATTTTCTTCTTTAAGGGACAGGCGGTAATGGTGACGTGTCGTGAGAGTCTCCATTACCAGTGTGAAAAGGGTTCCGGAAATTGTAGGTATTTTTGACCAAGAAATGCAGAACTAATATATATAATCTTTCCTTCTTTCTTTCTGTCTCACTTTTTTCTTTTTCTTTTCCTTTTTCTTTTCCTTTTTCTTCCCCGCGTAGGAAAGGTTTGTGCCGCACTTCTGTCAGGTGTTATTACAACCTTTTTTTCCCACTGTCCCTCTTCACCTGCCAGCCATGGAATGTGTATAAAAAGGTAACCAAGACAGGAACGCACAATGATGGCTTTTGGGTAGGAGTGATGGCCACGTACTTGTCCTTAACCAGCCCTCGGAGGTAACTTGAGGTGTTGAAGGAAATGACACATCACTCTACATCAAGATAACGGCGAGTGTGGTTTCCTTACACTGCCAATTCTTGTAAATGGCCCGTAATACGAAGTAGAATTCGTGGAAAAAAATAGCCATAAACTTTAATGAGTCACCTTTACACCGGCAGACAACAGATGGACATTGTCTACATAATTTCAACGTGTATGCCTTTTGAAAACAGTAAATTAAGGTACAAATAAACATCGGAGTAATTATTCTGCGTGGCTGGGCTGAAGGAGGAAGTGTGGGCGAGAACACAATGACGCCGCCATAAACCACAACACTCAGGGTTTATTGTGCACGAAGCCGCTGATAAACCACCGAGAAGCCCAGCTGTGACGTCCTGGTCAAGGGAAAAAAATTGACTCTACACGTACGAAACTTATTAATGTTTTACAAGGAATTAAATTGATTCTCCTGAGTAGATATTTCATGTATGTGTAAAATGCGAATAAATTTATATATTCTTTCCTAAGCGTGGATTAAAAAACACTAATGACGCTGCCGCACTGACACACGCAAGTCATTTCTACTAAGTTGTCGCAGATTGTGATATAAATTTGACGGATAGAGTTAATTTGCAGCACTAAGAGGCAGCACAGAGGCAGGCAGGCACATACCGCAGCCATGTACCCCGAGACGTGACCATTGTTCAGCAGCAACACGTGGGCGCCCATCAGGCGGAGTATCATCGCTATATTAATATTTGACGATCAATATTACATCACTGCATTATAACGTCATCACAAGCACGAGAAATGAAGTGGCGAGGTTGGGAGACACATTCTGTCTTTGCAGCTCAACTCTCTCCTCCTCCTCGCCATGACTCCTCGCGGCCCGCTTATTAAGTCTGCTTGCAAGCACGCAACGTGATTGATGGCAGCTTTACCCGTTTGAATCGTATATATTGACGCGCCTATACTCTTATGCGCTTCCTGCATGCACTGGGTATCCTGGGGCTCACCTGTAGCTGTAGGAGGTGGATGAGGGCCTGCGAGTGCCGGAGGAAAGTGAGGGAGCAAGGCATGGCCCGAGGATGCCCACATGGTCCTCACAGGTAATAACAAACAACTGTAAACACTTACTCGAGACCGTGGTTGCACAGGCAAGATGGCGTCGGTGGCAGGGTGCGCGCGCAGAGCAGCCGCGGTCTGTTTGATGGGGAAAGGCGGCGATATTGAGAACTTCTTCCGCGTTCCCAGACTTTCTTTCATTTACTGTCAAATGTTTCTTTAATTCTACGCCGCGATTTGCGTCTACAATGCTTGGCCGGGGTCGGGGGTCGCTGCTGGTTCTAGATTTTCATGACCAGGTTAAGTTACCGAGAGAGAACCGTCGTGCAGCTAACCGTTCCCCACTGAAGGGATGTGGTGTCTAGTGGTTTGCTTAGCGGAGTGTCCAGGTTCCTGTCAGCGGGTGTACAGAAGACCAGTGACTCTAAAGAACGGAAGACCTGGTTCTAGACACCAAAGGGGAGGAGGGCCTTTGAAAGAAATTTTCCTAAGGGCTTCAAGTTGAGTTGACCATTAGCTCATAACGTAACGCTGATTCTTTGGATGAAAACGTTTTTTGTTGAAGATAGAAAACCTAGTCCTTTCTAGGTAGACTATAGGAACCTGAAAGTTACACCATAAATAAGGTAATGCGCTTGAGGAACCTTGGAGTTATCGATCTTACAAAAGTGGGCGGTGGCAACCCTTCCCCCTGGCCACATGTAACCATGCATCACCCAAACACCCACAAGCCAGGAAGGAAAGCCGCTCCCAGACCACACGACGCGCCGAAGCCAAGATAACTGCGAGGCTCAAGGAGGGTGCACTAAAGGATGAAAAAAAAGGAGATATCAAGATAACAGTAAATAACGTAAAAGGAATAGGCCAGGAAGTATTAATTTCAAGCAGCCAAAAAGAGGGAAGTGAACGTACCATTACCAAAGAAAAGACATCGAGAGGAATGGAACCATAAAGAAGACAGTAATGAACGGGGAGAGAAGGCTGGACAGATAGAGGGCAGATGGTTGTGGTTGGAGGAGGAGGGAAGGGTGACGGTCGAGTCTATGCAGGTGCACTTTTTGTCCAGACCTTCAAATATATCACCCAAGTTGGAGTAAGATTGCCGAGGGCATGACGCTGTCCGCACTAAATTGAGCTCAACATCTCCTTCCAACCCTCTGAAAGCCTCCTTGTCACATCTTCGGCATTGTTAATTTTCTTTTCTCAAACTTTACAAAAGGAAAACTGTATGTAATAAAAACTAGGGCATTAATTTCAAGGGTTTAAAATTGTAGGTCGAAGGTAGGTACATCATTAACAAGTTATTTCCTTCTGTCATTCATGGGTTAATAAGGGCCTTCAAGGGGCGTGGCTTGCTTGGTCTCGTACAAAAAAACCCACAATTTCATTCTTCTCGCCTCGATCTCGCTTTCGACACCCCAGCCAAGTGTATGCATCTGGCAACCGAATTTTGAGGCTTCGATGGCTTGGGTTGGTTAGGCCTATGTATGCTTTTGTCAGCAGGGGATGAGGGGGCAAGGGAAGGAAGAGGAGGAACGAAATGGAAGGGTGAGGGAAGGGGGTTTGGTGGGCCTTGGAAGGATGGAGGTAAGAGAGAAAAGAGAGCGAGAAAAAAACTCGTTGCTTTCTTATTACTTACGTGGTATGAGGTTGACTCCATCAGGGAAGAAGGAGATGTCTTGGAGGACTTTTATCACACTGGTCGTCGGTATTACACTGAGTCACGTCAAGTCCACAGCAACACTCAGACTTCGACACCCTTGGGATCCCCTCGTGGACTGATTTTCTTAAGACTCTGCCGCTCTTTCTGCCGCGTCGCACGTCAGACACCGTGGGTAGCAAGGACTTAGTTTAGCGTCTCAACGGCCGTCACCACCTTCACGACGCAGGGAGGACGAGGGCACGACGAGCGCTGCCCTCCCTCACCACCACACGTCTGGCTGACTCGGGTGTGTGTGTGTGTGTGTGTGTGTGTGTGTGTGTGTGTGTGTGTGTGTGTGTGTGTGTGTGTGTGTGTGTGTGTGTGTGTAACCCCTGCTTTTCTTTTTCACAAAATTTATGTCTGACCGCCCCATTATCACCGGGAGATTTATGTGAGCCAGTACGGAGCGGCTCCTCCCTCCCTTCCTCCCTCCCTCCGACGGCTGAAACCTTCCGCCACCTCCTCCTTCCCTCCCTCCCTCCCCTTGTCGGCCTCTCATGTAGTCCTACACCGCAGCAATGTCTAAGAGTGCCTTTACCAGTCCCGGAGAAAATATACCCGTACTTTTACTGGGTAGAGTGGGTGTAGGATAGCAGTTGTGAGGGGCTGAGGATACCCAGCCAGCCAGCCCACGGCGTTACCTCTGTTGATCCTGTTAGTGAAGCGTCAGGGAAGAAGGATATTTAGGTGGACTCCTTAAATGACTTGTTGTAAACTGTTGTAATACAAGCTATAAAAAGATAGGTTACAACTTAAGGAGAGAGAGAGAGAGAGAGAGAGAGAGAGAGAGAGAGAGAGAGAGAGAGAGAGAGAGAGAGAGAGAGAGAGAGAGAGAGAGAGAGAGAGAGAGAGAGAGAGAGAGAGAGAGAGAGGGTCCTTATTATTATACAATTTGATAACATCGATACTTGATTAGTTATTGAACCATTAACCTGATCTTGTTGTTCATCTAGACACGAAGATAACCTATGACTGCAACAAGACCTCCCACAGAGATCTTGACGCACCTTATTATTGTTATTGTTATTATTATTATTATTGTTATTATTATTATTATTGTTATTATTATTGCTATCACCATCATTATTAAGACTTGCTGGTATATATTTTTACTTATTAAATGCACAATCTTAACTGAACAATAAAATCCTAAAAAGAACACTTAATTATAAAAAGAGAGATGAAAAAAGTATATTAACAAGAATACTTTAATATAGGAAATCACTCTGGAAAATATAAATTACAGAAGATTTGATGTTAGGTCTGTGGTGACGAAAATAAATAAGTTTTGTGACCTAATGAACCTTTAAAAATAATCCAAGGAGATGAATGTGATGAGGAATATCTGCATTACGTGAGTTAGGTTATAGAAGGATGCTAGAAGGGGAGAGTGTAAGCATTTCGAAGGGAGAAGAGAAGACAGTGGGAAATATATGATAATGGTGTGTTTATTTGTCTAGTAAAAAGAAATGAAGATGATGGTAATATGAGTTTTTTTCAGCTTTTCTATTTAACGTAAGTATTTTGTTTTTCTTGTATATATAAGCTTGATTTTCATTTTTATATTGCTGATGCGACTTTCTCCTCTCCAGCCTCAGTTCTCTCTGGGTCTCTTTGGTCCCTACGTTTTCCTTCTCCTATATACTGAAGGGAGGACCTCGTAATAATACACTATATAAAAAAAATCCCTATTGCTTGAGAAGTAGAGCACGGTAACGTTATCTATTGTGCTTAATTTTGAGGTAGAAATGTGTGTAGTAATTTGAGGAACATTGGTGTAATATTTGAGGGTTAAATAAGGAAATATTACGAGTCTGATCCATTATAGGAAGATTTGGCAGTTGTTATCATTATCATCTGTCTTGTTATTGTTATTATTATTGTTATTATTAGTTCATGCATAAAACTATAATATTTCAAAGCAACAAATAAACCAGAAATATTGGATGCCTCGTAGATGAAAACTCTAAGGAATTATAACATATAGAGTCAATAAACCTTGCATAAAATTATTCTATTTATACGTAGATCTAATTTTTTACATATTAATAAAACTCTAAACCTACAATAAATTTCAGAAGAGGGCATCGACACACACTTACCTGCATCTCAATCATCAATTAATTTTTTTCCGATTTTATTATTTTTTTTTATTAATCTAGTTTTTGATGAACGTATTTACTCATGTTACGTAAATAATACTAACTAAGACTGACATAGGACATCAAATACAGAACACAGGAGTGGCTGATGTTCCGTAGTACACCATGAGCTACACATTTTCTGAGAGAGAAATTCGTATAGAAAATGTAGTATCAGTCTATGGTGAACTGAATAGGATACAACTTTCCATGGATCACAGTAGGGAAAAGTATAAGGGGTATTTATCGTATTTAGTGTAACTTTATGGATGAGTCTCGTGTACTTTGCTTCTAAGGTTGTAAGAAGCTATCTGCCAACCGTCCAAAGGCACCGTCACTACACTATATAAAGCAGAACACGTAACTCCCTCTGTGCTTCGTTGTATATATCTGTCGTAAGTGAGTGAGATGAGAAAGAGAAAGAAAGAAAGAGAGAAAGACTCAATAATAATAATAATAATAGTGTTAATACTACTACTAATAATAATGGTAGTGATAATGATAACAATAATAATGATAATAATAAAACTACTACTACTGCTACTACTACTACTAATGATCATAATAATAATACAAATAGTAACAATAATAACAGTAACAGTAACAGGTATCGCTATTCCCTGTCCTTCACCCTCGCCGTCAGCAGCATCCAGAGGCACGCAGCAGGGGAACAGACCCACACCCAGCCTCAGCCAATGCCTCGTCAGGGTGTCGGGTGAGGGGCCGCCTCTATGATTGATGGAGTCTTTGGGAAATACAGACAAAGTTCATTGGTTGCAGGACACTCGCATTTGACCAATAGGGAGAAGGTCAAAATCGGATGTCTGGAGTACCTTCTTGAGTTCATCCCCCGCTGCAACAGGTTAGGTAAGGGCGTGGCGGCGGGCAGGGCGGCAACTCCCATGTGTTCCGTTGTGGTTATCGTGCTTGTGTTTTGCAGTAATTTCCATAAGAAGGGAGAGTGTCCAAATAGGGTGATGTATGGCATCTGGTGAGGGGGAGGGCAATCTGTCATATTTTGACAGGCGGTTGTGACGTCACAGATTTAAGGCTTGCTGATTGGCCGCGCCTCTCCAAGGATCTGTACTCCAGGGGATCATTGGTATGGCCGAGCCTCTCCGTTTTGTTACGTGTTAATAAAGCCACAGATGTTTAAGTGTAATGTGTAAGTAATTGTATGAACCTTGCATATGAAGTAGTTTTTATAAAGTAAATTATTTAGAATTGATATAAAAGCATGTAAAGGTTTAAGAATAACTTGTTGATCTTGTGTATTAATAATGGTAATGATGATAATAATAATAATAATAATGGTATCAATAATAATAATGATGATAATAATGATACTAATAATAATGATAATAATAATAATGTCACATAGAGAAGGGAATGAAGCAAACTATAAATAACAAAAGAGGATCAGAAAATTTGCGGTGGTGTCCCATTTTTCCTCCAGAAGCCACCATGTCGCGAGGTGTTTGTAAATGTCCCTTTCCACCTGTAATTAACCATTTCACAGGTATTATTAACCAAAATTTACGGTTTCTTCCCCACTACAACCACGACACGCCTCAGCAATGACAAAAATTGATAACATAATTGCAGCATCGTGATCTGTCATTCAGGTCACCGTAGCATTATAGGTTTTGCGATGAGTTACGGCAAGGGATTGAGGTCAGGAAGGGCGAGAAGCTGGGTGTGGCAGGCAGGAGGTGGTGGGTGTAGTAGGGAGGAGGTGGTGATTGTGGCAAGGAGGAGGTGCTGAGTTTGAGGTGGGAATAGCCTCTGAGTGAACATGAGAGAAGGTAATAAGTGAGGTGAAAGATGCTGATTGAAGGCGAGAAGAGAGGTTGCGTGTAAGCACATCTTATATATTCGTAATAATAGTCTCGTTTTCTATGCATTTACTGTGATTATTATTTTTTATGTCTTCTTTATCGCTTCTCTTCCTGTTATTTACTCACTTCCCTGTCACCATTTGCCTCAATTTTCCCATCCCTTTGTCTCTCTTTTATATTTGCTTATCTCCTTCCTCTCCCTTCAACCCTTCCTCCTCCTTACCTTCTCTCCTTCCTCTGTGTTTCCTCCTCCTCCTCCTCCTCGTCCTCCTCTTCCTCCTCGTCAGTTGTTTGGGACCTTGTGTAAATTATTCTAGTCAGGCATTCTGATAAGTTCTGCAATGAGGGTCCGTGTATGTGTGTGTGTGTGTGTGTGTGTGTGTGTGTGTGTGTGTGTGTGTGTGTGTGTGTGTGTGTGTGTGTGTGCAGCAGGAACCGGATGTACACATGAGGCTCCGGGTGCGTGCATGTTTTAAGGATTGCTTTATCATGATGTGCACATGTGTGTGTGTGTGTGTGTGTGTGTGTGTGTGTGTGTGTGTGTGTGTGTGTGTGTGTGTGTGTGTGTGTCTATGCGTTTTTTCCCTTAACTTTCTGTTTTATTATAACATGAAGATCCACAATGCGAGTTAAGTATTGAAAAATATATACACACACACACACACACACACACACACACACACACACACACACACACACACACACACACACACACACACACACACACATCAAAACTGCATCACACATCATAAGGGAGAAACAAGGAAAACTAAGCCTTTGCCCATATGTTCTCCCTCATTCCCTCCCTCTCTCTCTCCCTCTCTCTCTCCCTTCTGCTCACCCTCCCTCACTCCCTTCGTCCATCCTCCTCGCCCTCCGTCCCTCCCTCAGTTCCCGACAACCACGCAAGTTTTACTATCCAATTTAGGTAATGGCGAAGGACGTGGGATGATGAACTACTCATTCCCGTGATGACGCATTAACTCGTTTAGGATCTGTTTGCTTCGTGTTTCACTTAATGGCTTCTAAGAATTTTTTTTTTCCTCCTGTTTTTTTTTTCCGGTGATGGGAGTGTACGCCGTTTTTTTTTCTTTCTGTGGGTGTGTTGTTGTTGTTGTGTGTGTATGTGTGTGGGTGTGTGTGTTAATTTTTGTGGAGATGGTGTGAGGAATTAGGGAATGAAGAGAGACAGACGGAAGGAAGGAAGGAAGGAAGGAAGGAAAGGATGTGAGACTTCAAGAGGTTTTTTTTTATGTAAGGTGTTATGTTATGTTATGTTATGTTTGTTATTCACTTTCTTACTTCAGTCACTCCTATGAAAAAAAATATTAGTCACCTTGAACAGTTGAATTTCTTGAACAGGCTAAAAAACTACTGATTTCACAGATTATTACATTAGTTTACACTGTAAAAAAAAAAATTATATATATACACACACATATGCGCACTTTTTTTATTTAACATTTTTTTCTCCTATGATCGATTTCCTTTGCATATTAGAACACCTGAGCCTCTCTTCGCTACACCTGGTTGGAAGTCACTCCGTTGCTATTTACAGGCATAAAATTGAGTCAAACGGTCGCTAGCAAGTCACGTGTGAGTCGCTACATACGAGTCCGTCCTGTGTCGTGTGAAATTTATGATCAAAACGTTCCAACGCAAATTATCTGCAACTTCACTTTCTGGACTCTGAAAATATTGGCTCCACCGCAAAACGAGACAAATGAGGCACGAAGAGCGATGCACCAAGGACCTCTCTACCTCAAGGGCCCAAAATTGTTGTAACGGTTAAGGTGACGAAATGTTAAAGTTATCCATTATTTTCATTCATTCTTGGTACCATAAATTTTCTCCCTGATGGACGAAAAGGCGACACGCTTCAGAAAGAATAAGAAAAGAAGGGAAAGAAGATAAGGAGGATATGGAGAAGGGAGAGGAGGAGGAGGACGAGGAGGAGGAGGGACATAGAAAGGGGCAGACAGGCAGGGAGGGAGGAGGAGGAAGACCAAGGAGGAGGAGGAGGACTGCGACAAAGACGATGAAGATGAATGACTAACTTTACAGTACAAGGGGAGGGTTGGGAATAGCGAAGAATATACACAAAAAGAAAAAGAGATAAAGAAAAAAAATCCTTCATCCACATCTATTTGTCATTTAGTTGTCTCCCTTATACATTATCTTATTCATTGTGTTATTCTTTTTCTCCCTCCCTCTCTTTCAGTTCTTTCTTAAATCTGTTCGGACTCTCGTTTGCTTGCCGTCTGCCCGTCCGTCCGTCCGTCCCCTCATTCATCCGTCATTTCATTCATTATTCATCCACTCGACACTCATCAGTTGTGACGTTATTATTCATGGCAGGCACGTCATCCATTTTCTATGGAGACCTTCCAGTCCTTCCATGATAACAACTTCTGGCCAAAGAAAACGGTGCCACGACCCTTTGAAGATAGAAAAGCGAGAGAGAGAGAGAGAGAGAGAGAGAGAGAGAGAGAGAGAGAGAGAGAGAGAGAGAGAGTGTTAAAGAAAATTATGGGGAAGCCTTACTAATTATTTGGAGGACGAATCACAACAAGAAAACCAACACTATATATATACATTTTATTATTAGCATCATTATCATTATTATTTTCCTCATCATTCATCCTCACGTGAATAATGTAAGAAAATACCATGAATCTTCACGGCTACCTTCTTCCCCTCAACGCCAACCATAAAAAAAAAGTGAATAGACTAGAAGACATATATTTCCCCTTCTCGCACATCTGACTCTTTAAACACCTGCCTCACATCACTCCAAGCCTTGCATCTCCTTACCTGAGCACGTAACCTCCTCCTCCTCCTCCTCTTCTTCTTCTCCTCCTCCTCCTCCTCCTCCTCCTCCTCCTCCTCCTCCTCCTCCTCCTCCTTAACACTCTTTAACGTTTAAATCTTCGTTCTTGCTTACTCTGTTGTGTCATGTTGTTGCTCCGTTATCTCAGTACTTTTTTATCGAGAGAGAGAGAGAGAGAGAGAGAGAGAGAGAGAGAGAGAGAGAGAGAGAGAGAGAGAGAGAGAGAGAGAGAGAGAGAGAGAGAGAGAGAGTCACCCTTCTCTCTCTTAACAGTCTCCACCCGTCCCCTCTGCATCCCAAATCTCTCCTCCCCCTCACACCCTCCATCCCTCACTCTGTCGCCTCACGTAATCCCACAAAACTCATCCCTAGAACAGACTGTCAGCGTTTTGAACTTTGCACTTGAGTTTTGGGATGAATTTTCATTAATATTTTCTTACCAATGTAAATATAATGTTTCTGTAATTTTTTTAAAGATAAATTTGTCATTATTATCTATTTTCTTTTTCAGTGGGAAGGTTCTATGGAGTTTTTCAAAGGTATGTAATGTTTTGTATTTTTTCTTGCATAAAAGGATTCCTCAGAAGTGTATAACCGATTATTTGAAATTGATTTATATATTTCTTCCTATTTTTCTGTTTTACCTTTTATTCATTCATTCATTCATTCATTTATCATCATCATCACCCTCATCATCATCACTACCTTTGTCTTCTTCCTCTCATCATCATCATCATTGTTATTCCCATCTTTACGTTCACAATGGTCGGGAAGAAGGGACAGTGAAGGAAGTAGAAGGAGGAGGAGGAGGAGGAGGAGGAGGAGGATGAAAGGGGACGGTACCCTGTCTCCCACTCGGAAATTGAGGTCAACTTTATCGAATGTGGCCGCGAGGTGTTACTTGAGTGAGGTATAGCGAGTGGTCACGAACAGCCTCTTGGCACGAGACTCTTCTCTTCACCTCTTTGGAAATTCTGTTTTGTTTAACTTGGCATAAATAAGTAATTCAGTTTTCCACTCCTCCAGTTTTTCCATCATCGGTTTTTTTCTGTTTGTATGGTGCATTTTTTTGTTGTGGATGTGGTGTTGTAGTTTATAGTTTGAGTTTTTTATTGCTGTGTAACTGTAGCGTGATGAAAGCAATATTTTTAGGGGTAGTATATCAACATTACTGCAGTATTCACCACCACCACCACCACCACCACCACCACCACCACCACCACCACCACTATAACTACCACTACCACCACCACCACTATCAACAGCTGCATGAACAAATATAAATAACCTTGTCTATTAATACATTTTTTTTTTATATATCCATGTTTTTTAGGGAGCCTGAAGAAAATGTTATGTAATTGCTATCTGTAAAACTTTAATGTACTATAACGTTACTATTATTTTGCTTCATATGTATAGTTTCCACAGTAAAAAAAAACACACGTTAATTCATGTGTTAAGTCATTCTTTATAATTATTGGGTTAAAGATTTTATAACTAAACCGAATACGAATTGCAAGATTAACGAGAAATATCGATTATGAATATAAAACTATCAACACAAAGTAACGAATAATAGTTATATATTAAAGAGAGAGAGAGAGAGAGAGAGAGAGAGAGAGAGAGAGAGAGAGAGAGAGAGAGAGAGAGAGAGAGAGAGAGAGAGAGAGAGAGAGAGAGAGAGAGAGAGAGAGAGAGAGAGAGAGAGAGAGAGAGCCACGCCACGGCGGCACTTACCCTACAGTGCCTTAATGGTTGGGGGTCTGATAAGAGGTCTTTTTGTCGTTGTTGGAGGCGCTGGGGGGAGGGGAGGGAGGAGGGAGGAGGAAGGGGAAGAGTGCATGGGGTAGGAGGGAAGGTGATCGATTGTCGGAGCATTCGTTAGAGGGAAGGAGAGAGGCGGAGGAGAGACGTGAAAGAGGGATAGAGGAACAGAGTGCTTTTTATACCCTATCACGTATATATAAACCCTTATAAAGTATATCTATATAACTTTGCTGATGTTGATGATGTTTAGGCAATATAATAATGAGGTAGGAGGGGTTGAAGGTCATTATTATTGACTCCACAGGGAATGGGAGTCAAAAATATAACTACCTTACCTACCAACGACCAGGAAATAATTAGCTGATTGTCAGTCATGATCACCAGGTAGGTCTTGGTGCTCTGTCGTCAGGTACAAGACTGCTAATGGGCCGCACATCGATCTGCAGGTCATTAAGGGTATTTGTTAATGCCTTCCCATAGAGTTTTCAGCCTAATTGAAGGTCTTGCCACGGGTTGGTCTGTAGCCACGTGCGGGTCGAGTAACTAATGAATGGCTGTATTAATTATGTGTTACCTGGAAACGTGAGAGGAAGGTGTGTGGAATTAGTGGTAGGTGATGAATTTGTGTTTAGTACAAGGTAAGAATTAGTGTCTTATTACCACTGAAAATACTGAATATAATCTTTTAAAATTGTATACCATGTAGGGTTTTTATTAAGTATACATTTTCTGAACTCTCATTTTCTTTGTGTATGAAATCTTTCCCTACGTATACACACACACCATTAAGAGTTTCCCTCCAGTCATTTCTCACATACAGATGCATCTCGCCCCACTGTCACTTTCATCCCTCAAAGAAGGTGACTGAATCCATGCACGACCATCGCTCACCTTCCTTCTCCCACTGCAAGATTCCCTCGGGAGATTAATCGAGCCCCACGTCGCCCAAAATCCTAGAATGGCGAGGCCCCTTCCTTCCCTCGGAGCCTCGGTAAACAAGCAAACATGATCTGGGCACCGTTTTCCCTCGTCTCCTCGGCTCTGTTGGTTTAAGGGGGAACCATAAAAATTTCATTAATCAATCCGTCTCTGTGTTGTATCGCCATTTTTCTTCTTCATCTACCTAACCCCGATCCAAAAGGTCCCTGAAAATAACCCACCAAATTCTACGATAGGACTGGTTGATCACGCTCACCCACGCGCCCTCCAAACACGCGTCCCTATCCCCTAAGTCCCAGGGGATATAGAGGTGAAAGCAGGGTCATGTTAGAGGGGTGGATGCGCCCTTTTAACCCGCCACACAGAGATAACTATTATGCTGACAAGTGAACTGAAAATCTGAAGAATGATGGAAAATAAAAAATGGACTTGGGACCTAAAGCGCCTCGTGTGTGTTTACAGACTTTGTTCATTTTTAGGCTCGTATTTCACTTCCGTCTGAGGAGAGTCTTAATGGCTGCCCTTATGAGAGAGAGAGAGAGAGAGAGAGAGAGAGAGAGAGAGAGAGAGAGAGAGAGAGAGAGAGAGAGAGAGAGAGAGAGAGAGAGAGAGAGAGAGAGAGAGAGAGAGAGTGAGAGAGAACTTATATGAAGAGAGACAAGCATGATAAAGACATTAATAATCACTTACTTATGCCATGTATATATGTATGTATATATGATGTTAATGAGGCAGTAAAATTCATTATTCATTTGACTGCTAATAGTGAAGGAAAGGTTTGTAATCTCGAGAGCATGTATACAATAGAATATATTTTATTTTTTCTCTCTTATACACAACACAACAAAATTTCATACACTTTCAAACAAGCTCCAACAGCCAACGCATACAGTTTATCTGCCATGCATACATACATACCCCAAACGAAGCCAAATTCCTGATTCAAATTATGTTCATCCCCACCCATTAAAAAGCCTGGAATCGTCTATTGTTTCTACCATTTTACTGCTAAAGGCAATTTCTAAGTATAAATCAACTAGTATTAAAACTCCCCTTTAACCCTTCTCTCTATATGACGAATGATAGGAGCAAGTACAAAGGGATTACAATGGGCAAGATAATCCAAGGAAGGGGACGAGATGCTGAGTGGCGCCGGGAGGAAGCGAAGAGCAGAAAAATCCTTTGGCTGTGAATGAAAATCTGTCCAGGGAAACGAGATCATTAGGGGATTACATTCAACATTCCCGCGTGGACAAAGGAGGACCTTTGACAAAAATGATTCGTAAATGTTCCTCTCTTCCCTTCCACGCGATTGTTCTGCGGCCTCATACAGTATGCATGGCTAGACGTAATGATCCTTCCTCCTCCTCCTCCTCCTCCTCCTCCTCCTCCTCCTCCTCCTCCTCCGCTTCCTCATCCTGCTTCTGCTCTGCTTCTTCGCACGTTTCTCTTCCCTTTCCTTCTCATACTCCACACAACCTTAATTCTCTCCCTCCCGTATTTCACCCTATCCTTACCTCCTCCTTTTCCTGCTCGTCCTCGTCCTCGTCCTCCTCCTCCTTGTCCTCGTAGGCTGGGTAGAGGAGAGTAGGGCTGGGGAGGCATCAGTATGGCATCTCGTTGGTGTGGTAACTTGGAATTCACTTAACGTCACTTTCTCAAGCAAGTATAAACTATTTAACTTATCATTGTTTCTCGTTTAAAACTGTCATTGCTAGGAAGGAGAAATATGGAGGAGTTATCATCTGTACTTCTGTTAAAAGGATGAAAAAAAGAGTTAGAGTAAATTGTGGCAAGAATTTTGATAGATATACTTTGTTATGTGAGAGTATAATAATAATGATGTTACATAATATAGCGTGTTTGATCATCAGGAAATTGTTTAGCGTGTCATACGAGGAAATATCTACTATTCCACCACCACCACCACCACCACCACCACCACCACCACCACCACCACCACCACCACCACCACCACCACTACCACCTCCGCCGCCAGCGTCACCACCACCGCCACCGCTTAAACAAATGAAATAAACATGAGGCCGCTGGACGGGTCTGAGCCACGGTCACAGCCTGTTGTGTTTATTGCATGTTGCGTCCACTGCCGTTGATGCTACTTGGCCAAACCCTTTACAAGCCTTTTAATTGTACACCTACACACTCTTTATCACTATTTTCCATGCTATTCCTAAAGTTCAACGTATATTTTCTATCACTGTAACGTTTTGTGGTAAAATATTGGGAATCAAATTAACACACATGCTGGAAATAAGGTGTGTATATCTATGTTTATACACACACATACATACACATACACATACACATAAGTACGGAGGTAGTGGTTGTGTATGATGGTCTCAGGACCTTGAAGCTTCTCGCCGCCACACGAGGCCTGTTTGGCAGACCACAACACAAGGCGTGGCTTTTCTCTCACATGTTTGTCCTCTGTGTTTACCGCGTGGCAGGTGTTTGTCAGGAAGGACAGACTGTTGGCCTCAGCTGAGTATAGAGTATAAGTCCATTACTACCTCCACTTTGATTGTACACTAAGATAAAGTATTACAAGTATCACTATATGTCTACAATATTCCTTATAATGTCATGGTTTCAACGTATTTCGTTTACATTCTATTTTTTTACTCTTGTCAAATTTGTTATTATTATTTTCAACACGTAATTCAATCGGAAAGTTTTGCACGCTTGGGTCCGGCTAAGGGCGGGAGCCGCCGCTCGTGAGAACCGACCATCATATCCAGTGATTTATGAGAGACAGATGTCACTCCTGGCTGCATTGACTTCCGCAATTTGGACTTGAGACCTGTGAAAGCAGCTGACGTGGACTCAAACCCTCGATATGCTTGAACGTGTGTAGAGAAGGAGGGTTTACAAAGCCATATATACCTGGAAGGAGTCATGAAGCTAAAAATATTAATGGAATACGTTGATAAAGAAAGAAAAAACATAAATGGGTTAAAATTCCCAGGTTTCCATACGATATTTTATGTTTCCTAACTAATCTTTTGCAAATAATTAGGGTTTATAATTAACTATATTGAAAAAAAAAGTAGCTAGGAGTACACAGGGGCATAGAAATATCAGGTAGTAGAAAGTCTTTGAATTCAATAAATACCAACTCTCTTAAATGGACTTCCTATATTCTACAAGTCTTTTAAATCTTCCTTTCCAAAAAGTAGGAAGGCCATGGATGAAAATAATCCTATAGCTATGAGTTTTCACCTGTAGATGGGAGGACCGAGGGAGGAAGGAGGAGATAGGAGGCAGGGATGATGATGATGAGGAGGAGGAGGGGAGGATAGGGGGGAGGAGTCCGTCGTGGTCAGTCACCGCTGCCTCGTTATTGGCAACGACTCACCGACACAGATCCAGCTGCTCCGTGTCCCCTGCCAGCGTCTGTAGCACCGCCAGGCATTCCCTTCCTTATTCCTCGTCGCCTCCAGGATAGTGTTGCCTTGAGACACACACACACACACACACACACACACACACACACACACACACACACACACACACACACACACACACACACACACACACACACACACACACACACACACTTACATACATACATACATACAGTCATGATGCAATGTGGGTCTATTTGTATTCTTTAACTACTCTACACTTTTTTGTATATAGAGGAATGATGTAATTGGTGGTAATTTATGCATGTGAAGGATTTAATTGAGCTGCTAACCTTGATTTGTTAGTTATTTTAATAGTATGGTAATATAACTTTAGAGTCTCTCCAAGTCTCTCTTCCATCTCTCCATCAGAAGGACCATTTTATCTCCACTAATTCCTAAATATACCTGTCTCTCCTCCCTCTTACTTCTTCCAATCCCTTTTTTCCTTCAGTCCATACTTACTCGGCTTCCTCCTTCTCTCTCCTTCCTTCCATGGTTATTCCTCCCTCTCTTCATCCCTCTCTTCGTCCCTCCTCTGCCGCCTGGGTCCGTCTGTCCGCCCGTCGTCCGCGTGCCTCCGTTGACTTTTATGACACCCTTGACAGATACATCTTCATCTGAGAGACAGGTTTCGGCCATCGGGGTAGTCCTCTTTTTCTGACGCTCTGTGTGGCGGTATTGGAACTCTCTTGTATAATGTATCAGGTGGTGGCTAGTTCTTCCTCCTCCCGTCCTCCTCCTCCTCCTCTACCGACTACTACTCCTCCTCCTCTTTCGTCCTCGTCTCCTACCTCGTTCTCGCTCCTCATCTCATTCGCGTCCTCGTTCTCATTTTCGTTCTGTTCTCTTCGTGTTGTTGTTTATATTTATTCTATTTTTTAAAGCCGTTATAGAACCAGTTTCACTTCGGTTTCACTTTCCTCTTGCTCTCTCTCTCATGCATTGTACATTTGATAGTTCCTTATACAGATTATTGTTTATTGTGTCTCTGTGTGTGTGTGTGTGTGTGTGTGTGTGTGTGTGTGTGTGTGTGTGGTGTGTGTGTGTGTGGGTGTGTGTGTGTACGAATCAGACCACGACCATACTTAATGTTAACTATTTATCAAAGTCTCCCATTTCTTGCTCACCTGACGATAATTTGGGGATTAAATGTGTAGGTAAAGTTGACCTCATCGGGATCTGAATACATAAAGAAGCCAGTGAATGGTGTTAAGCTTTTTAGAAAACAGATCAAGTACACACGACAGCAGTGGAATCGGAGGCGCGTGACTCCTTACATTGAGATAAATAGAATTACACGTAAAGCTTTGAACCCGACTCGTGGCAGAGGAGTCATTAGCGACCTCCGATTAGTATACATTTATATTCAAAATGCATCATGTCATACATACATAATACCTGAATAAAAGAAAAAGCATGAATCACGGCTGACGTATGTACATAATTATATAAAGTCGTTGGAGGTTGTGTTGTATAAGTCAAAACTATTATATAACAACACGGCTTCGAGTAGTGGTGGAAGGGGGAAGTAACTACACTATTTTTTCCCATGTTTTGCCCTGAGTACCTTGAGCAGCGGTTGAAGATTGTTTATTGATTCCCGTCAGAAGGTGATGTAGGGCGCCTCCGCTGCCTCACGCCGGGGAAACAAGCACCTGGCCAGCCCGTCTCAACAAGGGCGATTTGCATGCAGGTGAAGCTTAATTACTACCCTCTATTAACGAACTGATTGCTCATTAGATCCTTACGTTAATTAGTACGTAGATGGACGATGGAGATGATGAATGGCCACTGAGTTAAATAAATTGATAGGTTGGTAAAGTGACATTAGAAAGACGATTTGAGGGACTTCTGGATAAGCATAAAGAGAGTTTAGTTCCTTGCAAGATACTGTAAGTTAATGAGGGAATATAAGTGTCTCTTTCAATATTCAGCAAATTATTTCACTTAACGAATCTTCTTTAATATGATTCATTATGTTAATAGGAGTTATTTACAATTACGTTGCCCTTTTCTATATAATAACTAGTAGTAATAACTGGTAACTATTAGTGGTTTTAAGTGTACTTTTATGCTGCTTGGAGACTTTTTGTGTGATGAAATTTTTTTTATCATATTTATCTATTGATAAATTTATATATTCTCAACCTACATATCTATCTGTCTATCTATATACTCGTGTGTGTGTGTGTGTGTGTATGTGTGTGTGTGTGTGTGTGTGTGTGTGTGTGTGTGTGTGTGTGTGTGTGTGTGTGTGTCTGTCTGTATATATGTGTGTATGTGTATGTATGTGTGTATGTGTATGTATGTGTGTATGTACTGTACTTATATAAAATGATTGATATATGTAAATCAGATTATGTGTTCCCATTGTGCATACGTCCCTGTACAGCAAGCTTAAGCCTCTTCAGGGAGAATAAAGCTCACGCCTCATCTGCTCAAGAGGGTCGTGAATCAAGGGGAAATACGATGAAAATGACTCTTGCCGGGTAACGCAGGAAGGTCGTCTCTAGGGACGCGTTCCCTCATAAGAGTGTTGGCCGCTGGACTTGCGTGCATTTCGTGTGGCTGTTGACTCCGCCCCATCCTGACCCTCTCCCCGCCCCCCTTCGCCCCCTCTGCCCCCAGCCCTGGTCCTCTATACGCCCTCAACTGTACCCTTCCTTTCTTTTTTTCTGTTCTGTTTATTGTAATGCTTTGTGTTTATTTTGGTTCCGTCTCCTCCTTCCCTACCCTGTTTATCTGTCCCATTGTGTTATTTTTTTTCTAGCTCTCTTCTTTTCCTGCTTTCTTGTGTTGCATTTTTTTTTCTATTGTATGTTTCGCCTTGAGATTACAGTGTTTGGGGTGAATTGATAATGGTTTGAAAATTTAGTATAATCAATTTACTGGTATATTTTTTCCCTCGTATTTTGTTTCTCAGTGTTTTAAGATGACATTTTCTACTTCTTTAGCATCGTTCTTGGAGTCATTAAGGAAAACGTTAGAAAATTATACACAAATATACATATACACGAATGTAACGGTTGTTCTCTGCATCTACACTGCTCCTTCTCTTTGTTTTATCTTCTTCATCTGTATCTCTGCCTTCATTTCTTTTTTAACGAGCTGCTGTGAGTCGTAATGAGGCAGGAGTGAGGCAGCGCGTCAGGCTCGTTCCTCGTCCTCGGCACAGTCATCCTCCAAGCACTTAAAAAACAACAATCACACTAATTTTTGCCTCCATTTCCCTCGCGAAGCTGAAACTCAAAGCAGGGCGTGGACGTGCGTCAAGGGGGGAGGGGAGGAGGAGTATGGGGAGTGATGGGGAGTAGAGGGGGAATTGGAGGAAGTATTATGTGGGTGGTGTATGAGGAAGGGGCGTTGTGGAGGGGGTGAGGGTCCTACGGAGGGAGGGGGAAAGCGCGAGGCGGGGACTTGGGTCTGAAGGGTGAGGGGGAAGGGTTGGGGAACAGGCAAGGGTGGGGTCGGGCTGGGGTTCTTGGGCCGGGTGCTTCCTGTGGGCCGCCGGTCTCGTCACGGAGGGGGGCGTGGTGCTATTTGTACCTGTCCGGGCCGCTGCAGTGCGCTGGAGCAAAGCCGAGGCCAGCTGCCCCTCTTACTGCTACTATACTACTACTACTACTCTGCTGCTGCTGCTGCTGCTGCTGAAGTTGTTGTTATTGTTGTTCTAGTTGCGTACAAGTCATGCTCTTCTTATAGCTTTTTGGTTTTCTGTACAGTTTATTCTCTTTGTTTTATCTTTTTCATCTGTATCTTGCTGATTTTACAATCTGTGTCTAATTTTCTTGACTATTTGCTGCTCATACTGTGATTATTGTTCTTGTAATCCCTCTATATATATTGCTTTTTTGCTGCAATTGTCCTTGCTCACAGTTCTGTTCGCCCGTTGCCATGGAGGTCCTTGGAGATAAGGTGATTCTTGGGCAGAGGTGGCAATTATGTCGAGGTGAGGTGGTCAGGGATGTAAAGGGGAAGGGAAGGAGAAGGGAAACGGGAGAAGGACCTGAGCTTGTTAGCAGAGGCTGATGGGTTAGCTGTGTGCTGGGATGAGGAAGACAGTGAAGCTAATGAAGACGCTGAACAAGATAGAGGATAACATCACAAGCCTGCAACGTTAATATATATATATATATATATATATATATATATATATATATATATATGAAATTTTCTCCGAGCAATGTGTTATGCAACTCTTAAGAAAAAAAATAAAGTAATTCGGTAAAGGTGCAGGTGGGAGGCCGCAACTACTGGGTTCACGGACGTGCTGGCCTAAGGGAGGAGGGAGGGAAGAGAGGGGATGTTGGAGGTAGGAAGAAAGGGAAAGGGGTGGAGGCACTGTAGGTAGAAAAAGAAAGGGAGATGTAGGGGTAATGTAGGTGAAGGGCCTTGGGATCAAACTGAAGGTAACGTGGAGATGAAAGATTTGAGAAAGAGGAGAATGAGTTAGCAATAGTGAAGCTGTAGGAAGGCAGCCATTAAGTCAAGTAAGTGAACATGGTGGAGGGAAGTGGAAGGTGTTTAGGAGGTGTGGAGAGGCTATACAACTGCGCTAACTCAAATAAACAAAGATGCAAGAAAGTATGTAACAAAAAAATGTGGAAGGAGGTGATGGGAAGTGTGAATGGAGTGGCGCAGCTTGTGTGGCTGAGCGTAACTAAGCACTAATATTATGGTTACAGCACTGCGGTGACCACCTGTAAGACGCTTAGTGCAAGACTGATGCAACTCCATGAAAAAATAAATGTATATAAAAATGAGTATTATGCAGTCATTCAGATATTGATAATGGAAGGTCATTTATATCAGTGTGACACGATATAATGTGCTGTTCCTACTGACTCCTACACGTAAATATTGTTCCCAGGGAATCACTCATACCCTAGCACGCTACGCAGATTTATCCAGTAGAAGGAACAAATATATCATGTTGATCGACTCACTTTCGCTCAAGGCTGTTCCTCCTAGTCGACCTTTGTACATTTGTGGACCATGTGGCTATTGTGGCTTAGCTCCTTGTTGCCCCGTCGTCTTTCCCAGTCCTCATGGGGTGTTATTTATGACCACAAATATATAGTTGCGAAATTTCCTTCACCTGCACTCGCCTTCCCCTCAGTCCCCAGCCTTTCTTTCTCTCTCTCTCTCAGGGCCCCTCCTTCCTTCCTTTCCTCCGTCCCTTCCTCTTCCTCACCTCTTCCTCCTTCTCTTTCCTCCCTCGTAATTCTTTCTGGTAAATTCTTCGTCAATTAGTTTTTTATATGCGTTTATTCCTTGTCTGATACGGATTACATGGTTGAAAATTTGTGTCAGCCTTTCCTTACGTAATATTAGTTCAGTTTTAGTTCTTAATGTTTTGATCGAATTCTTGTCTGATTTGATTCATTTCACTATCTTTTCAAAAACTTATTCTCCCTATAACATACTTAAACAAATCGTAATATTTCCTACATCATTCACCAACAGTTACCTCACCGTTACACCTCCATATCTAAATACATAAACACCTCACATATCACACTATTACATCCTTCGTCTCCCTTGCTAACACATCGACTAACCTGGTCCCACACATCCCTCGCCTTCCCCGCCGCTGCCCGCCGCGCCACATCCACGACCGCTAATGCCGGTGATCACGGAGCGGGCCGTCTTGAAGGCATTATCAGGATTTGAAGGGATTTGTCACAAGCAGTTTAAAGCCCAGCGGTGCGGTCCTGACGCTGTAGAGTATTGCCCCTAATCCCTCACCCTTCGTTGTATGTAATTTCTCGTAGACGGTTGTGTTTTGGTTGCGAAGTGATAGTTTGTGTTATTATATTCATGGTTGTTGTGGTCAAGATCGATTGTGAGGTGTTGCCACGCCAAGCTAGAGGCTATTTCTCTTCCTTCCTGTTTTCTGATGTTCTTGAATCATGTATACCAGCAAGAGTTAAGAGTTATTTTTTTCGTTTTAATTCTTAGCTATTAAAATTGTTAGTAATATAATGCTATGAAAATGTTGTTACCTTTGTAGAGATGAAAGTACCAAGACGAAGCTAAGTTTCAGAAATATTGAAGCTTATGCAAATACATCAGGAAACTCGTCCACACATTCCTTATGGGTACATGTAGTTTATCAGTGTTAGCCTCAAGGGGAACACTATTGCAAACTAATCCAAATGTTTTGCAATAAACCATATTCAAGCACATGAAATACGGTAATTTATGATCACACAAGACCTTACAGTGAGTACAAGTATGTATTTTGCAGTGAAAGTGCTTCGTATACCGTTAAATAACCACTGCATTTAGTACTCATTAAATAACATGTAAAAATAAGGCAATGGTAGCATGTCACGAAGTAACTCAACTGTAATATGTAAATGACATGACAATATATTAAATAAAACCATAGTAGAGAATTAAGGAATATATATTCGAATAACTGAATGACGAAAGACGTAGTAAACTGTCCTCGTCTTTAAGTTAGTGGAACAGCTCAGTAAAGTTAGTAGTACATCCCTTAGACTTGAGGCAAAGATATCAGTGTTAAAACTAAATACAACTCCATTTTTCGAGCCTTTAGAGATATTTTAGGAGGAAGGGAACCACAGGAGGGTAGAGCAGGACTTCCATACGTGCTCGAGGGCAGGTCTGTAGGAATGTAGGAATGTACACGTGGCTGGGAGTTGCAGCGGCTGCGGGGCGGCGAGGAGAGGCCAGGCTGGGGTCGCGGGAGGGGCGTGGCTGCATTAGTCCCCGTCAGAGGTCGCTCCGGCCAGACAGCCTCGGAGGTAACCAGCCGCCGCGCCGTCCTCCGGGATAGCGTCTCCTAGCGGCCCACTTACACTGCCTTGCCTTCTCCTCCGAGGTGGTGGTGGTGGTGGTGGTGGTGATGGTGGTGGTGGTGGTGGGGGTGCACACTTAGGAAGGATGTTTATGAAGAATATTAAGTTTTAGTTAGGTGTGTGTGTGTGTGTGTGTGTGTGTGTGTGTGTGTGTGTGTGTGTGTGTGTGTGTGTGTGTGTGTGTGTGTGTGCGCCAAAAGTAATAATTAGAAGGGATCATTGCTCCCCTTACCCCCCCTCCCCCCCCCACACCCTCACCCTTATCCCTACACACGGACAGTTGTGGGTTATTCATTAATTGGGTTTCCCTCAGGTGCTTGCCAGGTGTGTGTTGCCTCCCCGGCAGGTGTGTTGTCCACAGGTGCGAAGTTAAAAGTGGAGTTGTGCATCATGACAGCATACTAATAGTGGTATATAGAGGCAACTTCTCTTCTTTTTTTCTTTCTTCTACATATATATTTTTCCTGTCTAGTTATCATATACGTTGTGAATCATGGTGATCTAAACGTGTCTTTCTGTATATGATATGTGGTCGTTTCCTTTCGTGTGTGTGTGTGTGTGTGTGTGTGTGGTGTGTGTGTGTGTGTGTGTGTGTGTGTGTGTGTGTGTGTGTGTTTAGGTTAGTAGGGGGGTGTGTACGTGTATGATTAATATAATAAAACCCTTTTAAGACCATCAAGAAAAAATAACAGAAGCAACATTAACAATAATAGTGCAAGAGTGTCACAAAAACCAGCAACAACAAAACATATAATGATAAAAAACAGTAATAATAATGATAACAATAATAATAATAACAATAACAACACCTCTTATAAATAACATTACTACTACCATACCATCCCTAAACAAAACATTAAACACCATTACACAACACAGTCTTTATAATTTCCTATCACCACCACTACAGTCAACACATTTAACCACCTTTTCACTTACCATCAACACCCACCCTTTAGTTTCCTTGAGTCTGGCGTGTCTTTACCAGGTGTGAGTGTAGTACAGACGTGAGCCTCGCCACGCCACACTCAAGGACACTCACTACCGTAAATACACATTATACACGCAGTTTACGAGGCCAGTATTATGCACACATGAGCCTTCACTCCCTTTGTTATCCCCACACTCACTTTCGTCTGGCGGGGCATGTCGGGCATACTGAGTGGCTCCCTTCCTTCTCTCTCTCTCTTTTCTCTCTCTCTCTCTCTCTCTCTCTCTCTCTCTCTCTCTCTCTCTCTCTTTATCTTACATTCTCCCTAACCCCCTTTATCGCTATCGGCTCTTCCTCTATAGTCCTCTTCCGCTTCACCCTCCTCTCCCACCTCTCTCTCTCTCTCTCTCTCTCTCTCTCTCTCTCTCTCTCTCTCTCTCTCTCTCTCTCTCTCTCTCTCTCTCTCTCTCTCTCTCTCTCTCTCCTTATCCTTCCTCCATCCTTCACTTCCTCCCTCACTCCTTGTCCCTGTTTCAAACCCTTTCTCCTCAATTTTTTTTCAGTTTCCTCATTTTCTTTGAAGGTCGGAAACAGAGAGAAGGAGAGAGAGAATACGTGTGAGAAGTGATATGAAACTTAAGATTCGCAAACTCTATAAAGAAAAAGCGAATAGCAGAGAAAAGAAAATGTCACCACTTAGTATGTCCACGCGTCTCCCCCTCTCAGCTGTTTGGACTCGCCTTTGGTCAGCTGGGCCGGCCAGGTGATGATGCAAGGGAGGTGATTTATGGCTTCCTGCTGCGCTGAAGGGCGGCATCTCCATGACCTGGCGCTGGAAGTATTGTCTAGCGAGAGAGGTGGCGAGGTCGGCCTTGGGTGTGGGTGATAGTGAGGCTGCCGTGGAGTGGACGAAAGGGAGAAGAGGGAAAGAGTTTAGCTGGGTAGAAGAGGTCGATGGTTCAGTCTTATAGGAGGTGGAAGGACAGTATAAGGTGGTAAATGTGTTGACCTTCACATATCAGCATTCATATGAGTGGTGTGTTTCATTGGGTGTTGTACAGAGGATATGATAGTTATCAGTAACCCACGTATACTCCTACACACTCCTTGCTACCCCGTAAGGAACACATATATTTTTAACTTCCACGTATATTCTTGTAATGACTCTTACAGCTCAAAGCAGTTCATAATTAAGTCCTACGATACGTTTAACCATCTTACAGACTCTCGTGGATTTGTAAGATTAATTTAAACCTATGGTGGATTTCCGTCTTTATTTCTACTCGGGGAATTTTTTTTGTTTTATTTGGTAATTGATTTTAAATTATGTTGTACTTAGGAAAAATGTAATACTTTCAGCTAAGTTTCAGGTAATTTCACTTGAAACTTTTATTTCTAAAGATAAATTGATTTGGTTAAAAAAAAGAAAGACTTAAATCAATGTAGTGGATTTAAGACTTCACCAATGTTGATGAAAAAGATATCAGATATTCCTTATAAAATTAGCAATTAATAGACAAAGCATCTTGTTCAATTAGGATTTTATTTCAGATGCTAATATTTTTTGTTTAATGGTATAATTTTTTTTTGTAAATAACTTTTTTTTCATGATATAGATACCCATCATATATAACAAAGAGTTGTGCTGAGAGAGAGAGAGAGAGAGAGAGAGAGAGAGAGAGAGAGAGAGAGAGAGAGAGAGAGAGAGAGAGAGAGAGAGAGAGAGAGAGAGAGAGAGAGAGAGAGAGAGAGAGAGAGAGAGAGAGAGAGAGAGAGAGAGACGGTGTGAGTGTGAGTGTGTGTGTGTGTGTGTGTGTGTATGTGTCGGGGATAAGGCACCTGGTAGAAAAAATGGCTATAGGAAGAGGATGATGATTTGAGGATTAAGGTGAAGGACGGGTCACTGGAGGTCAGCCAATGACAGATCCCATGAAAAAGGAGGTGACATATGTTGCCTGATTCGGAATTTTGTTTAGGAAGAGCCTGGTACAGATGGCCCGCGACTGTACATACACTACACCCACACACGCCCACACACACATATGCACACGTTCCTTGCATGACATAACATGCAGAAAATAGACTTTTATTATTAATACTATCATTATTATTATTATTATTATTATTTTTTATTTTTTTATTATCATTTAATAACCTGCGACACCAGCAACAGTGGTGATACGTCTTGTCACAAGCAAACAATTCTACCTGTGGAGTTGTTATACTAGATGAGGAAGAGTGTTATTAAAGTAATTTTTGCCATTACACCGTTTCTTTTATCCTGTTACTAACTGGCAGATTATCCAGGATACAACAATGAGATTGAATCAAAATAATGAATGCAAATATAGGAAACGTTGGCATACTTTCATTCCTATTATTCTTACAACACTCTCATTAACACACTTTTCGTTCAGTTCATTAAGAGTTAAGACATACACAAGTATATTCATGACCTAACTTATATACTTACACAAGGAAGCCATTGTCATTGCCTCTTCAGTACACTTCCATCACTTCATCATCATCAAGGTAGATCCGGTCCAGCCCAATGTTGAGTAGGTTGGTAACTATGACCAGCTGCATCCACTCCTCTTAGACACTGTACAGCTGAAACACGCCTGCAGATAGACACACAGAGGCAGCAACACTCCCCACCTTCCCCCATAACAGCGGCCCTCATCAAACACCCCATCCACGTCCTTCTCCCCCTCGTAAAATGGTTTAACAGAATCATCTCTAACTCGCTGGGAATCGCCTCCCCTTCACTTCATTCAATCTTGTCTTCCTCATACTGTAGTAGTAGGTTTGATGTGATATAATAGTACTCCCTTCCTCCCTCATTGCTAGTTCTTCGTTTTCTTTATATTTTTACTGTCATTGTTTACTATAGTGAGTTCCATCTTAGAAAATAAATTGCCCGTTAAGCAATAATATTTTCAACCTCAATTCCAGTGGAAAATTATTGGCCCCAAAACCGTTATTCTGTATTATTATAGGAATCATAAAACTGTGTCCAGATTCATGTTCAGCATATCCGAAAACCCGTGTGTACCTATTTTCATGAAATTCTGAGGTGTCAAAATATTCACTAAACTTTCAAGGGTACCACCTTAGGATTTTTCTGCAGAAATTATGTTTTATTTAATAACTCGACAACTATGAGGTTTACGTAAAAAAAGTAATGTATACTAAAATAAGAACTGTAAACGCCTGTTATTTTGAGCTTTAGTAAAATGTAATAAATGGAATACACGGATTAGGACAATTTGGGAAAAGGTTACCGAACGATATTTTTTTTCTGAGATGAAACGCGCCATAGTACCGCCTCTCATAACCTAATTCCTGGTGTTTTAACTGCATTACCTTAATCATATTCAACGGAAGCTTAATCTAGCAGTCAAGTAAGCATCTTGACCTCTCATTATCCACCTTCCTTTCCTCACCACAACCTCCTCACAACCACCACCACCACATCTTGGCCTTACATACGCATCCGCCTCCACATTCTCCACCACTTTCACCCTTCCATCATCATTATAATCCTCATCATAATCATAATTTTCATCACCATCACTGTCCCTTCCCTCTCACCGTCACCTCTCTCACTACTGTCAGTCGTCCTCTTCCTCCTCCTCCTCCTCCTCCCTTTCCACTACCACCACCACCACCACCACCGGACTATAACTCTCCCAGGCTATTCATTCAACAACGATAGTGCCACTCTGCCCTCTCCTAGTCGCCCGGCGTAGTGACATCCCCTGCGATTATATCTAGGGGGAGTTCCTGCTGCCTGGGAGGGAAGGGAGGAGAGGAGAGGAGAGACACAAGGGAGTGATGTGAGGATTGAAAGTAATGGGGCTTTAAACAAGGGAAAGTAAAGGCTTCGTCACATCACAGGCAATGAATGTGTGTTTTTTCTGTTTTTTCAAAGTTAATGTGTTTTTTTATGTTTTTTTTCTTCTTCAAGTGATGCTTAGATTAATAGTCACACGTGGTTATTTCTCTCAGGTGTAAGAATGCACACTACCGTATCCTGTAAGTGAATGTAATACCTTTTCAGTTTTTGTCATGTTTTTTTAAAGTATGTTTTTCTTCTCTATCATCGCCATCTTTCACTTCACACAATATATTTTACCTTCCCTTGTGTCTCGCCCGCCCTCCTCACCTGCCCTCACCTTAATGACGCAAGGTATGTAGAGGGCTGTACTTTAAAGGTGATTAGACTTGGTGCGCCGTGGGTTTTAGAGAAGTTTCTGGTGCTTTGTATATTATCTAAACCATCAATTTGGATTTTTAAGTGTATTCATGTAAACCAAATATAGTTACGAGTCAGTGATGTCTTCTTTGGGACTAAAAAGATAGATGTTTATACTATTAGACACACACACACACACACACACACACACACACACACACACACACACACACACACACACACACACACACACACCCACACACACACACACACACACACAACGGAAGGTAGTATAGCAACACATTATTAGGCACAAACAACGTGGTACTTAAGATAATGAAAGGTTTCTCCTCTCATTCATCGCCTCGTCCATCACAATTTTTTTTTCCTGTGGTGTAGAAATTTCCCTGTGAATGTTATTGACACTTCATGAGAGAGAATGTCGAGGGACGTTTGGTGCTGAAGGAGAGATTTTCATGTCCATACCCAGTAAGTCTTAGTAAAAATGACAGACTGACAGGGTGATGGTGATGGTGGTGATGGTGATGTCCCTTTCCTTAACGGCTCACTTAGACACCTCTCTTCATCCTCATCCTCACTGTTATTCCAATCATTCTATACGTTGTTTTATACTTACTTAAACCTATTGGCTGTCACGCAGAAAAAAAAACCACTATTGTACCTATTTTTACCTTTAAACAAGAACACCAAAGCACCTCGTTTATCTTCTACATCATTTTTATCATTTATTTTTTTTACAGTGTGTCGTATCATTTATGGGGAGTCGTGCCGTTTCCATGGACAGCTTGTAGTGTTTACCGATACGTCGTAACTCACCGGGCAGTTATTATTGAAGGTGGACTTGAGTTATGCCCCACGTGATCCGGCCACTCCTCTAATCATCATAAATAACTTACTAAAGAGAGCTTGTAATCATCCCCTTCTGTATTCGCCGCCAGGTGAGGGACGCTTCTGGGGCCATTAAAGAAAGTGTTTAGTGTTCCTCCCGAAACTTGAGTGTGTTTGTTTCAAGGTGTAAAAGGCTGGCAGGTGTTGGAGCTGAATGTGAGTGCTGAGGAGGGAGATGGAAGGAAGGGGGAGAGGGTGTAAGGCCGTGGGGGTCGGGGTGCCAGAACGGGGCAAAGTGGGGCGCGGCTGGGCGGGTTGGGGTCAGGTATCTCATTATATTTGTGTGCCTCGTTTTGTTTTGTGTTTATTTTTTTGTTATCAGTTACTGTTTCCTGCTTTCTACTCGTACTGTCCCTATTGTGTTGCTTTATTTTTGCGTAATGTTGTTTCCACGTATTTTTTGTTGTAAGTTTTTTCCTTCCTTTACTCTCTCTTGCCATACATATATCAAAGTAGTACATCACGTCAGAAGCTCGCATTGTTTTATCAGCAGCATTCACCTTAACCTGTTTAAATGTATAATAAAAGGACATTACTATGGAGGAATTTTTCCAGCGAAAGGAGGCTAAAGGATATGAAGCAAATTAGAATGAAAATCTAAAAAAAACCCAGCTTTTTCGTATAGTAAGAGCAAAAATGTTCCAAAAATGGCATCAGTTTGGTACCTGAGGCAGTTTGATTGAAGGAGTTACAATTGTAGTAAGGTAGTTGGCAGACTGTTCCTGGCGTGAAGGAAGGACTGAAAATACTGGATAGGTCATGGTAAAATATACCTTCTGTGAGCTGCCTCGTTATCATTGAGAGGATGAGAAAGTAGACTTCAACTGGAGGTTTCTAGATGTAGGATAGAGAACAAGAGTAGCATGTATGTTTCTATGATTAGATGTCTTGCAACCATACTAGTAGAGATGTCTCAGAAATACATGTTCTTGGTATAGTTTCAAGTAAAGTACAATAATAATAACGATCACCTTCTCCCATTAGTATTCCAATAACAACCATGTTTTCTTTAGCCCTGCAATACATCATATCCTGAGTTATCACAAAAGATCGTATCTCCACCATTATACTCTTGGGACAAATCAACTCACGAAACCTCAAAGTTATGAACGAACCAAGACCTTTTTAAATACGTCAGCCCCAATGTAATTTAATTGGATACAGTCAGGGGGAAGACGGGGAGCAGGGAGGCGGCTACTACTTCGACAACCTCCTTTGAACAATTAAAAACCCTTTGCATCTCACGTAGGTGTTATAAAGAAGCCGCAGTGATGGTTCAAGATACTAAGACTTAGATGAGCTCAATTAAATAGCCATTATCTCATTACAGTATCCAGGACGGAGCTGGGAGCCTCACAAGCTGCATGGGGTGTTATTACTGTACACACGTAGGAAGAACATGAAAAATTACACTAATAAAAAGGAAATATCGTGTGAAGGGAAGTTTATTGGTAATTATATGATAGATTTCAACATTTGATGCTAATGAGACGTTATCGCATACACGCCAAGGTAAGATTAGATAATGAAGCTACGTAAATGAGAGTACATATATCAGGTGTGTTCGACAGGTGTGTTAAGCAGGTGTGCGGGCTTGAGGAGAGGCTCACGTGACGGGTCTGAGTGATGGCGACAGAGGGTCTCATAATGTAAACACACCGCCTCGATATGGCCAGCTGGATTGCGTGTTTGGGTGCTGAGGAAAAGGTGCAAAATGGGTGTGTTGTGGCAGGTGTGATGGACGCCGAGGTGTTGACGTCAGCCTTGAATATTGACACTGTTTACTCCTTTGATAAATACTTCCTCCTTCACTGGTGCTGCTGCTGCTGCTGCTGCTGAAGGTGGATTTAGCCAACTCTGACAAACTCGAGGCCACTTCAGATGGTTGCATTTATTACGATCTTCTTCGGTGGTGGTAGGAGGTGATGGTTGTAGTTCCTGTGTTCGTTTTATAATGTGTGTATTCATTCATCATTAAGAGGCTTGGAAATCATTAGTGTGTGTATGTGTGTATAATCAGCTAATTGGTCTGGTTATGAATCATGTTGGACTGTAGTTGTATATTTTTATCTTCTATATCATTTTCAGTAATGTAATTTTATTTTATGGTTAGAATGTAATTTGTTTTTTCCGGTAAATTCTCTCATGTTTCCCAGGTATAGACAGTCTTTTTTTTTCTCTCTCTCTCTCTCTCTTTCTTTCTTTCTTTCCGTTCTTCCGCTCCGTTCAGGCTGCGGCCACACCCACCCCCGTGATGTAACTATACGTTTGATGGCTAGTAATGATATTTGTCATCATTATCTACTGTGATCCCAAACTCAATACCCGCCGTATGAGTATTTTCGAAGGTAATCTATGTAATATTATAATTTAGCGAATTATTAACCATTTACTGCGGTAATTGTCACAAATTATCCGTCATTATGTTTAGGTCGATAACCTCATCACCCTACGCCAGTTTGATTAATGGCGCTAATTGGAATGTTCTCCAGGCTTAGGCAGGTGAGCACCGGTCCTTAATGGTGCCTTGGTCGTAATTGTAGCAAAGGGTTTGATGCCACCGCAACCACCGCAACCACCGCCTTCAACCTTCCTTCCTTCCTTCCTTCCTTCCTTCCTTCCTTCCACTCCTTCATACGCTGCTGCCCAAGACACTCATCTCATAAATCTTTCCTAAGTTGCAATGAAGTGAAAAAAGGATATTAAAAATCGACCTAATTGGACACAGTTTATTTTTGTCAATGAATTGTGGTCTATGCCTTTAGAAAGATTTTTTTATTTTTATCATTATCCGTATCTTTATCATCATTGTTAATTTACAGTAGACAACTTTTTACAAGGATATTGCTTAACTCTTACAAACTAATCGTATACTTTGAAAAGCGTATTCCAGAACGCAAACCTATTTTTTAGTGTGTAGTAAATAAAATAAAAGGAGCCTGTTTTGCGGATAATAATTACAACATGGGTAGTTCTCCTATATATATATATAAAGAAGTCAGATTAGATCATCAAGAAACAAATATATAAAGACACTAAGAAACCATAGAGATAGAGAGAGAAAAAAGAAGGAAAAGAGAGAAAAAAAAAAAATTGGGCTAATGTTATATATTTTTAAGAGTATGACCTCTGTTTGGTTAATCACGTTAATTATATAAAAAAGAGTAGAATAACACATTTGTTTTATAAAATCACAAAAAAACAACTAACTGAAATAACGCTATAGAGGCACAAAAAAAATATATATCAACAGGAAAATAAACTACGTTCGATTCCTATGTTGTAAAAATCTCGCATCTTCTATGAAATGTTTTTTTGAGTTAACCAGCCAGACGGCGGGAAACATGGGGGGCGGGAGGGTGAGGGACGGGAGGCGGAGCGACAGGGAAGCTAGAGTGTGAGGCCGAGAGGAGCCAGAATGAAAGGTAATTAGAGGCATTGTGAAGACGGAAGTTGGGGGGGGGTGGTGTGTATTAGTAGGAGAGGAGAAGGAAGAGGATAATAAAGCTGAGGAAGAGGAGGAGGAGGAAGAGGAAGAGGAAGAGGAAGGGGGGTGTGTGTAGGAGGAGAAGCGACAAAGAGTGAATAACAAGAAGAAAGATATGGAGGGAGGGATGGACCTCTTACCGCTATGCAACAAATCTACCGCCATGATTACAGTATCATCGCTATAACTTTTTACACCATTTAATAAAGCCATATGGACAGCATTGCACAAAATGAGGCTCATATATACTTCGGCATTCACCTTAGCCAAGCAGCTCAAACATTCACCGCCTACAGGACACGGTCTGGCCGCCCCCGTGCTGGGGGGGCGGATAAGTAACTTTTCTTAATATAAGGTTGTCAAGAAACAGAGATGTCGTGGAATTAGTGTTTGTGGATTCTCACTACTGAAGGCTGAACTAATTTGGTACATTGTCAGGCGACACATGTGTCTCGTATACTCGCGGGAGGTGTTGTGTCTGGGCCGGGGAACACTGGCAGATGTGAGGGTGTGTGTGTGAGGACTGTGATAGATGTTGTAACTGATAGATATTTCAAAGTTTGGAGTAATGTGTGTGGGTGTTGGTGTTGGTGTTGGGGGGGAGGGGGGGGGAGGGTCGTGTTTGATGGGTGTAGCTGCTTATCGCCGAGGACAGTCGTTGTCTGCACTGACATCGAAGAGGACTTTCTCTGCTTGTTTGTAAAGCTTGTGCGACGTTTCAGGTGTTTGTGACGGTCCTCAGGGGAATAACCTCTTTATGTAGTCTGTAGAGGGAAATGTGGTTCACCTTTGAGGAAAGATTAATAATATATATTATGAGGTGTAAAACACTGCCTGTACATATTTTAGCATCACATATAATGAACGTCTCAGAGGAGACCTACAGAACAAATTGGTAAGCCGTATAACTTTTGTTACTCAACTTACGAGTTAAAATTATTTTATCTATATTTTCATTAACAGTCAATCTGGGAATCATTTTGGCAATGAGTTAAAGGAAACAAATAAAATAATTTTATCTTAACAATAAAAGACAAATAATATCCCTAACTTAATAATTATAACAACTTATCAGGGATCGCACTGAGCTTTGGCAGACTGACGGGCCGCTCGGGCACGGGATCACAACTCAGCCGGGGACGTTAGGACGAAGCTTTTCCGAACAGGTTCAGGCGACCTTGTTCCGCGCACACCGGCGTGCGAGGGACGTACTTGTGCACTTATCCCGAGTTCGCTGCGAAAGTTCTCTCTATGTGAGTATAATTCACTTCCAACAAAGGAGCTATAAAATTAATTGAAAAAAAGAAGCTTTGAGAAGAGCTTCACAACCCTTCAGCACCCGAAGCGGAGGGCGACGCTGCCTCACTTGCTTCCTCACTCATGGCGTTTTCCTCTTCACACCAACTCACACTGTGTCTCAGCCATTCACCTGCACGTCGTAATGAGGTGCTGATGAACAAGCTTATCAGATGAAAACTCATAACGACCAATTGTTGCTTCATCGGAAGGTAGAACATTTATTTCATCACTGCTTTTTAAGTGATGTTAATGTGTCAATTTTAAACACACTTTCTTTATTATTTGATGATGTAAGAGACGTGTGGTAAGTTAATAAAACATATAATTTGTTTTCTGTATCAATGGCAACAAACAACTATTTCTATTTTTTCACTAGTTATTGCTAATATATATTCTATTTCACCAACAAAACATTCTTCATGATGTATCCAATCCCTTTCTTTTCTCTCTATTTTCCTATACATTGATTATTTTCTGAACCTTTCAAGTGCTTCTTTATCCGAGTTACTTGATGGTTTCATATCATACTGATTTCATTCACATTTTTTCAAACATTTTAACACATTTTCCGCACATAAACAGCACCATAAATTTCAAACAAAACCTTAGGGCCTTACACAATACATTTTTTCTTACAATTTGTATTTGCATTTCAATTCACTGGTTTGATGGCAATTTCGTCGCACCGCACTTCATAAATTAATAATAAAAAAGAATACATCCATTTCTATTCTTTTAACGTATTAGGTTTTCTCGCTCCCTCACATCGGCGCGTCTTGCTCTGTTCTTAGTGGCAATCCTCTCGCCGTGGGTGCTGGTGGGTGCTCGGAAGTCGACGTTGTGGCGTAGTCCATAGGGAAGTCCGTTTATCAGGTCCGTGAGTGACTGGGGGGGAAGTCCACCGGTACACCCTAGTCGCAGTACCTCATACGATCAACATAGCCATTCACTCTCACTGGCTACGTTATCAACATATGAGTTACCACGACCAGGCTGATCCCTGAAAGAAAGCAAAGAAGAATTAGCGTCTGGTGCAGCGTGGAAGGAGTTTGCACATTTGATATGGATATGAGAGCACCTCGTTGGGTCATGTCACTCTAACACACAATAGGAAAGTCGTAAGGATAATTTAACGACGTAAAGCACACAGCCTCGAGACACGTTTAAGCTCCAAGGTGTTTACTCTGGACTGTTACTGCCTGGGGGGTTACGGGTGAAATAAGAGTAAGTTATGCGATAAACATGAAGGTAAGTCAATGTTTGAAGAGTTGACATTTTAGTTCATATTTTTGATGAGTTGCAATATGAAATGTGTGGATGTTGTGTGCGTTGTATTGACTTCCTCATGCACGCGTCTATCCTTCAGAAATAAAGAGACAGGAAAACCAAGAATAAAGAAAGAAGAGAAGAAATAGAATAAAAAGGAAGCTATCATATACTGAGGGAAAAGAAGAAAAGAGAAGACGATAAAAGAGAACAGTAAAGAAGAAAAGAAAAAAAAAGAAAAAGAAAAGAGAAGAGATGATAATATAATTGAGGAGAAAAAAAAGTAAGAGAAAACAAGAGAAGAAAACAGAAGAAAATAGAAGAGAAAACAAGAGAAGACAAGACAAAAGAATAGAAGAGAATAGAGCCCAGCATCAGGGTCGCTTGTGCTCGTTTGCATGTCGCTTGTTATCAACATTATAAATGGCCTCAGAGTGATAATGGGAGAGTAGTTTAAGAACCTGAGATTCTTCCCCACTTTTAAACGCGTCTCCTTACTACCAGGGGATCCTTAGGCATATTAATGGATCTGTTGTCGGGGAAATTTATCACATCTTACATTACTTATTCCTCTTCCTCCTCCCGGTTCGTTCGTCATTTATGTGAAAATTATCCCATTCTTGTTTCACTCCTTTATCGTAACACCTTCCCGTTATCTTGGTTTCTTTGTTTGTTTTTTTTAGTACCTTTTTTGTTTTGTTTATTTTTTTTTTTATTTAATTGAAGCTTTTAACACCTTTTTTTCAGTGTTTTATTATTCTCTCTTTCTTACTTTCTCTCTCTCTCTCTCTCTCTCTCTCTCTCTCTCTCTCTCTCTCTCTCTCTCTCTCTCTCTCTCTCTCTCTCTCTCTCTCTCTCTCTCTCTCTCTCTCTCTCTCTCTCTCTCATATAACTGGTAACAAAATGGCGGGAAAGGACCTGAGAACGAGGCAGCGAGGCGAGGGTCGTAAGGTCTTGTGTTTTATTGTTATTCGTCACTAAATTACCACTTGCAGAACGTGACTCCTCTGTGATTGGTGGAGGGCGAGGGGGATAGCAGCGCGCACCCTCCCTTGATTGGTGGGTACTGTTGCTGATGATGACGATGATGTGAATAAATGTACTTTAGTTTTCTCTTGATAACATGTGGAATATGATTTTTTTTATTATTATTTTTAGTTATTAATATTTTTTTCTTCAAAGGGAGTCTCATGAAATGCAGTTAATTTTCTATCATCTTTTTTTTTTGCATAAATTTCTTCGTTAATGCCAGCCAGCCATTGGACGGTTAAATTTTGAATAGCCTCGTTGAAGACATAATACTGATGCCTGATTGGTGGCTGCAAGGGATGACGTATGCCTTCCGCTGGGTATTAATCCAATAGAAGAACAGCAAAGGTAATCTAGACTGATGGTTGGCTGACTGGGCCTCGCCTCCTCCCGACCACGACCCGACCCGACCCGACAGGATACGACACGACATGACCCGGAGTTAATGACGCTGTGTTCATTAAGTTACATTATTTTTACATTTAGATAATTACTTAATGTTGCGTGATTATGTAATTTAGTTTAGTTTTACCATGAAATAATTTGGGGAGTTGTTGAATATTTACCTTCCGTTGTGTTTGTGTTGTGATGGTTGTTTGCTAATTGTTAGTAACTGTCAACATAGAGGGTCGTAAATGTTATTAGTAGAAGTGTAAGACGTTGTTTGTGTTGTGTGAACCCACTGACCTCATGTAGACATTAAACAAATTTTTTTTTCTTCTCTCTCTCTCTCTCTCTCTCTCTCTCTCTCTCTCTCTCTCTCTCTCTCTCTCTCTCTCTCTCTCTCTCTCTCTCTCTCTCTCTCTCTCTCTCTCTCTCTTGTCTTTGGGGTCAGCACGTCTGGAATCCGTCCATTTTTCATAACTGTTGAACCAATTAGCATTTTAGTGAGGGTAAGCAGGCAATCAGTAGACCTTAATAATGGGCTCACCTTGACCAGGTCTTTTTACATTGCTGAGAGAGAGAGAGAGAGAGAGAGAGAGAGAGAGAGAGA